>OW679202.1:91765300-92051208 GCA_940337035.1 Agriotes lineatus
ATACGAATGTATTGTATTCCGCTATTTTTAAAGTGAAAGGCGACATTTAAATTACCTCATTTCGTTATGGAATCTATATTATTGTATTATACTTGCTGCTTAAGGATACATCCGTAGCCAAATCAAACTCTGCGTGATATCTAAGTGCTAGGAAGTATTTTCACACATTCTCTGTGCTCATAATTAAATCCTATCCAGGTTTGTTTTTACAAAGCGAGTAATTTCGTATATGTTGGTGTACATTGACGTCTCGTGCTTATTAGATGCAACTTTACAGCTATTAGGAACTTATACAATGATATACGAATGAATTCCGCCATTTTTAATGCGAAATGCGACATTTAAAGTACCCCATTTTTATATAGAAACTATATTATTGTACGATACCTGCTGCTTAACCGTTCATTCGTAGCTAAATCAAACTCTGCGTGATTTCTAAGTGCTGGGAAGTATATTCGCTCATTCCCTGGGCTCAGAAGTAAAGGCTATGCAGGTTTGTTTTTAAAAGCGAGTAATTCCGTATAAGTTGGTGTACATAAACATGTCCTGCTTATTAAATGTAACTTTACAGCTGTTAGTAACTTATACAATGCTATACGAATGAATTCCGTCATTTTTAATGCAAAATCCGACATTTAAAATACCCCATGTCATAGTAGAATCTTTATTATTGAATTATACTTGCTGCTTAACAGTTTATTTGTAGTCAAATCACACTTTGCGTGATTCGTAAGTGCTCTGAGCTCAGAAGTATAGCCTATCCATGTTTGTCTTTACAAAGCGAGTAATTTCGTATAAGGTGGAGTACATAAACGGCTCCTGCTTCTTATATATGACTTGACAGCTACTAGTAACATATACAATGCTATACGAATGTATTCCGCTATTTTTAAAGTGAAAGGCGACATTTAAATTACCTCATTTCGTTATGGAATCTATATTATTGTATTATACTTGCTGCTTAAGGATACATCCGTAGCCAAATCAAACTCTGCGTGATATCTAAGTGCTAGGAAGTATTTTCACACACTCTCTGTGCTCATAATTAAATCCTATCCAGGTTTGTTTTTACAAAGCGAGTAATTTCGTATATGTTGGTGTACATTGACGTCTCGTGCTTATTAGATGCAACTTTACAGCTATTAGGAACTTATACAATGATATACGAATGAATTCCGCCATTTTTAATGCGAAATGCGACATTTAAAGTACCCATTTTTATATAGAAACTATATTATTGTACGATACCTGCTGCTTAACCGTTCATTCGTAGCTAAATCAAACTCTGCGTGATTTCTAAGTGCTGGGAAGTATATTCGCTCATTCCTGGGCTCAGAAGTAAAGGCTATGCAGGTTTGTTTTTAAAAGCGAGTAATTCCGTATAAGTTGGTGTACATAAACATGTCCTGCTTATTAAATGTAACTTTACAGCTGTTAGTAACTTATACAATGCTATACGAATGAATTCCGTCATTTTTAATGCGAATCCGACATTTAAAATACCCCATGTCATAGTAGAATCTTTATTATTGAATTATACTTGCTGCTTAACAGTTTATTTGTAGTCAAATCACACTTTGCGTGATTCCTAAGTGCTCTGAGCTCAGAAGTAAAGCCTATCCATGTTTGTCTTTACAAAGCGAGTAATTTCGTATAAGGTGGAGTACATAAACGGCTCCTGCTTCTTATATATGACTTGACAGCTACTAGTAACATATACAATGCTATACGAATGTATTCCGCTATTTTAAAGTGAAAGGCGACATTTAAATTACCTCATTTCGTTATGGAATCTATATTATTGTATTATACTTGCTGCTTAAGGATACATTCGTAGCCAAATCAAACTCTGCGTTATTTCTAAGTGCTAGGAAGTATTTTCACACATTCTCTGTGCTCATAATTAAATCCTATCCAGGTTTGTTTTTACAAAGCGAGTAATTCCGTATATGTTGGTGTACATTGACGTCTCCTGCTTTTTCGATGTAACTTTACAGCTATTAGGAACTTATACGATGCTATACGAATGAATTCCGCCATTTTTAATGCGAAATGCGACATTTAAAGTACCCCATTTTTATATAGAAACTATATTATTGTACTATACCTGCTGCTTAACCGTTCATTCGTAGCTAAATCAAACTCTTCGGGATTTCTAAGTGCTGGGAAGTATATTCGCTCATTCCCTGGGCTCAGAAGTAAAGGCTATGCAGGTTTGTTTATAAAAAGCGAGTAATTCCGTATAAGTTGGTGTACATAAACATGTCCTGCTTATTAAATGTAACTTTACAGCTGTTAGTAACTTATACAATCCTATACGAATGAATTCCGTCATTTTCAATGCGAAATCCGACATTTAAAATACCCCATGTCATAGTAGAATCTTTATTATTGAATTATACTTGCTGCTTAACAGTTTATTTGTAGTCAAATCACACTTTGCGTGATTCCTAAGTGCTCTGAGCTCAGAAGTAAAGCCTATCCATGTTTGTCTTTACAAAGCGAGTAATTTCGTATAAGGTGGAGTACATAAACGGCTCCTGCATATTATATGGAACTTTACAGCTACTAGTAACATATACAATGCTATACGAATGTATTCCGCTATTTTTTAAAGTGAAAGGCGACATTTAAATTACTTCATTTCGTTATGGAATCTATATTATTGTATTATACTTGCTGCTTAAGGATACATCCGTAGCCAAATCAAACTGTGCGTGATATCTAAGTGCTATGAAGTATTTTCACACATTCTCTGTGCTCATAATTAAATCCTATCCAGGTTTGTTTTTACAAAGCGAGTAATTTCGTATATGTTGGTGTACATTGACGTCTCGTGCTTATTAGATGCAACTTTACAGCTATTAGGAACTTATACAATGATATACGAATGAATTCCGCCATTTTTAATGCGAAATGCGACATTTAAAGTACCCCATTTTTATATAGAAACTATATTATTGTACGATACCTGCTGCTTAACCGTTCATTCGTAGCTAAATCAAACTTTGCGTGATTTCTAAGTGCTGGGAAGTATATTCGCTCATTCCCTGGCTCAGAAGTAAAGGCTATGCAGGTTTGTTTTTAAAAAGCGAGTAATTCCGTATAAGTTGGTGTACATAAACATGTCCTGCTTATTAAATGTAACTTTACAGCTGTTAGTAACTTATACAATGCTATACGAATGAATTCCGTCATTTTTAATGCAAAATCCGACATTTAAAATACCCCATGTCATAGTAGAATCTTTATTATTGAATTATACTTGCTGCTTAACAGTTTATTTGTAGTCAAATCACACTTTGCGTGATTCGTAAGTGCTCTGAGCTCAGAAGTATAGCCTATCCATGTTTGTCTTTACAAAGCGAGTAATTTCGTATAAGATGGAGTACATAAACGGCTCCTGCTTCTTATATATGACTTGACAGCTACTAGTAACATATACAATGCTATACGAATGTATTCCGCTATTTTTAAAGTGAAAGGCGACATTTAAATTACCTCATTTCGTTATGGAATCTATATTATTGTATTATACTTGCTGCTTAAGGATACATTCGTAGCCAAATCAAACACACATTCTCTGTGCTCATAATTAAATCCTATCCAGGTTTGTTTTTTACAAAGCGAGTAATTCCGTATATGTTGGTGTACATTGACGTCTCCTGCTTATTAGATGTAACTTTACAGCTATTAGGAACTTATACTATGCTATACGAATGAATTCCGCTATTTTTTAATGCGAAATGCGACATTTAAAGTACCCCATTTCTATATAGAAACTATATTATTGTACTATACCTGCTGCTTAACCTTTCATTCGTAGCTAAATCAAACTCTGCGTGATTTCTAAGTGCTGGGAAGTATATTCGCTCATTCCCTGGGCTCAGAAGTAAAGGCTATGCAGGTTTGTTTTTAAAAAAGCGAGTAATTCCGTATAAGTTGGTGTACATAAACATGTCCTGCTTATTAAATGTAACTTTACAGCTGTTTAGTAAACTTATACAATGCTATACGAATGAATTCCGTCATTTTTAATGCGAAATCCGACATTTAAAATACCCCATGTCATAGTAGAATCTTTATTATTGAATTATACTTGCTGCTTAACAGTTTATTTGTAGTCAAATCACACTTTGCGTGATTCCTAAGTGCTCTGAGCTCAGAAGTAAAGCCTATCCATATTTGTCTTTACAAAAGCGAGTAATTTCGTATAAGGTGGAGTACATAAACGGCTCCTGCTTCTTATATATGACTTGACAGCTACTAGTAACATATACGATGCTATACGAATGAATTCCGCCATTTTTTAAAAGCGAAATGCGACATTTAAAGTACCCCATTTTTATATAGAAAACTATATTATTGTACTATACCTGCTGCTTAACCGTTCATTCGTAGCTAAATCAAACTCTGCGGGATTTCTAAGTGCTGGGAAGTATATTCGCTCATTCCCTGGGCTCAGAAGTAAAGGCTATGCAGGTTTGTTTATAAAAAAGCGAGTAATTCCGTATAAGTTGGTGTACATAAACATGTCCTGCTTATTAAATGTAACTTTACAGCTGTTAGTAACTTATACAATGCTATACGAATGAATTCCGTCATTTTGAATGCGAAAATCCGACATTTAAAATACCCCATGTCATAGTAGAAATCTTTATTATTGAATTATACTTGCTGCTTAACAGTTTATTTTTAGTCAAATCACTCTTTGCGTGATTCCTAAGTGCTCTGAGCTCAGAAGTAAAGCCTATCCATGTTTGTCTTTACAAAGCGAGTAATTTCGTATAAGGTGGAGTACATAAACGGCTCCTGCATATTATATGGAACTTTACAGCTACTAGTAACATATACAATGCTATACGAATGTATTCCGCTATTTTTTAAAGTGAAAGGCGACATTTAAATTACTTCATTTCGTTATGGAATCTATATTATTGTATTATACTTGCTGCTTAAGGATACATCCGTAGCCAAATCAAACTCTGCGTGATATCTAAGTGCTAGGAAGTATTTTCACACATTCTCTGTGCTCATAATTAAAATCCTATCCAGGTTTGTTTTTACAAAGCGAGTAATTCCGTATATGTTGGTGTACATTGACGTCTCCTGCTTATTAGATGTAACTTTACAGCTATTAGGAACTTATACTATGCTATACGAAATGAATTCCGCTATTTTTAATGCGAAATGCGACATTTAAAGTACCCCCATTTCTATATAGAAACTATATTATTTGTACTATACCTGCTGCTTAACCTTTCATTCGTAGCTAAATCAAACTCTGCGTGATTTCTAAGTGCTGGGAAGTATATTCGCTCATTCCCTGGGCTCAGAAGTAAAGGCTATGCAGGTTTGTTTTTTAAAAAAGCGAGTAATTCCGTATAAGTTGGTGTACATAAACATGTCCTGCTTATTAAATGTAACTTTACAGCTGTTAGTAACTTATACAATGCTATACGAATGAATTCCGTCATTTTTAATGCGAAATCCGACATTTAAAAATACCCCATGTCATAGTAGAATCTTTATTATTGAATTATAATTGCTGCTTAACAGTTTATTTGTAGTCAAATCACACTTTGCGTGATTCCTAAGTGCTCTGAGCTCAGAAGTAAAGCCTATCCATATTTGTCTTTACAAAGCGAGTAATTTCGTATAAGGTGGAGTACATAAACGGCTCCTGCTTCTTATATATGACTTGACAGCTACTAGTAACATATACAATGCTATACGAATGTATTCCGCTATTTTTAAAGTGAAAGGCGACATTTAAATTACCTCATTTCGTTATGGAATCTATATTATTGTATTATACTTGCTGCTTAAGGATACATTCGTAGCCAAATCAAACTCTGCGTTATTTCTAAGTGCTAGGAAGTATTTTCACACATTCTCTGTGCTCATAATTAAATCCTATCCAGGTTTGTTTTTTACAAAGCGAGTAATTCCGTATATGTTGGTGTACATTGACGTCTCCTGCTCATTAGATGTAACTTTACAGCTATTAGGAACTTATACGATGCTATACGAATGAATTCCGCCATTTTTTAATGCGAAAATGCGACATTTAAAGTACCCCATTTCTATATAGAAACTATATTATTGTACTATACCTGCTGCTTAAACCGTTCATTCGTAGCTAAATCAAACTCTGCGGGATTTTCTAAGTGCTGGGAAGTATATTCGCTCATTCCCTGGGCTCAGAAGTAAAGGCTATGCAGGTTTGTTTATAAAAAGCGAGTAATTCCGTATAAGTTGGTGTACATAAACATGTCCCTGCTTATTAAAATGTAACTTTACAGCTGTTAGTAACTTATACAATGCTATACGAATGAATTCCGTCATTTTTTAATGCGAAATCCGACATTTAAAATACCCCATGTCATAGTAGAATCTTTATTATTGAATTTATACTTGCTGCTTAACAGTTTATTTGTAGTCAAATCACACTTTGCGTGATTCCTAAGTGCTCTGAGCTCAGAAGTAAAGCCTATCCATGTTTGTCTTTACAAAAGCGAGTAATTTCGTATAAGGTGGAGTACATAAACGGCTCCTGCTTCTTATATATGACTTGACAGCTACTAGTAACATATACAATGCTATACGAATGTATTCCGCTATTTTTAAAAGTGAAAGGCGACATTTAAATTACCTCATTTCGTTATGGAATCTATATTATTGTATTATACTTGCTGCTTAAGGATACATTCGTAGCCTAATCAAACTCTGCGTGATTTCTAAGTGCTAGGAAGTATTTTCACACATTCTCTGTGCTCATAATTAAATCCTATCCAGGTTTGTTTTTAGAAAGCGAGTAATTCCGTATATGTTGGTGTACATTGACGTCTCCTGCTTATTAGATGTAACTTTACAGCTATTAGGAACTTATACGATGCTATACGAATGAATTCCACCATTTTTAATGCGAAATGCGACATTTAAAGTATCCCATTTTTATATAGAAACTATATTATTGTACTATACCTGCTGCTTAACCGTTCATTCGTAGCTAAATCAAACTCTGCGGGATTTCTAAGTGCTAGGAAGTATATTCGCTCATTCCCTGGGCTCAGAAGTAAAGGCTATGCAGGTTTGTTTTTAAAAAGCGAGTAATTCCGTATAAGTTGGTGTACATAAACATGTCCTGCTTATTAAGTGTAACTTTACAGCTGTTAGTAACTTATACAATGCTATACGAATGAATTCCGTCATTTTTAATGCGAAATCCGACATTTAAAATACCCCATGTCATAGTAGAATCTTTATTATTGAATTATACTTGCTGCTTAACAGTTTATTTGTAGTCAAATCACACTTTGCGTGATTCCTAAGTGCTCTGAGCTCAGAAGTAAAGCCTATCCATATTTGTCTTTACAAAGCGAGTAATTTCGTATAAGGTGGAGTACATAAACGGCTCCTGCTTCTTATATATGACTTGACAGCTACTAGTAACATATACGATGCTATACGAATGAATTCCGCCATTTTTAAAGCGAAATGCGACATTTAAAGTACCCCATTTTTATATAGAAACTATATTATTGTACTATACCTGCTGCTTAACCGTTCATTCGTAGCTAAATCAAACTCTGCGGGATTTCTAAGTGCTGGGAAGTATATTCGCTCATTCCCTGGGCTCAGAAGTAAAGGCTATGCAGGTTTGTTTATAAAAAGCGAGTAATTCCGTATAAGTTGGTGTACATAAACATGTCCTGCTTATTAAATGTAACTTTACAGCTGTTAGTAACTTATACAATGCTATACGAATGAATTCCGTCATTTTGAATGCGAAATCCGACATTTAAAATACCCCATGTCATAGTAGAATCTTTATTATTGAATTATACTTGCTGCTTAACAGTTTATTTTTAGTCAAATCACTCTTTGCGTGATTCCTAAGTGCTCTGAGCTCAGAAGTAAAGCCTATCCATGTTTGTCTTTACAAAGCGAGTAATTTCGTATAAGGTGGAGTACATAAACGGCTCCTGCATATTATATGGAACTTTACAGCTACTAGTAACATATACAATGCTATACGAATGTATTCCGCTATTTTTAAAGTGAAAGGCGACATTTAAATTACTTCATTTCGTTATGGAATCTATATTATTGTATTATACTTGCTGCTTAAGGATACATCCGTAGCCAAATCAAACTCTGCGTGATATCTAAGTGCTAGGAAGTATTTTCACACATTCTCTGTGCTCATAATTAAATCCTATCCAGGTTTGTTTTTACAAAGCGAGTAATTCCGTATATGTTGGTGTACATTGACGTCTCCTGCTTATTAGATGTAACTTTACAGCTATTAGGAACTTATACTATGCTATACGAATGAATTCCGCTATTTTTAATGCGAAATCCGACATTTAAAATACCCCATGTCATAGTAGAATCTTTATTATTGAATTATACTTGTTGCTTAACAGTTTATTTGTAGTCAAATCACACTTTGCGTGATTCCTAAGTGCTCTGAGCTCAGAAGTAAAGCCTATCCATGTTTGTCTTTACAAAGCGAGTAATTTCGTATAAGGTGGAGTACATAAACGGCTCCTGCATATTATATGGAACTTTACAGCTACTAGTAACTTATACAATGCTATACGAATGAATTCCGTCATTTTTAATGCGAAATCCGACATTTAAAATACCCCATGTCATAGTAGAATCTTTATTATTGAATTATACTTGTTGCTTAACAGTTTATTTGTAGTCAAATCACACTTTGCGTGATTCCTAAGTGCTCTGAGCTCAGAAGTAAAGCCTATCCATGTTGGTCTTTACAAAGCGAGTAATTTCGTATAAGGTGGAGTACATAAACGGCTCCTGCTTCTTATATATGACTTGACAGCTACTAGTAACATATACAATGCTATACGAATGTATTCCGCTATTTTTAAAGTGAAAGGCGACATTTAAATTACCTCATTTCGTTATGGAATCTATATTATTGTATTATACTTGCTGCTTAAGGATACATTCGTAGCCAAATCAAACTCTGCGTGATTTCTAAGTGCTAGGAAGTATTTTCACACATTCTCTGTGCTCATAATTAAATCCTATCCAGGTTTGTTTTTAGAAAGCGAGTAATTCCGTATATGTTGGTGTACATTGACGTCTCCTGCTTATTAGATGTAACTTTATAGCTATTAGGAACTTATACTATGCTATACGAATGAATTCCGCTATTTTTAATGCGAAATGCGACATTTAAAGTACCCCATTTCTATATAGAAACTATATCATTGTACTATACCTGCTGCTTAACCTTTCATTCGTAGCTAAATCAAACTCTGCGTGATTTCTAAGTGCTGGGAAGTATATTCGCTCATTCCCTGGGCTCAGAAGTAAAGACTATGCAGGTTTGTTTTTAAAAAGCGAGTAATTTCGTATAAGTTGGTGTACATAAACATGTCCTGCTTATTAAATGTAACTTTACAGCTGTTAGTAACTTATACAATGCTATACGAATGAATTCCGTCATTTTTAATGCGAAATCCGACATTTAAAATACCCCATGTCATAGTAGAATCTTTATTATTGAATTATACTTGCTGCTTAACAGTTTATTTGTAGTCAAATCACACTTTGCGTGATTCTTAAGTGCTCTGAGCTCAGAAGTAAAGCCTATCCATGTTTGTCTTTACAAAGCGAGTAATTTCGTATAAGGTGGAGTACATCAGCGGCTCCTGCTTCTTATATATGACTTGACAGCCACTAGTAACATATACAATGCTATACGAATTTCTTCCGCTCTTTTTAAAGTGAAAGGCGACATTTAAATTACCCTATTTCGTTATAGAAACTATATTATTGTACTATACCTACTGCTTAACAGTACATTCGTAGCTAAATCAAACTTCGCGTGATTTCTAAGTGCTGGAAAGTATATTCGCTCATTTTATGGGCTCAGAAGTAAAGCCTATGCAGGTTTGTTTTTAAAAAGCGAGTAATTCCGTATAAGTTGGTGTACATAAACATGTCCTGCTTATTAAATGTAACTTTACAGCTGTTAGTAACTTATACAATGCTATACGAATGAATTCCGTCATTTTTAATGCGAAATCTGACATTTAAAATACCCCATGTCATAGTAGAATCTTTATTATTGAATTATACTTGCTGCTTAACAGTTTATTTGTAGTCAAATCACACTTTGCGTGATTCCTAAGTGCTCTGAGCTCAGAAGTAAAGCCTATCCATGTTTGTCTTTACAAAGCGAGTAATTTCGTATAAGGTGGAGTACATAAACGGCTCCTGCTTCTTATATATGACTTGACAGCTACTAGTAACATATACAATGCTATACGAATGTATTCCGCTATTTTTAAAGTGAAAGGCGACATTTAAATTACCTCATTTCGTTATGGAATCTATATTATTGTATTATACTTGCTGCTTAAGGATACATTCGTAGCCAAATCAAACTCTGCGTGATTTCTAAGTGCTAGGAAGTATTTTCACACATTCTCTGTGCTCATAATTAAATCCTATCCAGGTTTGTTTTTACAAAGCGAGTAATTCCGTATATGTTGGTGTACATTGACGTCTCCTGCTTTTTCGATGTAACTTTACAGCTATTAGGAACTTATACGATGCTATACGAATGAATTCCGCCATTTTTAATGCGAAATGCGACATTTAAAGTACCCCATTTTTATATAGAAACTATATTATTGTACTATACCTGCTGCTTAACCGTTCATTCGTAGCTAAATCAAACTCTTCGGGATTTCTAAGTGCTGGGAAGTATATTCGCTCATTCCCTGGGCTCAGAAGTAAAGGCTATGCAGGTTTGTTTATAAAAAGCGAGTAATTCCGTATAAGTTGGTGTACATAAACATGTCCTGCTTATTAAATGTAACTTTACAGCTGTTAGTAACTTATACAATCCTATACGAATGAATTCCGTCATTTTCAATGCGAAATCCGACATTTAAAATACCCCATGTCATAGTAGAATCTTTATTATTGAATTATACTTGCTGCTTAACAGTTTATTTGTAGTCAAATCACACTTTGCGTGATTCCTAAGTGCTCTGAGCTCAGAAGTAAAGCCTATCCATGTTTGTCTTTACAAAGCGAGTAATTTCGTATAAGGTGGAGTACATAAACGGCTCCTGCATATTATATGGAACTTTACAGCTACTAGTAACATATACAATGCTATACGAATGTATTCCGCTATTTTTAAAGTGAAAGGCGACATTTAAATTACTTCATTTCGTTATGGAATCTATATTATTGTATTATACTTGCTGCTTAAGGATACATCCGTAGCCAAATCAAACTGTGCGTGATATCTAAGTGCTATGAAGTATTTTCACACATTCTCTGTGCTCATAATTAAATCCTATCCAGGTTTGTTTTTACAAAGCGAGTAATTTCGTATATGTTGGTGTACATTGACGTCTCGTGCTTATTAGATGCAACTTTACAGCTATTAGGAACTTATACAATGATATACGAATGAATTCCGCCATTTTTAATGCGAAATGCGACATTTAAAGTACCCCATTTTTATATAGAAACTATATTATTGTACGATACCTGCTGCTTAACCGTTCATTCGTAGCTAAATCAAACTTTGCGTGATTTCTAAGTGCTGGGAAGTATATTCGCTCATTCCCTGGGCTCAGAAGTAAAGGCTATGCAGGTTTGTTTTTAAAAAGCGAGTAATTCCGTATAAGTTGGTGTACATAAACATGTCCTGCTTATTAAATGTAACTTTACAGCTGTTAGTAACTTATACAATGCTATACGAATGAATTCCGTCATTTTTAATGCAAAATCCGACATTTAAAATACCCCATGTCATAGTAGAATCTTTATTATTGAATTATACTTGCTGCTTAACAGTTTATTTGTAGTCAAATCACACTTTGCGTGATTCGTAAGTGCTCTGAGCTCAGAAGTATAGCCTATCCATGTTTGTCTTTACAAAGCGAGTAATTTCGTATAAGATGGAGTACATAAACGGCTCCTGCTTCTTATATATGACTTGACAGCTACTAGTAACATATACAATGCTATACGAATGTATTCCGCTATTTTTAAAGTGAAAGGCGACATTTAAATTACCTCATTTCGTTATGGAATCTATATTATTGTATTATACTTGCTGCTTAAGGATACATTCGTAGCCAAATCAAACTCTGCGTGATTTCTAAGTGCTAGGAAGTATTTTCACACATTCTCTGTGCTCATAATTAAATCCTATCCAGGTTTGTTTTTACAAAGCGAGTAATTCCGTATATGTTGGTGTACATTGACGTCTCCTGCTTATTAGATGTAACTTTACAGCTATTAGGAACTTATACTATGCTATACGAATGAATTCCGCTATTTTTAATGCGAAATGCGACATTTAAAGTACCCCATTTCTATATAGAAACTATATTATTGTACTATACCTGCTGCTTAACCTTTCATTCGTAGCTAAATCAAACTCTGCGTGATTTCTAAGTGCTGGGAAGTATATTCGCTCATTCCCTGGGCTCAGAAGTAAAGGCTATGCAGGTTTGTTTTTAAAAAGCGAGTAATTCCGTATAAGTTGGTGTACATAAACATGTCCTGCTTATTAAATGTAACTTTACAGCTGTTAGTAACTTATACAATGCTATACGAATGAATTCCGTCATTTTTAATGCGAAATCCGACATTTAAAATACCCCATGTCATAGTAGAATCTTTATTATTGAATTATACTTGCTGCTTAACAGTTTATTTGTAGTCAAATCACACTTTGCGTGATTCCTAAGTGCTCTGAGCTCAGAAGTAAAGCCTATCCATATTTGTCTTTACAAAGCGAGTAATTTCGTATAAGGTGGAGTACATAAACGGCTCCTGCTTCTTATATATGACTTGACAGCTACTAGTAACATATACGATGCTATACGAATGAATTCCGCCATTTTTAAAGCGAAATGCGACATTTAAAGTACCCCATTTTTATATAGAAACTATATTATTGTACTATACCTGCTGCTTAACCGTTCATTCGTAGCTAAATCAAACTCTGCGGGATTTCTAAGTGCTGGGAAGTATATTCGCTCATTCCCTGGGCTCAGAAGTAAAGGCTATGCAGGTTTGTTTATAAAAAGCGAGTAATTCCGTATAAGTTGGTGTACATAAACATGTCCTGCTTATTAAATGTAACTTTACAGCTGTTAGTAACTTATACAATGCTATACGAATGAATTCCGTCATTTTGAATGCGAAATCCGACATTTAAAATACCCCATGTCATAGTAGAATCTTTATTATTGAATTATACTTGCTGCTTAACAGTTTATTTTTAGTCAAATCACTCTTTGCGTGATTCCTAAGTGCTCTGAGCTCAGAAGTAAAGCCTATCCATGTTTGTCTTTACAAAGCGAGTAATTTCGTATAAGGTGGAGTACATAAACGGCTCCTGCATATTATATGGAACTTTACAGCTACTAGTAACATATACAATGCTATACGAATGTATTCCGCTATTTTTAAAGTGAAAGGCGACATTTAAATTACTTCATTTCGTTATGGAATCTATATTATTGTATTATACTTGCTGCTTAAGGATACATCCGTAGCCAAATCAAACTCTGCGTGATATCTAAGTGCTAGGAAGTATTTTCACACATTCTCTGTGCTCATAATTAAATCCTATCCAGGTTTGTTTTTACAAAGCGAGTAATTCCGTATATGTTGGTGTACATTGACGTCTCCTGCTTATTAGATGTAACTTTACAGCTATTAGGAACTTATACTATGCTATACGAATGAATTCCGCTATTTTTAATGCGAAATGCGACATTTAAAGTACCCCATTTCTATATAGAAACTATATTATTGTACTATACCTGCTGCTTAACCTTTCATTCGTAGCTAAATCAAACTCTGCGTGATTTCTAAGTGCTGGGAAGTATATTCGCTCATTCCCTGGGCTCAGAAGTAAAGGCTATGCAGGTTTGTTTTTAAAAAGCGAGTAATTCCGTATAAGTTGGTGTACATAAACATGTCCTGCTTATTAAATGTAACTTTACAGCTGTTAGTAACTTATACAATGCTATACGAATGAATTCCGTCATTTTTAATGCGAAATCCGACATTTAAAATACCCCATGTCATAGTAGAATCTTTATTATTGAATTATAATTGCTGCTTAACAGTTTATTTGTAGTCAAATCACACTTTGCGTGATTCCTAAGTGCTCTGAGCTCAGAAGTAAAGCCTATCCATATTTGTCTTTACAAAGCGAGTAATTTCGTATAAGGTGGAGTACATAAACGGCTCCTGCTTCTTATATATGACTTGACAGCTACTAGTAACATATACAATGCTATACGAATGTATTCCGCTATTTTTAAAGTGAAAGGCGACATTTAAATTACCTCATTTCGTTATGGAATCTATATTATTGTATTATACTTGCTGCTTAAGGATACATTCGTAGCCAAATCAAACTCTGCGTTATTTCTAAGTGCTAGGAAGTATTTTCACACATTCTCTGTGCTCATAATTAAATCCTATCCAGGTTTGTTTTTACAAAGCGAGTAATTCCGTATATGTTGGTGTACATTGACGTCTCCTGCTCATTAGATGTAACTTTACAGCTATTAGGAACTTATACGATGCTATACGAATGAATTCCGCCATTTTTAATGCGAAATGCGACATTTAAAGTACCCCATTTCTATATAGAAACTATATTATTGTACTATACCTGCTGCTTAACCGTTCATTCGTAGCTAAATCAAACTCTGCGGGATTTCTAAGTGCTGGGAAGTATATTCGCTCATTCCCTGGGCTCAGAAGTAAAGGCTATGCAGGTTTGTTTATAAAAAGCGAGTAATTCCGTATAAGTTGGTGTACATAAACATGTCCTGCTTATTAAATGTAACTTTACAGCTGTTAGTAACTTATACAATGCTATACGAATGAATTCCGTCATTTTTAATGCGAAATCCGACATTTAAAATACCCCATGTCATAGTAGAATCTTTATTATTGAATTATACTTGCTGCTTAACAGTTTATTTGTAGTCAAATCACACTTTGCGTGATTCCTAAGTGCTCTGAGCTCAGAAGTAAAGCCTATCCATGTTTGTCTTTACAAAGCGAGTAATTTCGTATAAGGTGGAGTACATAAACGGCTCCTGCTTCTTATATATGACTTGACAGCTACTAGTAACATATACAATGCTATACGAATGTATTCCGCTATTTTTAAAGTGAAAGGCGACATTTAAATTACCTCATTTCGTTATGGAATCTATATTATTGTATTATACTTGCTGCTTAAGGATACATTCGTAGCCTAATCAAACTCTGCGTGATTTCTAAGTGCTAGGAAGTATTTTCACACATTCTCTGTGCTCATAATTAAATCCTATCCAGGTTTGTTTTTAGAAAGCGAGTAATTCCGTATATGTTGGTGTACATTGACGTCTCCTGCTTATTAGATGTAACTTTACAGCTATTAGGAACTTATACGATGCTATACGAATGAATTCCACCATTTTTAATGCGAAATGCGACATTTAAAGTATCCCATTTTTATATAGAAACTATATTATTGTACTATACCTGCTGCTTAACCGTTCATTCGTAGCTAAATCAAACTCTGCGGGATTTCTAAGTGCTAGGAAGTATATTCGCTCATTCCCTGGGCTCAGAAGTAAAGGCTATGCAGGTTTGTTTTTAAAAAGCGAGTAATTCCGTATAAGTTGGTGTACATAAACATGTCCTGCTTATTAAGTGTAACTTTACAGCTGTTAGTAACTTATACAATGCTATACGAATGAATTCCGTCATTTTTAATGCGAAATCCGACATTTAAAATACCCCATGTCATAGTAGAATCTTTATTATTGAATTATACTTGCTGCTTAACAGTTTATTTGTAGTCAAATCACACTTTGCGTGATTCCTAAGTGCTCTGAGCTCAGAAGTAAAGCCTATCCATATTTGTCTTTACAAAGCGAGTAATTTCGTATAAGGTGGAGTACATAAACGGCTCCTGCTTCTTATATATGACTTGACAGCTACTAGTAACATATACGATGCTATACGAATGAATTCCGCCATTTTTAAAGCGAAATGCGACATTTAAAGTACCCCATTTTTATATAGAAACTATATTATTGTACTATACCTGCTGCTTAACCGTTCATTCGTAGCTAAATCAAACTCTGCGGGATTTCTAAGTGCTGGGAAGTATATTCGCTCATTCCCTGGGCTCAGAAGTAAAGGCTATGCAGGTTTGTTTATAAAAAGCGAGTAATTCCGTATAAGTTGGTGTACATAAACATGTCCTGCTTATTAAATGTAACTTTACAGCTGTTAGTAACTTATACAATGCTATACGAATGAATTCCGTCATTTTGAATGCGAAATCCGACATTTAAAATACCCCATGTCATAGTAGAATCTTTATTATTGAATTATACTTGCTGCTTAACAGTTTATTTTTAATCAAATCACTCTTTGCGTGATTCCTAAGTGCTCTGAGCTCAGAAGTAAAGCCTATCCATGTTTGTCTTTACAAAGCGAGTAATTTCGTATAAGGTGGAGTACATAAACGGCTCCTGCATATTATATGGAACTTTACAGCTACTAGTAACTTATACAATGCTATACGAATGAATTCCGTCATTTTTAATGCGAAATCCGACATTTAAAATACCCCATGTCATAGTAGAATCTTTATTATTGAATTATACTTGTTGCTTAACAGTTTATTTGTAGTCAAATCACACTTTGCGTGATTCCTAAGTGCTCTGAGCTCAGAAGTAAAGCCTATCCATGTTGGTCTTTACAAAGCGAGTAATTTCGTATAAGGTGGAGTACATAAACGGCTCCTGCTTCTTATATATGACTTGACAGCTACTAGTAACATATACAATGCTATACGAATGTATTCCGCTATTTTTAAAGTGAAAGGCGACATTTAAATTACCTCATTTCGTTATGGAATCTATATTATTGTATTATACTTGCTGCTTAAGGATACATTCGTAGCCAAATCAAACTCTGCGTGATTTCTAAGTGCTAGGAAGTATTTTCACACATTCTCTGTGCTCATAATTAAATCCTATCCAGGTTTGTTTTTAGAAAGCGAGTAATTCCGTATATGTTGGTGTACATTGACGTCTCCTGCTTATTAGATGTAACTTTATAGCTATTAGGAACTTATACTATGCTATACGAATGAATTCCGCTATTTTTAATGCGAAATGCGACATTTAAAGTACCCCATTTCTATATAGAAACTATATCATTGTACTATACCTGCTGCTTAACCTTTCATTCGTAGCTAAATCAAACTCTGCGTGATTTCTAAGTGCTGGGAAGTATATTCGCTCATTCCCTGGGCTCAGAAGTAAAGACTATGCAGGTTTGTTTTTAAAAAGCGAGTAATTTCGTATAAGTTGGTGTACATAAACATGTCCTGCTTATTAAATGTAACTTTACAGCTGTTAGTAACTTATACAATGCTATACGAATGAATTCCGTCATTTTTAATGCGAAATCCGACATTTAAAATACCCCATGTCATAGTAGAATCTTTATTATTGAATTATACTTGCTGCTTAACAGTTTATTTGTAGTCAAATCACACTTTGCGTGATTCTTAAGTGCTCTGAGCTCAGAAGTAAAGCCTATCCATGTTTGTCTTTACAAAGCGAGTAATTTCGTATAAGGTGGAGTACATCAGCGGCTCCTGCTTCTTATATATGACTTGACAGCCACTAGTAACATATACAATGCTATACGAATTTCTTCCGCTCTTTTTAAAGTGAAAGGCGACATTTAAATTACCCTATTTCGTTATAGAAACTATATTATTGTACTATACCTACTGCTTAACAGTACATTCGTAGCTAAATCAAACTTCGCGTGATTTCTAAGTGCTGGAAAGTATATTCGCTCATTTTATGGGCTCAGAAGTAAAGCCTATGCAGGTTTGTTTTTAAAAAGCGAGTAATTCCGTATAAGTTGGTGTACATAAACATGTCCTGCTTATTAAATGTAACTTTACAGCTGTTAGTAACTTATACAATGCTATACGAATGAATTCCGTCATTTTTAATGCGAAATCTGACATTTAAAATACCCCATGTCATAGTAGAATCTTTATTATTGAATTATACTTGCTGCTTAACAGTTTATTTGTAGTCAAATCACACTTTGCGTGATTCCTAAGTGCTCTGAGCTCAGAAGTAAAGCCTATCCATGTTTGTCTTTACAAAGCGAGTAATTTCGTATAAGGTGGAGTACATAAACGGCTCCTGCTTCTTATATATGACTTGACAGCTACTAGTAACATATACAATGCTATACGAATGTATTCCGCTATTTTTAAAGTGAAAGGCGACATTTAAATTACCTCATTTCGTTATGGAATCTATATTATTGTATTATACTTGCTGCTTAAGGATACATTCGTAGCCAAATCAAACTCTGCGTGATTTCTAAGTGCTAGGAAGTATTTTCACTCATTCTCTGTGCTCATAAGTAAATCCTATCCAGGTTTGTTTTTACAAAGCGAGTAATTCCGTATATGTTGGTGTACATAAACGTCTCCTGCTTATTAGATGTAACTTTACAGCTATTAGGAACTTATACAATGCTATACGAATGAATTCCGCTATTTTTAATGCGAAATGCGACATTTAAAGTACCCCATTTCTATATAGAAACTATATTATTGTACTATACCTGCTGCTTAACCGTTCATTTGTAGTTAAATCAAACTCTGCGTGATTTCTAAGTGCTGGGAAGTATATTCGCTCATTCCCTGGGCTCAGAAGTAAAGCCTATGCAGGTTTGTTTTTATAAAGCGAGTAATTCCGTATATGTTGGTGTACATAAACGTCTGCTGCTTATTAGATATAACTTTACAGCTATTAGGAACTTATACAATGCTATACGAATGAATTCCGCCATTTTTAATGCGAAATGCGACATTTAAAGTACCCCATTTCTATATAGAAACTATATTATTGTACTATACCTGCTGCTTAACCGTTCATTTGTAGCTAAATCAAACTCTGCGTGATTTCTAAGTGCTAGGAAGTATTTTCACACATTCTCTGTGCTCATAATTAAATCCTATCCAGGTTTGTTTTTACAAAGCGAGTAATTTCGTATATGTTGGTGTACATTGACGTCTCCTGCTTATTAGATGTAACTTTACAGCTTTTAGGAACTTATACAATGCTATACGAATGAATTCCGCCTTTTTTAATGCGAAATGCGACATTTAAAGTACCCCATTTCGTTATAGAAACTATATTATTGTACTATACCTGCTGCTTAACCGTTCATTCGTAGCTAAATCAAACTCTACGTGATTTCAAAGTGCTGGGAAGTATATTCGCTCATTCCCTGGGCTCAGAAGTAAAGCCTATGCAGGTTTGTATTTAAAAATCGAGTAATTCCGTATAAGTTGGTGTACATAAATATGTCCTGCTTATTAAATGTAACTTTACAGCTGTTAGTAACTTATACAATGCTATACGAATGAATTCGGTCATTTTTAATGCGAAATCCGACATTTAAAATACCCCATGTCATAGTAGAATCTTTATTATTGAATTATACTTGCTGCTTAACAGTTTCTTTGTAGTCAAATCACACTTTGCGTGATTCTTAAGTGCTCTGAGCTCAGAAGTAAAGCCTATCCATGTTTGTCTTTACAAAGCGAGTAATTTCGTATAAGGTGGAGTACATCAGCGGCTCCTGCTTCTTATATATGACTTGACAGCCACTAGTAACATATACAATGCTATACGAATTTCTTCCGCTCTTTTTAAAGTGAAAGGCGACATTTAAATTACCCTATTTCGTTATAGAAACTATATTATTGTACTATACCTACTGCTTAACAGTACATTCGTAGCTAAATCAAACTTCGCGTGATTTCTAAGTGCTGGAAAGTATATTCGCTCATTTTATGGGCTCAGAAGTAAAGCCTATGCAGGTTTGTTTTTAAAAAGCGAGTACTTCCGTATAAGTTGGTGTACATAAACATGTCCTGCTTATTAAATGTAACTTTACAGCTGTTAGTAACTTATACAATGCTATACGAATGAATTCCGTCATTTTTAATGCGAAATCTGACATTTAAAATACCCCATGTCATAGTAGAATCTTTATTATTGAATTATACTTGCTGCTTAACAGTTTATTTGTAGTCAAATCACACTTTGCGTGATTCCTAAGTGCTCTGAGCTCAGAAGTAAAGCCTATCCATGTTTGTCTTTACAAAGCGAGTAATTTCGTATAAGGTGGAGTACATAAACGGCTCCTGCTTCTTATATATGACTTGACAGCTACTAGTAACATATACAATGCTATACGAATGTATTCCGCTATTTTTAAAGTGAAAGGCGACATTTAAATTACCTCATTTCGTTATGGAATCTATATTATTGTATTATACTTGCTGCTTAAGGATACATTCGTAGCCAAATCAAACTCTGCGTGATTTCTAAGTGCTAGGAAGTATTTTCACTCATTCTCTGTGCTCATAAGTAAATCCTATCCAGGTTTGTTTTTACAAAGCGAGTAATTCCGTATATGTTGGTGTACATAAACGTCTCCTGCTTATTAGATGTAACTTTACAGCTATTAGGAACTTATACAATGCTATACGAATGAATTCCGCTATTTTTAATGCGAAATGCGACATTTAAAGTACCCCATTTCTATATAGAAACTATATTATTGTACTATACCTGCTGCTTAACCGTTCATTTGTAGTTAAATCAAACTCTGCGTGATTTCTAAGTGCTGGGAAGTATATTCGCTCATTCCCTGGGCTCAGAAGTAAAGCCTATGCAGGTTTGTTTTTATAAAGCGAGTAATTCCGTATATGTTGGTGTACATAAACGTCTCCTGCTTATTAGATATAACTTTACAGCTATTAGGAACTTATACAATGCTATACGAATGAATTCCGCCATTTTTAATGCGAAATGCGACATTTAAAGTACCCCATTTCTATATAGAAACTATATTATTGTACTATACCTGCTGCTTAACCGTTCAATTGTAGCTAAATCAAACTCTGCGTGATTTCTAAGTGCTAGGAAGTATTTTCACACATTCTCTGTGCTCATAATTAAATCCTATCCAGGTTTGTTTTTACAAAGCGAGTAATTTCGTATATGTTGGTGTACATTGACGTCTCCTGCTTATTAGATGTAACTTTACAGCTTTTAGGAACTTATACAATGCTATACGAATGAATTCCGCCTTTTTTAATGCGAAATGCGACATTTAAAGTACCCCATTTCGTTATAGAAACTATATTATTGTACTATACCTGCTGCTTAACCGTTCATTCGTAGCTAAATCAAACTCTACGTGATTTCAAAGTGCTGGGAAGTATATTCGCTCATTCCCTGGGCTCAGAAGTAAAGCCTATGCAGGTTTGTATTTAAAAATCGAGTAATTCCGTATAAGTTGGTGTACATAAATATGTCCTGCTTATTAAATGTAACTTTACAGCTGTTAGTAACTTATACAATGCTATACGAATGAATTCCGTCATTTTTAATGCGAAATCCTACATTTAAAATACCCCATGTCATAGTAGAATCTTTATTATTGAATTATACTTGCTGCTTAACAGTTTATTTGTAGTCAAATCACACTTTGCGTGATTCCTAAGTGCTCTGAGCTCAGAAGTAAATCCTATTCATGTTTGTCTTAACAAAGCCAGTAATTTCGTATAAGGTGGAGTACATAAACGGCTCCTGCATATTATATGGAACTTTACAACTACTAGTAACATATACAATGCTATACGAATGTATTCCACTATTTTTAAAGTGAAAGGCGACATTTAAATTACCTCATTTCGTTATGGAATCTATATTATTGTATTATACTTGCTGCTTAAGAATACATTCGTAGCCAAATCAAACTCTGCGTGATTTCTAAGTGCTAGGAAGTATTTTCACACATTCTCTGTGCTCATAATTAAATCCTATCCAGGTTTGTTTTTACAAAGCGAGTAATTTCGTATATGTTGGTGTACATTGGCGTCTCCTGCTTATTGGATGTAACTTTACAGCTATTAGGAAGTTATACAATGCTATACGAATGAATTCCGCCATTTTTAATGGGAAATGCGAGATTTAAAGTATCCCATTTCGTTATAGAAACTATATATTGTACTATACCTGCTGCTTAACCGTACATTCGTAGCTAAATAAAACTCTGCGTGATATCTAAGTGCTGGGAAGTATATTCGCTCATTCCCTGGGCTCAGAAGTAAAGCCTATGCAGGGTTGTTTTTAAAAAGCGAGTAATTTCGTATAAGTTGGTGTACATAAACATGTCCTGCTTATTAAATGTAACTTTACAGCTGTTAGTAACTTATACAATGCTATACGAATGAATTCCGACATTTTTTATGCAAAATCCGACATTTAAAATACCCCATGTCATAATAGAATCTTTATTATTGAATTATACTTGCTGCTTAAGAGTTTATTTGTAGTCAAATCACACTTTGCGTGCTTGCTAAGTGCTCTGAGCTCAGAAGTAAAGCCATCCATGTTTGTCTTTACAAAGCGAGTAATTTCGTATAAGGTGGAGTACATAAACGGCTCATACATATTATATGGAACTTTACAGGTACTAGTAACATATACAATGCTATACGAATGTATTCCGCTATTTTTAAAGTGAAAGGCGACATTTAAATTACCTCATTTCGTTATGGAATCTATATTATTGTATTATACTTGCTGCTTAAGGATACATTCGTAGCCAAATCAAACTCTGCGTGATTTCTAAGTGCTAGGAAGTATTTTCACACATTCTCTGTGCTCATAATTAAATCCTATCCAGGTTTGTTTTTAGAAAGCGAGTAATTCCGTATATGTTGGTGTACATTGACGTCTCCTGCTTATTAGATGTAACTTTATAGCTATTAGGAACTTATACTATGCTATACGAATGAATTCCGCTATTTTTAATGCGAAATGCGACATTTAAAGTACCCCATTTCTATATAGAAACTATATCATTGTACTATACCTGCTGCTTAACCTTTCATTCGTAGCTAAATCAAACTCTGCGTGATTTCTAAGTGCTGGGAAGTATATTCGCTCATTCCCTGGGCTCAGAAGTAAAGACTATGCAGGTTTGTTTTTAAAAAGCGAGTAATTTCGTATAAGTTGGTGTACATAAACATGTCCTGCTTATTAAATGTAACTTTACAGCTGTTAGTAACTTATACAATGCTATACGAATGAATTCCGTCATTTTTAATGCGAAATCCGACATTTAAAATACCCCATGTCATAGTAGAATCTTTATTATTGAATTATACTTGCTGCTTAACAGTTTATTTGTAGTCAAATCACACTTTGCGTGATTCTTAAGTGCTCTGAGCTCAGAAGTAAAGCCTATCCATGTTTGTCTTTACAAAGCGAGTAATTTCGTATAAGGTGGAGTACATCAGCGGCTCCTGCTTCTTATATATGACTTGACAGCCACTAGTAACATATACAATGCTATACGAATTTCTTCCGCTCTTTTTAAAGTGAAAGGCGACATTTAAATTACCCTATTTCGTTATAGAAACTATATTATTGTACTATACCTACTGCTTAACAGTACATTCGTAGCTAAATCAAACTTCGCGTGATTTCTAAGTGCTGGAAAGTATATTCGCTCATTTTATGGGCTCAGAAGTAAAGCCTATGCAGGTTTGTTTTTAAAAAGCGAGTAATTCCGTATAAGTTGGTGTACATAAACATGTCCTGCTTATTAAATGTAACTTTACAGCTGTTAGTAACTTATACAATGCTATACGAATGAATTCCGTCATTTTTAATGCGAAATCTGACATTTAAAATACCCCATGTCATAGTAGAATCTTTATTATTGAATTATACTTGCTGCTTAACAGTTTATTTGTAGTCAAATCACACTTTGCGTGATTCCTAAGTGCTCTGAGCTCAGAAGTAAAGCCTATCCATGTTTGTCTTTACAAAGCGAGTAATTTCGTATAAGGTGGAGTACATAAACGGCTCCTGCTTCTTATATATGACTTGACAGCTACTAGTAACATATACAATGCTATACGAATGTATTCCGCTATTTTTAAAGTGAAAGGCGACATTTAAATTACCTCATTTCGTTATGGAATCTATATTATTGTATTATACTTGCTGCTTAAGGATACATTCGTAGCCAAATCAAACTCTGCGTGATTTCTAAGTGCTAGGAAGTATTTTCACTCATTCTCTGTGCTCATAAGTAAATCCTATCCAGGTTTGTTTTTACAAAGCGAGTAATTCCGTATATGTTGGTGTACATAAACGTCTCCTGCTTATTAGATGTAACTTTACAGCTATTAGGAACTTATACAATGCTATACGAATGAATTCCGCTATTTTTAATGCGAAATGCGACATTTAAAGTACCCCATTTCTATATAGAAACTATATTATTGTACTATACCTGCTGCTTAACCGTTCATTTGTAGTTAAATCAAACTCTGCGTGATTTCTAAGTGCTGGGAAGTATATTCGCTCATTCCCTGGGCTCAGAAGTAAAGCCTATGCAGGTTTGTTTTTATAAAGCGAGTAATTCCGTATATGTTGGTGTACATAAACGTCTCCTGCTTATTAGATATAACTTTACAGCTATTAGGAACTTATACAATGCTATACGAATGAATTCCGCCATTTTTAATGCGAAATGCGACATTTAAAGTACCCCATTTCTATATAGAAACTATATTATTGTACTATACCTGCTGCTTAACCGTTCATTTGTAGCTAAATCAAACTCTGCGTGATTTCTAAGTGCTAGGAAGTATTTTCACACATTCTCTGTGCTCATAATTAAATCCTATCCAGGTTTGTTTTTACAAAGCGAGTAATTTCGTATATGTTGGTGTACATTGACGTCTCCTGCTTATTAGATGTAACTTTACAGCTTTTAGGAACTTATACAATGCTATACGAATGAATTCCGCCTTTTTTAATGCGAAATGCGACATTTAAAGTACCCCATTTCTATATAGAAACTATATTATTGTACTATACCTGCTGCTTAACCGTTCATTCGTAGCTAAATCAAACTCTACGTGATTTCAAAGTGCTGGGAAGTATATTCGCTCATTCTCTGTGCTCATAATTAAATCCTATCCAGGTTTGTTTTTACAAAGCGAGTAATTTCGTATATGTTGGTGTACATTGACGTCTCCTGCTTATTAGATGTAACTTTACAGCTTTTAGGAACTTATACAATGCTATACGAATGAATTCCGCCTTTTTTAATGCGAAATGCGACATTTAAAGTACCCCATTTCGTTATAGAAACTATATTATTGTACTATACCTGCTGCTTAACCGTTCATTCGTAGCTAAATCAAACTCTACGTGATTTCAAAGTGCTGGGAAGTATATTCGCTCATTCCCTGGGCTCAGAAGTAAAGCCTATGCAGGTTTGTATTTAAAAATCGAGTAATTCCGTATAAGTTGGTGTACATAAATATGTCCTGCTTATTAAATGTAACTTTACAGCTGTTAGTAACTTATACAATGCTATACGAATGAATTCCGTCATTTTTAATGCGAAATCCTACATTTAAAATACCCCATGTCATAGTAGAATCTTTATTATTGAATTATACTTGCTGCTTAACAGTTTATTTGTAGTCAAATCACACTTTGCGTGATTCCTAAGTGCTCTGAGCTCAGAAGTAAATCCTATTCATGTTTGTCTTAACAAAGCCAGTAATTTCGTATAAGGTGGAGTACATAAACGGCTCCTGCATATTATATGGAACTTTACAACTACTAGTAACATATACAATGCTATACGAATGTATTCCACTATTTTTAAAGTGAAAGGCGACATTTAAATTACCTCATTTCGTTATGGAATCTATATTATTGTATTATACTTGCTGCTTAAGAATACATTCGTAGCCAAATCAAACTCTGCGTGATTTCTAAGTGCTAGGAAGTATTTTCACACATTCTCTGTGCTCATAATTAAATCCTATCCAGGTTTGTTTTTACAAAGCGAGTAATTTCGTATATGTTGGTGTACATTGGCGTCTCCTGCTTATTGGATGTAACTTTACAGCTATTAGGAAGTTATACAATGCTATACGAATGAATTCCGCCATTTTTAATGGGAAATGCGAGATTTAAAGTATCCCATTTCGTTATAGAAACTATATATTGTACTATACCTGCTGCTTAACCGTACATTCGTAGCTAAATAAAACTCTGCGTGATATCTAAGTGCTGGGAAGTATATTCGCTCATTCCCTGGGCTCAGAAGTAAAGCCTATGCAGGGTTGTTTTTAAAAAGCGAGTAATTTCGTATAAGTTGGTGTACATAAACATGTCCTGCTTATTAAATGTAACTTTACAGCTGTTAGTAACTTATACAATGCTATACGAATGAATTCCGACATTTTTTATGCAAAATCCGACATTTAAAATACCCCATGTCATAATAGAATCTTTATTATTGAATTATACTTGCTGCTTAAGAGTTTATTTGTAGTCAAATCACACTTTGCGTGCTTGCTAAGTGCTCTGAGCTCAGAAGTAAAGCCATCCATGTTTGTCTTTACAAAGCGAGTAATTTCGTATAAGGTGGAGTACATAAACGGCTCATACATATTATATGGAACTTTACAGGTACTAGTAACATATACAATGCTATACGAATGTATTCCGCTATTTTTAAAGTAAAAGGCGACATTTAAATTACTTCATTTCGTTATGGAATCTATATTATTGTATTATGCTTGCTGCTTAAGGATACATTCGTAGCCAAATCAAACTCTGCGTGATTTCTAAGTGCTAGGAAGTATTTTCACTCATTCTCTGTGCTCATAAGTAAATCCTATCCAGGTTTGTTTTTACAAAGCGAGTAATTCCGTATATGTTGGTGTACATAAACGTCTCCTGCTTATTAGATGTAACTTTACAGCTATTAGGAACTTATACAATGCTATACGAATGAATTCCGCTATTTTTAATGCGAAATGCGACATTTAAAGTACCCCATTTCTATATAGAAACTATATTATTGTACTATACCTGCTGCTTAACCGTTCATTTGTAGTTAAATCAAACTCTGCGTGATTTCTAAGTGCTGGGAAGTATATTCGCTCATTCCCTGGGCTCAGAAGTAAAGCCTATGCAGGTTTGTTTTTATAAAGCGAGTAATTCCGTATATGTTGGTGTACATAAACGTCTCCTGCTTATTAGATATAACTTTACAGCTATTAGGAACTTATACAATGCTATACGAATGAATTCCGCCATTTTTAATGCGAAATGCGACATTTAAAGTACCCCATTTCTATATAGAAACTATATTATTGTACTATACCTGCTGCTTAACCGTTCAATTGTAGCTAAATCAAACTCTGCGTGATTTCTAAGTGCTAGGAAGTATTTTCACACATTCTCTGTGCTCATAATTAAATCCTATCCAGGTTTGTTTTTACAAAGCGAGTAATTTCGTATATGTTGGTGTACATTGACGTCTCCTGCTTATTAGATGTAACTTTACAGCTTTTAGGAACTTATACAATGCTATACGAATGAATTCCGCCTTTTTTAATGCGAAATGCGACATTTAAAGTACCCCATTTCGTTATAGAAACTATATTATTGTACTATACCTGCTGCTTAACCGTTCATTCGTAGCTAAATCAAACTCTACGTGATTTCAAAGTGCTGGGAAGTATATTCGCTCATTCCCTGGGCTCAGAAGTAAAGCCTATGCAGGTTTGTATTTAAAAATCGAGTAATTCCGTATAAGTTGGTGTACATAAATATGTCCTGCTTATTAAATGTAACTTTACAGCTGTTAGTAACTTATACAATGCTATACGAATGAATTCCGTCATTTTTAATGCGAAATCCTACATTTAAAATACCCCATGTCATAGTAGAATCTTTATTATTGAATTATACTTGCTGCTTAACAGTTTATTTGTAGTCAAATCACACTTTGCGTGATTCCTAAGTGCTCTGAGCTCAGAAGTAAATCCTATTCATGTTTGTCTTAACAAAGCCAGTAATTTCGTATAAGGTGGAGTACATAAACGGCTCCTGCATATTATATGGAACTTTACAACTACTAGTAACATATACAATGCTATACGAATGTATTCCACTATTTTTAAAGTGAAAGGCGACATTTAAATTACCTCATTTCGTTATGGAATCTATATTATTGTATTATACTTGCTGCTTAAGGATACATTCGTAGCCAAATCAAACTCTGCGTGATTTCTAAGTGCTAGGAAGTATTTTCACACATTCTCTGTGCTCATAATTAAATCCTATCCAGGTTTGTTTTTACAAAGCGAGTAATTTCGTATATGTTGGTGTACATTGGCGTCTCCTGCTTATTGGATGTAACTTTACAGCTATTAGGAAGTTATACAATGCTATACGAATGAATTCCGCCATTTTTAATGGGAAATGCGAGATTTAAAGTATCCCATTTCGTTATAGAAACTATATATTGTACTATACCTGCTGCTTAACCGTACATTCGTAGCTAAATAAAACTCTGCGTGATATCTAAGTGCTGGGAAGTATATTCGCTCATTCCCTGGGCTCAGAAGTAAAGCCTATGCAGGGTTGTTTTTAAAAAGCGAGTAATTTCGTATAAGTTGGTGTACATAAACATGTCCTGCTTATTAAATGTAACTTTACAGCTGTTAGTAACTTATACAATGCTATACGAATGAATTCCGACATTTTTTATGCAAAATCCGACATTTAAAATACCCCATGTCATAATAGAATCTTTATTATTGAATTATACTTGCTGCTTAAGAGTTTATTTGTAGTCAAATCACACTTTGCGTGCTTGCTAAGTGCTCTGAGCTCAGAAGTAAAGCCATCCATGTTTGTCTTTACAAAGCGAGTAATTTCGTATAAGGTGGAGTACATAAACGGCTCATACATATTATATGGAACTTTACAGGTACTAGTAACATATACAATGCTATACGAATGTATTCCGCTATTTTTAAAGTGAAAGGCGACATTTAAATTACTTCATTTCGTTATGGAATCTATATTATTGTATTATGCTTGCTGCTTAAGGATACATTCGTAGCCAAATCAAACTCTGCGTGATTTCTAAGTGCTACGAAGTATTTTCACACATTCTCTGTGCTCATAATTAAATCCTATCCAGGTTTGTTTTTAGAAAGCGAGTAA
This sequence comes from Agriotes lineatus, assembly GCA_940337035.1. Lineage (NCBI taxonomy): Eukaryota > Metazoa > Arthropoda > Insecta > Coleoptera > Elateridae > Agriotes > Agriotes lineatus. Next base: position 91,794,532 of record OW679202.1, read on the forward strand.
ATTCGTATATGTTGGTGTACATTGACGTCTCCTGCTTATTAGATGTAACTTTACAGCTATTAGGAACTTATACAATGCTATACGAATGAATTCCGCCATTTTTAATGCGAAATGCGAGATTTAAAGTACCCCATTTTGTTATAGAAACTATATAGTGTACTATACCTGCTGCTTAACCGTACATTCGTAGCTAAATCAAACTCTGCGTGATTTCTAAGTGCTACGAAGTATTTTCACACATTCTCTGTGCACATAATTAAATCCTATCCAGGTTTGTTTTTACAAAGCGAGTAATTTCGTATATGTTGGTGTACATTGACGTCTCCTGCTTATTAGATGTAACTTTACAGCTATTAGGAACTTATACAAAGCTATACGAATTAATTCCGTAATTTTTATGCGAAATCCGACATTTAAAATACCCCATGTCATAGTATAATTTTTATTATTAAATTACACTTGCTGCTTAACAGTTTATTTCTAGTCAAATCACACTTTGCGTGATTCCTAAGTGCTCTGAGCTCAGAAGTAAAGCCTATCCATGTTTGTCTTTACAAAGCGAGTAATTTCGTATAAGTTGGTGTACATAAACATGTCCTGCTTATTAAATGTAACTTTACAGCTGTTTAGCCCAGTCATATTAGGGGTTTCACCTCGGAATGAAAGATAATAAGCTGAAAATTGGTAAAAAGCTTTATTTTGGCGTTCTAAATAATGTCTCAAAAGTCTCATATAATCTCGTGTCCGCGTCTTAGGATATTTAAGTTCAAAGGTCGCAAAAATCGGTTTTTCGCAAATATTTCGGTTCCTGTGGCTTAAATGACATTTTCACCTATTATAAAAATTGTAGAGTATAAAATTCTCTATAACTTTTGTTCGAACCTTTTTTTCATACAAGTAACCGTTTTCGAGGTAGAGCGTCGAGAGTGCGCAGCGCACTGCCATATATGGCTTAATGCAAGGTCAAGCATGAGTCACGATTAATCGTACGTTGTGAGAAGTGAATTATTCACTAAAATATGAAACTTATGTAATAACGGCTACTATTTATATTCTAATTATTAATTATTTATAATTAATTAAAATAAATATTTTAATTATTTACATTTAATTATTTATATTATATATTTTATATAATTATATTTTTTATTCTACATTGTATATCTTAATTGAATTTTACGCTAAAGAAATATTATGTATTTTTTCTTTAAAACGTGTAAATTCTTCAATACTTATATTAGAGAGTACACCTGGACATGCGGGCCCCTACCCTACGACCTCATCTATTTATAGTAAGCCGGAGCAGATGTTTTATTGTATAGTTGAGGCCCACTTTCTATTAACCAAGTTTATTCCTTATTAGTTTAAAATTGTGTCTTCGCAACGACGAACGTACAATCTTAAGAGGTATGGCTGATTTGTGTTTCATATGTAACAAGTCACTTTCAGAAAATGTTTCTGTGAATGTTGTCATAAATGTATAATTTGTATAATGAATAATGAATAATGATAAATAAATATATATCAAAAAATATATATTTTCTTAATTCCTTTTTACCTTAAAATACAATTACAATATATAATCTAGAATTAAAAATAGAATTATATAACATATATAATAGAAATAGTTAAATATAAATAATTAAATGTAAATAATTAAAATATTTATTTTAATTAATTATAAATAATTAATAATTAGAATATAAATAATAGCCATTATTACATAAGTTTCATATTTTAGTGAATAATTAACTTCTCACAACGTACGATTAATCGTGACTCATGCTTGACCTTGCATTAAGCCATATATGGCAGTGCGCTGCGCACTCTCGACGCTCTACCCCAAAAACGGTTACTCGTATGGAAAAAAGTTCGAACAAAAGTTGTAGAGAATTTTATACTCTACAATTTTCATAATAGGTAAAAATGTCATTTAAGCCATAGGAACCGAAATATTCGCGAAAAACCGATTTGTGCGACCTTTGACCTTGAATATCTTAAGACGCGGACACGAGATTATATGAGACTTTTGAGACATTATTTAGAACGCCAAAATAAAGCTTTATACCAATTTGCAGCTTATTATCTTTCATTCCGAGGTTGACCCCTATTTTTGCCTAATATGACTGGGCTAGTTAGTAACTTATACAATGCTATACGAATGAATTCCGTCATTTTTAATGCGAAATCTGACATTTAAAATACCCTATGTCATAGTAGAATCTTTATTATTGAATTATACTTTCTGCTTAACAGTTTATTTGTAGTCAAATCACACTTTGCGTGATTCCTAAGTGCTCTGAGCTCAGAAGTAAAGCCTATCCATGTTTGTCTTTACAAAGCGAGTAATTTCGTATAAGGTGGAGTACATAAACGGCTTCTGCTTCTTATATATGACTTTACAGCTACTAGTAACATATACAATGCTATACGAATGTATTCTGCTATTTTTAAATTGAAAAGCGACATTTAAATTACTTCATTTCGTTATGGAATCTATATTATTGTATTATACTTGCTGCTTAAGGAAACATTCGTAGCCAAATCAAACTCTGCGTGATTTCTAAGTGCTAGGAAGTATTTTCACACATTCTCTGTGCTCATAGTTAAATCCTATCCAGGTTTGTTTTTACAAAGCGAGTAATTTCGTATATGTTGGTGTACATTGTCGTCTCCTGCTTATTAGATGTAACTTTACAGCTATTAGGAACTTATACAATGCTATAAGAATGAATGCCGCCATTTTTAATGCGAAATGCGACATTTAAAGTACCCCATTTCGTTATAGAAACTATATTATTGTACTATACCTGCTGCTTAACCGTTCATTCGTAGATAAATAAACTCTGAGTGATTTCTAAGTGCTGGGAAGTATATTCGCTCATTCCCTGGGCTCAGAAGTAAAGCCTATGCAGGTTTGTTTTTAAAATGCGAATAATTCCGTATAAGTTGGTGTACATAAACATGCCCTGCTTATTAAATGTAACTTTATAGCTGTTAGTAACTTATACAATGCTATACGAATGAATTCCGTCATTTTTAATGCGAAATCCGACATTTAAAATACCCCATGTCATAGTAGAATCTTTATTATTGAATTATACTTGCTGCTTAAGAGTTTATTTGTAGTCAAATCACACTTTGCGTGATTCCTAAGTGCTCTGAGCTCAGAAGTAAAGCCTATCCATGTTTATCTTTACAAAGCAAGTAATTTCGTATAACGTGGAGTACATCAGCGGCTCCTGCTTCTTATATATGGCTTGACAGCTACTAGTAACATACACAATGCTATACGAATGTATTCCGCTATTTTTAATGCAAAATGCGACATTTAAAGTACCCCATTTCGTTATAGAATCTATATTATTGTACTATACCTGCTGCTTAACCGTTCATTCGTAGATAAATCATACTCTGAGTGATTTCTAAGTGCTGGGAAGTATATTCGCTCATTCCCTGGGCTCAGAAGTACAGCCTATGCAGGTTTGTTTTTAACATGCGAGTAATTCCGTATAAGTTGGTGTACATAAACATGTCCTGCTTATTAAATGTAACTTTACAGCTGTTAGTAACTTATACAATGCTATACGAATGAATTGCGTCATTTTTAATGCGAAATCCGACATTTAAAATACCCCATTTCATAATAGAATCTTTATTATTGAATTATACTTCCTGCTTAAGAGTTTATTTGTAGTCAAATCACACTTTGCGTGCTTCCTAAGTGCTCTGAGCTCAGAAGTAAAGCCATCCATGTTTGTCTTTACAAAGCGAGTAATTTCGTATAAGGTGGAGTACATAAACGGCTCATACATATTATATGGAACTTTACAGGTACTAGTAACATATACAATGCTATACGAATGTATTCCGCTATTTTTTAAGTGAAAGGCGACATTTAAATTACTTCATTTCGTTCTGGAATCTATATTATTCTATTATACTTGCTGCTTAAGGACACATTCGTAGCCAAATCAAACTCTGCGTGATTTCTAAGTGCTAGGAAGTATTTTCACTCATTCTCTGTGCTCATAAGTAAATCCTATCCAGGTTTGTTTCTACAAAGCGAGTAATTCCGTATATGTTGGTGTACATAAACGTCTCCTGTTTATTAGGTGTAACTTCACAGCTGTTAGTAACTTATACAATGCTATACGAATTAATTCCGTCATTTTTAATGCGAAATCCGACATTTAAAATACCCCATGTCATAGTATAATCTTTATTATTAAATTATACTTGCTGCTTAACATTTTATTTTTAGTCAAATCACACTTTGCGTGATTCGTAAGTGTTCTGAGCTCAGAAGTAAAGCCTATCCATGTTTGTCTTTACAAAGCAAGTAATTTCGTATAAGGTGGAGTACATAAACGGCTCCTGCTTCTTATATATGACTCGACAGCTACTAGTAACATATACAATGCTATACGAATGTATTCCGCTATTTTTAAAGTGAAAGGCGACATTTAAATTACCTCATTTCGCTATGGAATCTATATTATTGTATTATACTTGCTGCTTAAGGATACATTCGTAGCCAAATCAAACTCTGCGTGATTTCTAAGTGCTAGGAAGTATTTTCACACATTCTCTGTACTCATAAGTAAATCCTATCCAGGTTTGTTTTTACAAAGCGAGTAATTCCGTATATGCTGGTGTACATAAACGTCTCCTCCTTATTAGATGTAACTTTACAGCTATTAGGAACTTATACAATGCTATACGAATGAATTCCGCCATTTTTAATGCGAAATGCGATATTTAAAGTACCCCATTTCTATATAGAAACAATATTATTGTACTATACCTGCTGCTTAACCGTTCATTCGTAGCTAAATCAAACTCTGCGTGATTTCTAAGTGCTGGGAAGTATATTCGCTCATTCCCTGTGCTCAGAAGTAAATCCTATGCAGGTTTGTTTTTAAGAAGCGAGTAATTCCGTATAAGTTGGTGTACATAAACATGTCCTGCTTATTAAATGTAACTTTACTGCTGTTAGTAACTTATACAATGCTATACGAATGAATTCCGTCATTTTTAATGCGAAATCCGACATTTAAAATACCCCATGTCATAGTAGAATCTTTATTATTGAATTATACTTGCTGCTTAACAGTTTATTTGTAGTCAAATCACACTTTGCGTGATTCCTAAGTGCTCTGAGCTCAGAAGTAAAGCCTATCCATGTTTGTCTTTACGAAGCGAGTAAATTCGTATAAGGTGGAGTACATAAACGGCTCCTGCTTCTTATATATGACTTGACAGCTACTAGTAACATATACAATGCTATACGAATGTATTCCGCTCTTTTTAAAGTGAAAGGCGACATTTAAATTGCCTCATTTCGTTATGGAATCTATATTATTGTATTATACTTGCTGCTTAAGGATACATTCGTAGCCAAATCAAACTCTGCATGATTTCTAAGTGCTAGGAAGTATTTTCACACACTCTCTGTGCTTATAATTAAATCCTATCTAAGTTTGTTTTTACAAAGCGAGTAATTTCGTTTATGTTGGTGTACATTGACGTCTCCTGCTTATTAGATGTAACTTTACAGCTATTAGGAACTTATACAATGCTATACGAATAAATTCCGCCATTTTTAATGCGAAATGCGACATTTAAAGTACCCCATTTCGTTATAGAAACTATATTATTGTACTATACCTGCTGCTTAACCGTTCATTCGTAGCTAAATCAAATTCTGCGTGATTTCTTAGTTCTGGGAAGTATATTCGCTCATTCCCTGGGCTCAGAAGTAAAGCCTATGCAGGTTTGTTTTTAAAAAGAGAGTAATTCCGTATAAGTTGGTGTACATAAACATGTCCTGCTTATTAAATGTAACTTTACAGCTGTTAGTAACTTATACAATGCTATACGAATGAATTCCGTCATTTTTAATGCGAAATCCGACATTTAAAATACCCCATGTCATAGTAGAATCTTTATTATTGAATTATACTTGCTGCTTAACAGTTTCTTTGTAGTCAAATCACACTTTGCGCGATTCCTAAGTGCTCTGAGCTCAGAAGTAAAGCCTATCCATGTTTGTCTTTACAAAGCGAGTAATTTCGTATAAGGTGGAGTACATAAACGGCTCCTGCATATTATATGGAACTTGACAGCTACTAGTAACATATACAATGCTATACGAATGTATTCCGCTATTTTTAAAGTGAAAGGCGAAATTTAAGTTACCTCATTTCGTTATGGAATCTATATTATTGTATTATACTTGCTGCTTAAGGATACATTCGTAGCCAAATCAAACTCTGCGTGATTTCTAAGTGCTAGGAAGTACTTTCACTCATTCTCTGTGCTCATAAGTAAATCCTATCCAGGTTTGTTTTTCAAAGCGAGTAATTCCGTATATGCTGGTGTACATAAACGTCTCCTGCTTATTAGATGTAACTTTACAGCTATTAGGAACTTATACAATGCTATACGAATTAATTCCGCCATTTTTAATGCGAAATGCGACATTTAAAGTACCCCATTTCTATATAGAAACTATATTATTGTACTATACCTGCTGCTTAACCGTTCATTCGTAGCTAAATCAAACTCTGCGTGATTTCTAAGTGCTGGGAAGTATATTCGCTCATTCCCTTTGCTCAGAAGTAAATCCTATGCAGGTTTGTTTTTAAAAAGCGAGTAATTCCGTATAAGTTGGTGTACATAAACATGTCCTGCTTATTAAATGTAACTTTACAGCTGTTAGTAACTTATACAATGCTATACGAATGAATTCCGCCATTTTTAATGCGAAATGCGACATTTAAAGTACCCCATTTCTATATAGAAACTATATTATTGTACTATACCTGCTGCTTACCCGTTCATTCGTAGCTAAATCAAACTCTGCGCGATTTCTAAGTACTGGAAAATATATTCGCTCATTCCCTGGGCTCAGAAGTAAAGCCTATGCAGGTTTGTTTTTAAAAACCGTGTAATTCCGTATAAGTTGGTGTAGATAAACCAATCCTTCTTATTAAATGTAACTTTACAGCTGTTAGTAACTTATACAATGCTATACGAATGAATTCCGTCATTTTTAATGCGAAATCCGACATTTAAAATACCCCATGTCATAGTAGAATCTGTATTATTGAATTATACTTGCTGCTTAACAGTTTATTTGTAGTCAAATCACACTTTGCGTGATTCCTAAGTGCTCTGAGCTCAGAAGTAAACCCTATCCATGTTTGTCTTTACAAAGCGAGTAATTTCTAATAAGGTGGAGTACATAAGCGGCTCCTGCTTTTTATATATGACTTGACAGCTACTAGTAACATATACAATGCTATACTAATGTATTCCGCTATTTTTAAAGTGAAAGGCGACATTTAAATTACCTCATTTCGTTATGGAATCTATATTGTTGTATTATACTTGCTGCTTAAGGATACATTCGTAGCCAAATCAAACTCTGCGTGATTTCTAATTGCTAGGAAGTATTTTCACACATTCTCTGTGCTCATAATTAAATCCTATACAGGTTTGTTTTTACAAAGCCAGTAATTTCGTATATGTTGGTGTACATTGACGTTTCCTGCTTATTAGATGTAACTTTACAGCTATTAGGAACTTATACAATGCTATACGAATGAATTCCGCCATTTTTAATGCGAAATGCGACATTTAAAGTACCCCATTTCTATATAGAAACTATATTATTGTACTATACCTGCTGCTTAACCGTTCATTCGTAGCTAAATCAAACTCTGCGTGATTTCTAAGTGCTGGGAAGTATATTCGCTCATTCCCTGTGCTCAGAAGTAAATCCTATGCAGGTTTGTTTTTAAAAAGCGAGTAATTCCGTATAAGTTGGTGTACATAAACATGTCCTGCTTATTAAATGTAACTTTACAGCTGTTAGTAACTTATACAATGCTATACGAATGAATTCCGTCATTTTTAATGCGAAATCCGACATTTAAAGTACCCCATTTCCATATAGAAACTATATTATTGTACTATACCTGCTGCTTAACCGTTCATTCGTAGCTAAATCAAACTCTGCGTGATTTCTAAGTGCTGGAAAGTATATTCGCTCATTCCCTGGGCTCAGAAGTAAAGCCTATGCAGGTTTGTTTTTAAAAACCGTGTAATTCCGTATAAGTTGGTGTACATAAACCAATCCTTCTTAATAAATGTAACTTTACAGCTGTTAGTAACTTATACAATGCTATACGAATGAATTCCGTAATTTTTAATGCGAAATGCGACATTTAAAGTACCCCATTTCTATATAGAAACTATGTTATTGTACTATACCTGCTGCTTAACCGTTCATTCGAAGCTAAATCAAACTCTGCGTGATTTCTAAGTGCTGGAAAGTATATTCGCTCATTCCCTGGGCTCAGAAGTAAAGCCTATGCAGGTTTGTTTTTAAAAACCGTGTAATTCCGTATAAGTTGGTGTACATAAACCAATCCTTCTTAATAAATGTAACTTTACAGCTGTTAGTAACTTATACAATGCTATACGAATGAATTCCGTCATTTTTAATGCGAAATGCGACATTTAAAGTACCCCATTTCTATATAGATACTATGTTATTGTACTATACCTGCTGCTTAACCGTTCATTCGTAGCTAAATCAAACTCTGCGTGATTTCTAAGTGCTGGAAAGTATATTCGCTCATTCCCTGGGCTCAGAAGTAAAGCCTATGCAGGTTTGTTTTTAAAAACCGTGTAATTCCGTATAAGTTGGTGTACATAAACCAATCCTTCTTAATAAATGTAACTTTACAGCTGTTAGTAACTTATACAATGCTATACGAATGAATTCCGTCATTTTTAATGCGAAATGCGACATTTAAAGTACCCCATTTCCATATAGAAACTATATTATTGCACTATACCTGCTGCTTAACCGTTCATTCGTAGCTAAATCAAACTCTGCGTGATTTCTAAGTGCTGGAAAGTATATTCGCTCATTCCCTGGGCTCAGAAGTAAAGCCTATGCAGGTTTGTTTTTAAAAACCGTGTAATTCCGTATAAGTTAATGTACATAAACCAATCCTTCTTAATAAATGTAACTTTACAGCTGTTAGTAACTTATACAATGCTATACGAATGAATTCCGTCATTTTTAATGCGAAATGCGACATTTAAAGTACCCCATTTCTATATAGAAACTATGTTATTGTACTATACCTGCTGCTTAACCGTTCATTCGAAGCTAAATCAAACTCTGCGTGATTTCTAAGTGCTGGAAAGTATATTCGCTCATTCCCTGGGCTCAGAAGTAAAGCCTATGCAGGTTTGTTTTTAAAAACCGTGTAATTCCGTATAAGTTGGTGTACATAAACCAATCCTTCTTAATAAATGTAACTTTACAGCTGTTAGTAACTTATACAATGCTATACGAATGAATTCCGTCATTTTTAATGCGAAATGCGACATTTAAAGTACCCCATTTCTATATAGAAACTATGTTATTGTACTATACCTGCTGCTTAACCGTTCATTCGTAGCTAAATCAAACTCTGCGTGATTTCTAAGTGCTGGAAAGTATATTCGCTCATTCCCTGGGCTCAGAAGTAAAGCCTATGCAGGTTTGTTTTTAAAAACCGTGTAATTCCGTATAAGTTGGTGTACATAAACCAATCCTTCTTAATAAATGTAACTTTACAGCTGTTAGTAACTTATACAATGCTATACGAATGAATTCCGTCATTTTTAATGCGAAATGCGACATTTAAAGTACCCCATTTCCATATAGAAACTATATTATTGTACTATACCTGCTGCTTAACCGTTCATTCGTAGCTAAATCAAACTCTGCGTGATTTCTAAGTGCTGGAAAGTATATTCGCTCATTCCCTGGGCTCAGAAGTAAAGCCTATGCAGGTTTGTTTTTAAAAACCGTGTAATTCCGTATAAGTTGGTGTACATAAACCAATCCTTCTTAATAAATGTAACTTTACAGCTGTTAGTAACTTATACAATGCTATACGAATGAATTCCGTCATTTTTAATGCGAAATGCGACATTTAAAGTACCCCATTTCTATATAGAAACTATGTTATTGTACTATACCTGCTGCTTAACCGTTCATTCGTAGCTAAATCAAACTCTGCGTGATTTCTAAGTGCTGGAAAGTATATTCGCTCATTCCCTGTGCTCAGAAGTAAATCCTATGCAGGTTTGTTTTTAAAAAGCGAGTAATTCCGTATAAGTTGGTGTACATAAACATGTCCTGCTTATTAAATGTAACTTTACAGCTGTTAGTAACTTATACAATGCTATAAGAATGAATTCCGTCATTTTTAATGCGAAATCCGACATTTAAAGTACCCCATTTCCATATAGAAACTATATTATTGTACTATACGTGCTGCTTAACCGTTCATTCGAAGCTAAATCAAACTCTGCGTGATTTCTAAGTGCTGGAAAGTATATTCGCTCATTCCCTGGGCTCAGAAGTAAAGCCTATGCAGGTTTGTTTTTAAAAACCGTGTAATTCCGTATAAGTTGGTGTACATAAACCAATCCTTCTTAATAAATGTAACTTTACAGCTGTTAGTAACTTATACAATGCTATACGAATGAATTCCGTCATTTTTAATGCGAAATGCGACCTTTAAAGTACCCCATTTCTATATAGAAACTATGTTATTGTACTATACCTGCTGCTTAACCGTTCATTCGAAGCTAAATCAAACTCTGCGTGATTTCTAAGTGCTGGAAAGTATATTCGCTCATTCCCTGGGCTCAGAAGTAAAGCCTATGCAGGTTTGTTTTTAAAAACCGTGTAATTCCGTATAAGTTGGTGTACATAAACCAATCCTTCTTAATAAATGTAACTTTACAGCTGTTAGTAACTTATACAATGCTATACGAATGAATTCCGTCATTTTTAATGCGAAATGCGACATTTAAAGTACCCCATTTCTATATAGAAACTATGTTATTGTACTATACCTGCTGCTTAACCGTTTATTCGTAGCTAAATCAAACTCTGCGTGATTTCTAAGTGCTGGAAAGTATATTCGCTCATTCCCTGGGCTCAGAAGTAAAGCCTATGCAGGTTTGTTTTTAAAAACCGTGTAATTCCGTATAAGTTGGTGTACATAAACCAATCCTTCTTAATAAATGTAACTTTACAGCTGTTAGTAACTTATACAATGCTATACGAATGAATTCCGTCATTTTTAATGCGAAATGCGACATTTAAAGTACCCCATTTCTATATAGAAACTATGTTATTGTACTATACCTGCTGCTTAACCGTTCATTCGTAGCTAAATCAAACTCTGCGTGATTTCTAAGTGCTGGAAAGTATATTCGCTCATTCCCTGGGCTCAGAAGTAAAGCCTATGCAGGTTTGTTTTTAAAAACCGTGTAATTCCGTATAAGTTGGTGTACATAAACCAATCCTTCTTAATAAATGTAACTTTACAGCTGTTAGTAACTTATACAATGCTATACGAATGAATTCCGTAATTTTTAATGCGAAATGCGACATTTAAAGTACCCCATTTCTATATAGAAACTATGTTATTGTACTATACCTGCTGCTTAACCGTTCATTCGAAGCTAAATCAAACTCTGCGTGATTTCTAAGTGCTGGAAAGTATATTCGCTCATTCCCTGGGCTCAGAAGTAAAGCCTATGCAGGTTTGTTTTTAAAAACCGTGTAATTCCGTATAAGTTGGTGTACATAAACCAATCCTTCTTAATAAATGTAACTTTACAGCTGTTAGTAACTTATACAATGCTATACGAATGAATTCCGTCATTTTTAATGCGAAATGCGACATTTAAAGTACCCCATTTCTATATAGATACTATGTTATTGTACTATACCTGCTGCTTAACCGTTCATTCGTAGCTAAATCAAACTCTGCGTGATTTCTAAGTGCTGGAAAGTATATTCGCTCATTCCCTGGGCTCAGAAGTAAAGCCTATGCAGGTTTGTTTTTAAAAACCGTGTAATTCCGTATAAGTTGGTGTACATAAACCAATCCTTCTTAATAAATGTAACTTTACAGCTGTTAGTAACTTATACAATGCTATACGAATGAATTCCGTCATTTTTAATGCGAAATGCGACATTTAAAGTACCCCATTTCCATATAGAAACTATATTATTGCACTATACCTGCTGCTTAACCGTTCATTCGTAGCTAAATCAAACTCTGCGTGATTTCTAAGTGCTGGAAAGTATATTCGCTCATTCCCTGGGCTCAGAAGTAAAGCCTATGCAGGTTTGTTTTTAAAAACCGTGTAATTCCGTATAAGTTAATGTACATAAACCAATCCTTCTTAATAAATGTAACTTTACAGCTGTTAGTAACTTATACAATGCTATACGAATGAATTCCGTCATTTTTAATGCGAAATGCGACATTTAAAGTACCCCATTTCTATATAGAAACTATGTTATTGTACTATACCTGCTGCTTAACCGTTCATTCGAAGCTAAATCAAACTCTGCGTGATTTCTAAGTGCTGGAAAGTATATTCGCTCATTCCCTGGGCTCAGAAGTAAAGCCTATGCAGGTTTGTTTTTAAAAACCGTGTAATTCCGTATAAGTTGGTGTACATAAACCAATCCTTCTTAATAAATGTAACTTTACAGCTGTTAGTAACTTATACAATGCTATACGAATGAATTCCGTCATTTTTAATGCGAAATGCGACATTTAAAGTACCCCATTTCTATATAGAAACTATGTTATTGTACTATACCTGCTGCTTAACCGTTCATTCGTAGCTAAATCAAACTCTGCGTGATTTCTAAGTGCTGGAAAGTATATTCGCTCATTCCCTGGGCTCAGAAGTAAAGCCTATGCAGGTTTGTTTTTAAAAACCGTGTAATTCCGTATAAGTTGGTGTACATAAACCAATCCTTCTTAATAAATGTAACTTTACAGCTGTTAGTAACTTATACAATGCTATACGAATGAATTCCGTCATTTTTAATGCGAAATGCGACATTTAAAGTACCCCATTTCCATATAGAAACTATATTATTGTACTATACCTGCTGCTTAACCGTTCATTCGTAGCTAAATCAAACTCTGCGTGATTTCTAAGTGCTGGAAAGTATATTCGCTCATTCCCTGGGCTCAGAAGTAAAGCCTATGCAGGTTTGTTTTTAAAAACCGTGTAATTCCGTATAAGTTGGTGTACATAAACCAATCCTTCTTAATAAATGTAACTTTACAGCTGTTAGTAACTTATACAATGCTATACGAATGAATTCCGTCATTTTTAATGCGAAATGCGACATTTAAAGTACCCCATTTCTATATAGAAACTATGTTATTGTACTATACCTGCTGCTTAACCGTTCATTCGTAGCTAAATCAAACTCTGCGTGATTTCTAAGTGCTGGAAAGTATATTCGCTCATTCCCTGTGCTCAGAAGTAAATCCTATGCAGGTTTGTTTTTAAAAAGCGAGTAATTCCGTATAAGTTGGTGTACATAAACATGTCCTGCTTATTAAATGTAACTTTACAGCTGTTAGTAACTTATACAATGCTATAAGAATGAATTCCGTCATTTTTAATGCGAAATCCGACATTTAAAGTACCCCATTTCCATATAGAAACTATATTATTGTACTATACTTGCTGCTTAACCGTTCATTCGAAGCTAAATCAAACTCTGCGTGATTTCTAAGTGCTGGAAAGTATATTCGCTCATTCCCTGGGCTCAGAAGTAAAGCCTATGCAGGTTTGTTTTTAAAAACCGTGTAATTCCGTATAAGTTGGTGTACATAAACCAATCCTTCTTAATAAATGTAACTTTACAGCTGTTAGTAACTTATACAATGCTATACGAATGAATTCCGTCATTTTTAATGCGAAATGCGACCTTTAAAGTACCCCATTTCTATATAGAAACTATGTTATTGTACTATACCTGCTGCTTAACCGTTCATTCGAAGCTAAATCAAACTCTGCGTGATTTCTAAGTGCTGGAAAGTATATTCGCTCATTCCCTGGGCTCAGAAGTAAAGCCTATGCAGGTTTGTTTTTAAAAACCGTGTAATTCCGTATAAGTTGGTGTACATAAACCAATCCTTCTTAATAAATGTAACTTTACAGCTGTTAGTAACTTATACAATGCTATACGAATGAATTCCGTCATTTTTAATGCGAAATGCGACATTTAAAGTACCCCATTTCTATATAGAAACTATGTTATTGTACTATACCTGCTGCTTAACCGTTTATTCGTAGCTAAATCAAACTCTGCGTGATTTCTAAGTGCTGGAAAGTATATTCGCTCATTCCCTGGGCTCAGAAGTAAAGCCTATGCAGGTTTGTTTTTAAAAACCGTGTAATTCCGTATAAGTTGGTGTACATAAACCAATCCTTCTTAATAAATGTAACTTTACAGCTGTTAGTAACTTATACAATGCTATACGAATGAATTCCGTCATTTTTAATGCGAAATGCGACATTTAAAGTACCCCATTTCTATATAGAAACTATGTTATTGTACTATACCTGCTGCTTAACCGTTCATTCGTAGCTAAATCAAACTCTGCGTGATTTCTAAGTGCTGGAAAGTATATTCGCTCATTCCCTGGGCTCAGAAGTAAAGCCTATGCAGGTTTGTTTTTAAAAACCGTGTAATTCCGTATAAGTTGGTGTACATAAACCAATCCTTCTTAATAAATGTAACTTTACAGCTGTTAGTAACTTATACAATGCTATACGAATGAATTCCGTCATTTTTAATGCGAAATGCGACATTTAAAGTACCCAATTTCTATATAGAAACTATGTTATTGTACTATACCTGCTGCTTAACCGTTTATTCGTAGCTAAATCAAACTCTGCGTGATTTCTAAGTGCTGGAAAGTATATTCGCTCATTCCCTGTGCTCAGAAGTAAATCCTATGCAGGTTTGTTTTTAAAAAGCGAGTAATTCCGTATAAGTTGGTGTACATAAACATGTCCTGCTTATTAAATGTAACTTTACAGCTGTTAGTAACTTATACAATGCTATACGAATGAATTCCGTCATTTTTAATGCGAAATGCGACATTTAAAGTACCCCATTTCTATATAGAAACTATGTTATTGTACTATACCTGCTGCTTAACCGTTCATTCGAAGCTAAATCAAACTCTGCGTGATTTCTAAGTGCTGGAAAGTATATTCGCTTATTCCCTGTGCTCAGAAGTAAATCCTATGCAGGTTTGTTTTTAAAAAGCGAGTAATTCCGTATAAGTTGGTGTTCATAAACCAATCCTTCTTATTAAATGTAACTTTACAGCTGTTAGTAACTTATACAATGCTATACGAATGAATTCCGCCATTTTTAATGCGAAATGCGACATTTAAAGTACCCCATTTCTATATAGAAACTATATTATTGTACTATACCTGCTGCTTAACCGTTCATTCGTAGCTAAATCAAACTCTGCGTGATTTCTAAGTGCTGGAAAGTATATTCGCTCATTCCCTGGGCTCAGAAGTAAAGCCTATGCAGGTTTGTTTTTAAAAACCGTGTAATTCCGTATAAGTTGGTGTTCATAAACCAATCCTTCTTATTAAATGTAACTTTACAGCTGTTAGTAACTTATACAATGCTATACGAATGAATTCCGTCATTTTTAATGCGAAATGCGACATTTAAAGTACCCCATTTCTATATAGAAACTATGTTATTGTACTATACCTGCTGCTTAACCGTTTATTCGTAGCTAAATCAAACTCTGCGTGATTTCTAAGTGCTGGAAAGTATATTCGCTCATTCCCTGGGCTCAGAAGTAAAGCCTATGCAGGTTTGTTTTTAAAAACCGTGTAATTCCGTATAAGTTGGTGTACATAAACCAATCCTTCTTAATAAATGTAACTTTACAGCTGTTAGTAACTTATACAATGCTATACGAATGAATTCCGTCATTTTTAATGCGAAATGCGACATTTAAAGTACCCCATTTCCATATAGAAACTATATTATTGTACTATACCTGCTGCTTAACCGTTCA
The DNA here is from genome assembly GCA_940337035.1 of Agriotes lineatus. Lineage (NCBI taxonomy): Eukaryota > Metazoa > Arthropoda > Insecta > Coleoptera > Elateridae > Agriotes > Agriotes lineatus. The sequence continues at coordinate 91,810,500 of OW679202.1, forward strand.
TTCGTAGCTAAATCAAACTCTGCGTGATTTCTAAGTGCTGGAAAGTATATTCGCTCATTCCCTGGGCTCAGAAGTAAAGCCTATGCAGGTTTGTTTTTAAAAACCGTGTAATTCCGTATAAGTTGGTGTACATAAACATGTCCTGCTTATTAAATGTAACTTTACAGCTGTTAGTAACTTATACAATGCTATACGAATTAATTCCGTCATTTTTAATGCGAAATCCGACATTTAAAATACCCCATGTCATAGTAGAATCTTTATTATTGAATTATACTTGCTGCTTAACAGTTTATTTGTAGTCAAATCACACTTTGCGTGATTCCTAAGTGCTCTGAGCTCAGAAGTAAAGCCTATCCATGTTTGTCTTTAGAAAGCGAGTAATTTCGTATAAGGTGGAGTACATCAGCGGCTCCTGCTTCTTATATATGACTTGACAGCTACTAGTAACATATACAATGCTATACGAATGTATTCCGCTCTTTTTAAAGTGAAAGGCGACATTTAAATTACTTCATTTCGTTATGGAATCTATATTATTGTATTATACTTGCTGCTTGTGGATACATTCGTAGCCAAATCAAACTCTGCGTGATTTCTAAGTGCTAGGAAGTATTTTCACTCATTCTCTGTGCTCATAATTAAATCCTATCCAGGTTTGTTTTTACAAAGTGAGTAATTTCGTATATGTTGGTGTACATTGACGTCTCCTGCTTATTAGATGTAACTTTACAGCTATTAGGAACTTATACAATGCTATACGAATGAATTCCGCCATTTTTAATGCGAAACGCGACATTTAAAGTACCCCATTTCTATATAGAAACTATATTATTGTACTATACCTCTTGCTTAACCGTTCATTCGTAGCTAAATCAAACTCTGCGTGATTTCTAAGTGCTGGGAAGTATATTCGCTCATTCCCTGGGCTCAGAAGTAAAGCCTATGCAGGTTTCTTTTTAAAAAGCGAGTAATTCCGTATAAGTTGGTGTACATAAACATGTCCTGCTTATTAAATGTAACTTTACAGCTGTTAGTAACTTATACAATGCTATACGAATTAATTCCGTCATTTTTAATGCGAAATCCGACATTTAAAATACCCCATGTCATAGTAGAATCTTTATTATTGAATTATACTTGCTACTTAACAGTTTATTTGTAGACAAATCACACTTTGCGTGATTCCTAAGTGCTCTGAGCTCAGAAGTAAAGCCTATCCATGTTTGTCTTTAGAAAGCGAGTAATTTCGTATAAGGTGGAGTACATCAGCGGCTCCTGCTTCTTATATATGACTTGACAGCTACTAGTAACATATACAATGCTATACGAATGTATTCCGCTCTTTTTAAAGTGAAAGGCGACATTTAAATTACTTCATTTCGTTATGGAATCTATATTATTGTATTATACTTGCTGCTTGTGGATACATTCGTAGCCAAATCAAACTCTGCGTGATTTCTAAGTGCTGGGAAGTATATTCGCTCATTCCCTGTGCTCAGAAGTAAATCCTATGCAGGTTTGTTTTTACAAAGCGAGTAATTTCGTATATGTTGGTGTACATTGACGTCTCCTGCTTATTAAATGTAACTTTACAGCTATTAGGAACTTATACAATGCTATACGAATTAATTCCGTCATTTTTAATGCGAAATCCGACATTTAAAATACCCCATGTCATAGTAGAATCTTTATTATTGAATTATACTTGCTGCTTAACAGTTTATTTGTAGTCAAATCACACTTTGCGTGATTCCTAAGTGCTCTGAGCTTAGAAGTAAAGCCTATCCATGTTTGTCTTTACAATGCGAGTAATTTCGTATAAGGTGCAGTACATAAACGGCTCCTGCTTCTTATATATGACTTGACAGCTACTAGTAACATATACAATGCTATCCTAATGTATTCCGCTATTTTTAAAGTAAAAGGCGACATTTAAATTACCTCATTTCGTTATGGAATCTATATTATTGTATTATACTTGCTGCTTAAGGATACATTCGTAGCCAAATCAAACTCTGCGTGATTTCTAAGTGCTAGGAAGTATTTTCACACATTCTCTGTGCTCATAATTAAATCCTATCCAGGTTTGTTTTTACAAAGCGAATAATTCCGTATATGTTGGTGTACATTGACGTCTCCTGCTTATTAGATGTAACTTTACAGCTATTAGGAACTTATACAATGCTATACGAACGAATTCCGCCATTTTTAATGCGAAATGCGACATTTAAAGTACCCCATTTCGTTATAGAAACTATATTATTGTACTATACCTCTTGCTTAACCGTTCATTCGTAGCTAAATCAAACTCTGCGTGATTTCTAAGTGCTGGGAAGTATATTCGCTCATTCCCTGGGCTCAGAAGTAAAGCCTATGCAGGTTTGTTTTTAAAAAGGGAGTAATTCCGTATAAGTTGGTGTACATAAACATGTCCTGCTTATTAAATGTAACTTTACAGCTGTTAGTAACTTATACAATGCTATACGAATGAATTTCGTCATTTTTAATTCGAAATCCGACATTTAAAATACTCCATGTCATAGTAGAATCTTTATTATTGAATTATACTTGCTGCTTAACAGTTTATTTCTAGTCAAATCACACTTTGCGTGATTCCTAAGTGCTCTGAGCTCAGAAGTAAAGCCTATCCATGTTTGTCTTTACAATGCGAGTAATTTCGTATAAGGTGCAGTACATAAACGGCTCCTGCTTCTTATATATGACTTGACAGCTACTAGTAACATAGACAATGCTATACGAATGTATTCCGCTATTTTTAAAGTAAAAGGCGACATTTAAATTACCTCATTTCGTTATGGAATCTATATTATTGTATTATACTTGCTGCTTAAGGATACATTCGTAGCCAAATCAAACTCTGCGTGATTTCTAAGTGCTAGGAAGTAATTTCACACATTCTCTGTGCTCAAAATTAAATCCTATCCAGGTTTGTTTTTACAAAGCGAGTAATTCCGCATATGTTGGTGTACATTGACGTCTCCTGCTTATTAGATGTAACTTTACAGCTATTAGGAACTTATACAATGCTATACGAATGAATTCCGCCATTTTTAATGCGAAATGCGACATTTAAAGTACCCCATTTCTATATAGAAACTATATTATTGTACTATACCTGCTGCCTAAACGTTCATTTGTAGCTAAATCAAACTCTGCATGATTTCTAAGTGCTGGGAAGTATATTCGCTCATTCCCTGGGCTCAGAAGTAAAGCCTATGCAGGTTTGTTTTTAAAAAGCGAGTAATTCCGTGTAAGTTGGTGTACATAAACATGTCCTGCTTATTAAATGTAACTTTACAGCTGTTAGTAACTTATACAATGCTATACGAATGAATTCCGTCATTTTTAATGCGAAATCCGACATTTAAAATACCCCATGTCATAGTAGAATCTTTATTATTGAATTATACTTGCTGCTTAACAGTTTATTTGTAGTGAAATCACACTTTGCGTGATTCCTAAGTGCTCTGAGCTCAGAAGTAAAGCCTATCCATGTTTGTCTTTACAAAGCGAGTAATCTCGTATAAGGTGGAGTACATAAACGGCTCCTGCATATTATATGGAACTTTACAGCTACTAGTAACATATACAATGCTATACGAATGTATACCGCTATTTTTAAAGTGAAAGGCAAAATTTAAATTGCCTCATTTTGTTATAAAATCTATATTTTGTATTATACTTGCTGCTTAAGGATACATTCGTAGCCAAATCAAACTCTGCGTGATTTCTAAGTGATAGGAAGTATTTTCACACATTCTCTGTGCTCATAAGTAAATCCTATCCAGGTTTGTTTTTACAAAGCGAGTAATTCCGTATATGTTGGTGTACATTGACGTCTCCTGCTTATTAGATGTAACTTTACAGCTATTAGGAACTTATACAATGCTATACGAATTAATTCCGTCATTTTTAATGCGAAATCCGACATTTAAAATACCCCATGTCATAGTAGAATCTTTATTATTAAATGATACTTGCTGCTTAACAGTTTATTTCTACTCAAATCACACTTTGCGTGATTCCTAAGTGCTCTGAGCTCAGAAGTAAAGCCTATCCATGTTTGTCTTTACAAAGCGAGTAATTTCGTATAAGGTGGAGTACATAAACGGCTCCTGCTTCTTATATATGACTTGACAGCTACTAGTAACATACACAATGCTATACGAGTGTATTCCGCAAATTTTAAAGTGAAAGGCGACATTTAAATTACCTCATTTCGTTATGGAATCTATATTATTGTATTATACTTGCTGCTTAAGGATACATTCGTAGCCAAATCAAACTCTGCGTGATTTCTAAGTGCTAGGAAGTATTTTCACACATTCTCTGTGCTCATAATTAAATCCTATCCAGGTTTGTTTTTACAAAGCGAGTAATTCCGTATATGTTGGTGTACATTGACGTCTCCTGCTTATTAGATGTAACTTTACAGCTATTAGGAACTTATACAATGCTATACGAATGAATTCCGCCATTTTTAATGCGAAATGCGACATTTAAAGTACCCCATTTCTATATAGAAACTAAATTATTGTACTATACCTGCTGCTTAAACGTTCATTCGTAGCTAAATCAAACTCTGCGTGATTTCTAAGTGCTGGGAAGTATATTCGCTCATTCCCTGTGCTCAGAAGTAAAGCCTATGCAGGTTTGTTTTTAAAACACGAGTAATTCCGTATAAGTTGGTGTACATAAACATGTCCTGTTTATTAAATGTAACTTTACAGCTGTTAGTAACTTATACAATGCTATACGAATGAATTCCGTCATTTTTAATGCGAAATCCGACATTTAAAATACCCCATGTCATAGTAGAATCTTTATTATTGAATTATACTTGCTGCTTAACAGTTTATTTGTAGTCAAATCACACTTTGCGTGATTCCTAAGTGCTCTGAGCTCAGAAGTGAAGCCTATCCATGTTTGTCTTTACAAAGCGAGTAATTTCGTATAAGGTGGAGTACATCAGCGGCTCCTGCTTTTTATATATGATTTGACAGCTACTAGTAACATATACAATGCTATACGAATTAATTCCGTCATTTTTAATGCGAAATCCGACATTTAAAATACCCCATGTCATAGTAGAATCTTTATTATTGAATTATACTTGCTGCTTAACAGTTTAGTTGTAGTCAAATCACACTTTGCGTGATTCCTAAGTGCTCTGAGCTCAGAAGTAAAGCCTATCCATGTTTGTCTTTACAAAGCGAGTAATTTCGTATAAGGTGGAGTACATAAACGGCTCCTGCATATTATATAGAACTTTACAGCTACTAGTAACATATACAATGCTATACAAATCTATTCCGCTATTTTTAAAGTGAAAGGCGACATTTAAATTACTTCATTTCGTTATGGAATCTATATTATTGTATTATACTTGCTGCTTAAGGATACATTCGTAGCCAAATCAAACTCTGCGTGATTTCTAAGTGATAGGAAGTATTTTCACACATTCTCTGTGCTCATAAGTATATCCTATCCAGGTTTGTTTTTACAAAGCGAGTAATTCCGTATATGTTGGTGTACATTGACGTCTCCTGCTTATTAGATGTAACTTTACAGCTATTAGGAACTTATACAATGCTATACGAATGAATTCCGCCATTTTTAATGCGAAATGCGACATTTAAAGTACCCCATTTCTATATAGAAACTAAATTATTGTACTATACCTGCTGCTTAAACGTTCATTCGTAGCTAAATCAAACTCTGCGTGATTTCTAAGTGCTGGGAAGTATATTCGCTCATTCCCTGTGCTCAGAAGTAAAGCCTATGCAGGTTTGTTTTTAAAACACGAGTAATTCCGTATAAGTTGGTGTACATAAACATGTCCTGTTTATTAAATGTAACTTTACAGCTGTTAGTAACTTATACAATGCTATACGAATGAATTCCGTCATTTTTAATGCGAAATCCGACATTTAAAATACCCCATGTCATAGTAGAATCTTTATTATTGAATTATACTTGCTGCTTAACAGTTTATTTGTAGTCAAATCACACTTTGCGTGATTCCTAAGTGCTCTGAGCTCAGAAGTGAAGCCTATCCATGTTTGTCTTTACAAAGCGAGTAATTTCGTATAAGGTGGAGTACATCAGCGGCTCCTGCTTTTTATATATGATTTGACAGCTACTAGTAACATATACAATGCTATACGAATTAATTCCGTCATTTTTAATGCGAAATCCGACATTTAAAATACCCCATGTCATAGTAGAATCTTTATTATTGAATTATACTTGCTGCTTAACAGTTTAGTTGTAGTCAAATCACACTTTGCGTGATTCCTAAGTGCTCTGAGCTCAGAAGTAAAGCCTATCCATGTTTGTCTTTACAAAGCGAGTAATTTCGTATAAGGTGGAGCACATAAACGGCTCCTGCATATTATATAGAACTTTACAGCTACTAGTAACATATACAATGCTATACAAATCTATTCCGCTATTTTTAAAGTGAAAGGCGACATTTAAATTACTTCATTTCGTTATGGAATCTATATTATTGTATTATACTTGCTGCTTAAGGATACATTCGTAGCCAAATCAAACTCTGCGTGATTTCTAAGTGATAGGAAGTATTTTCACACATTCTCTGTGCTCATAAGTAAATCCTATCCAGGTTTGTTTTTACAAAGCGAGTAATTCCGTATATGTTGGTGTACATTGACGTCTCCTGCTTATTAGATGTTACTTTACAGCTATTAGGAACTTATACAATGCTATACGAATTAATTCCGTCATTTTTAATGCAAAATCCGACATTTAAAATACCCCATGTCATAGTAGAATGTTTATTATTAAATTATACGTGCTGCTTAACAGTTTATTTGTAGTGAAATCACACTTTGCGTGATTCCTAAGTGCTCTGAGCTCAGAAGTAAAGCCTATCCATGTTTGTCTTTACAAAGCGAGTAATTTCGTATAAAGTGGAGTACATAAACGGCTCCTGCATATTATATGGAACTTTACAGCTACTAGTAACATATACAATGCAATACAAATCTATTCCGCTATTTTTAAAGTGAAAGGCGACATTTAAATTACTTCATTTCGTTATGGAATCTATATTATTGTATTATACTTGCTGCTTAAGGATACATTCGTAGCCAAATCAAACTCTGCGTGATTTCTAAGTGATAGGAAGTATTTTCACACATTCTCTGTGCTCATAAGTAAATCCTATCCAGGTTTGTTTTTACAAAGCGAGTAATTCCGTATATGTTGGTGTACATTGACGTCTCCTGCTTATTAGATGTAACTTTACAGCTATTAGGAACTTATACAATGCTATACGAATTAATTCCGCCATTTTTAATGCAAAATCCGACATTTAAAATACCCCATGTCATAGTAGAATCTTTATTATTGAATTATACTTGCTGCTTAACAGTTTATTTGTAGTCAAATCACACTTTGCGTGATTCCTAAGTGCTCTGAGCTCAGAAGTAAAGCCTATCCATGTTTGTCTTTACAAAGCGAGTAATTTCGTATAAGGTGGAGTACATAAACGGCTCCTGCATATTATATAGAACTTTACAGCTACTAGTAACATATACAATGCTATACAAATCTATTCCGCTATTTTTAAAGTGAAAGGCGACATTTAAATTACTTCATTTCGTTATGGAATCTATATTATTGTATTATACTTGCTGCTTAAGGATACATTCGTAGCCAAATCAAACTCTGCGTGATTTCTAAGTGATAGGAAGTATTTTCACACATTCTCTGTGCTCATAAGTAAATCCTATCCAGGTTTGTTTTTACAAAGCGAGTAATTCCGTATATGTTGGTGTACATTGACGTCTCCTGCTTATTAGATGTAACTTTACAGCTATTAGGAACTTATACAATGCTATACGAATTAATTCCGTCATTTTTAATGCAAAATCCGACATTTAAAATACCCCATGTCATAGTAGAATCTTTATTATTGAATTATACTTGCTGCTTAACAGTTTATTTGTAGTCAAATCACACTTTGCGTGATTCCTAAGTGCTCTGAGCTCAGAAGTAAAGCCTATCCATGTTTGTCTTTACAAAGCGAGTAATTTCGTATAAGGTGGAGTACATAAACGGCTCCTGCATATTATATAGAACTTTACAGCTACTAGTAACATATACAATGCTATACAAATCTATTCCGCTATTTTTAAAGTGAAAGGCGACATTTAAATTACTTCATTTCGTTATGGAATCTATATTATTGTATTATACTTGCTGCTTAAGGATACATTCGTAGCCAAATCAAACTCTGCGTGATTTCTAAGTGATAGGAAGTATTTTCACACATTCTCTGTGCTCATAAGTAAATCCTATCCAGGTTTGTTTTTACAAAGCGAGTAATTCCGTATATGTTGGTGTACATTGACGTCTCCTGCTTATTAGATGTTACTTTACAGCTATTAGGAACTTATACAATGCTATACGAATTAATTCCGTCATTTTTAATGCAAAATCCGACATTTAAAATACCCCATGTCATAGTAGAATGTTTATTATTAAATTATACTTGCTGCTTAACAGTTTATTTGTAGTGAAATCACACTTTGCGTGATTCCTAAGTGCTCTGAGCTCAGAAGTAAAGCCTATCCATGTTTGTCTTAACAAAGCGAGTAATTTCGTATAAAGTGGAGTACATAAACGGCTCCTGCATATTATATGGAACTTTACAGCTACTAGTAACATATACAATGCTATACAAATCTATTCCGCTATTTTTAAAGTGAAAGGCGACATTTAAATTACTTCATTTCGTTATGGAATCTATATTATTGTATTATACTTGCTGCTTAAGGATACATTCGTAGCCAAATCAAACTCTGCGTGATTTCTAAGTGATAGGAAGTATTTTCACACATTCTCTGTGCTCATAAGTAAATCCTATCCAGGTTTGTTTTTACAAAGCGAGTAATTCCGTATATGTTGGTGTACATTGACGTCTCCTGCTTATTAGATGTAACTTTACAGCTATTAGGAACTTATACAATGCTATACGAATTAATTCCGTCATTTTTAATGCAAAATCCGACATTTAAAATACCCCATGTCATAGTAGAATATTTATTATTAAATTATACTTGCTGCTTAACAGTTTATTTCTAGTCAAATCACACTTTGCGTGAATCCTAAGTGCTCTGAGCTCAGAAGTAAAGCCTATCCATGTTTGTCTTTACAAAGCGAGTAATTTGGTATAAGGTGGAGTACATAATCGGCTCCTGCTTCTTATATATGACTTGACAGCTACTAGTAACATACACAATGCTATACGAATGTATTCCGCTATTTTTAAAGTGAAAGGCGACATTTAAATTACCTCATTTCGTTATGGAATCTATATTATTGTATTATACTTGCTGCTTAAGGATACATTCGTAGCCAAATCAAACTCTGCGTGATTTCTAAGTGCTAGGAAGTATTTTCACACATTCTCTGTGCTCATAATTAAATCCTATCCAGGTTTGTTTTTACAAAGCGAGTAATTCCGTATATGTTGGTGTACATTGACGTCTCCTGCTTATTAGATGTAGCTTTACAGCTATTAGGAACTTATACAATGCTATACGAATGAATTCCGCCATTTTTAATGCGAAATGCGACATTTAAAGTACCCCATTTCTATATAGAAACTATATTATTGTACTATACCTGGTGCTTAACCGTCTATTCGTAGCTAAATCAAACTCTGCGTGATTTCTAAGTGCTGGGAAGTATATTCGCTCATTCCCTGTGCTCAGAAGTAAAGCCTATGCAGGTTTGTTTTTAAAAAGCGAGTAATTCCGTATAAGTTGGTGTACATAAACATGTCCTGCTTATTAAATGTAACTTTACAGCTGTTAGTAACTTATACAATGCTATACGAATGAATTCCGTCATTTTTAATGCGAAATCCGACATTTAAAATACCCCATGTCATAGTAGAATCTTTATTATTGAATTATACTTGCTGCTTAACAGTTTATTTGTAGTCAAATCACACTTTGCGTGATTCCTAAGTGCTCTGAGCTCAGAAGTGAAGCCTATCCATGGTTGTCTTTACAAAGCGAGTAATTTCGTATAAGGTGGAGTACATCAGCGGCTCCTGCTTTTTATATATGACTTGACAGCTACTAGTAACATATACAATGCTATACGAATGTATTCCGCTATTTTTAAAGTGAAAGGCTACATTTAAATTACCTCATTTCGTTATGGAATCTATATTATTGTATTATACTTGCTGCTTAAGGATACATTCGTAGCCAAATCAAACTCTGCGTGATTTCTAAGTGCTAGGAAGTATTTTCATTCATTCTCTGTGCTTATAAGTAAATCCTATCCAGGTTTGTTTTTACAAAGCGAGTAATTCCGTATATGCTGGTGTACATAAACGTCTCCTGCTTATTAGATGTAACTTTACAGCTATTAGGAACTTATACAATGCTATACGAATGAATTCCGTCATTTTTAATGCGAAATCCGACATTTAAAATACCCCATGTCATAGTAGAATCTTTATTATTGAATTATACTTGCTGCTTAACAGTTTATTTGTAGTCAAATCACACTTTGCGTGATTCCTAAGTGCTCTGAGCTCAGAAGTAAAGCCTATCCATGTTTGCCTTTACAATGCGAGTAATTTCGTATAAGGTGGAGAACATAAGCGGCTCCTGCTTCTTATATATGACTTGACAGCTACTAGTAACATATACAATGCTATACTAATGTATTCCGCTATTTATAAAGCGAAAGGCGACATTTAAATTACCTCATTTCGTTATGGAATCTATATTATTGTATTATACTTGCTGCTTAAGGACACATTCGTAACCAAATCAATCTCTGAGTGATTTCTAAGTGCTAGGAAGTATTTTCACACATTCTCTGTGCTCATAATTAAATCCTATACAGGTTTGTTTTTACAAAGCCAGTAATTTCGTATATGTTGGTGTACATTGTCGTCTCCTGCTTATTAAATGTAACTTTACAGCTATTAGGAACTTATACAATGCTGTACGAATGATTTCCGCCATTTTTAATGCGAAATGCGACATTGAAAGTACCCCATTTCGTTATAGAAACTATATTATTGTACTATACCTTTTGCTTAACCGTTCATTCGTAGCTAAATCGAACTCTGCGTGATTTCTAAGTGCTGGGAAGTATATTCGCTCATTCCCTGGGCTCAGAAGTAAAGCCTATGCAAGTTTGTTTTTAAAAAGCGAGTAATTCCGTATAAGTTGGTGTACATAAACATGTCCTGCTTATTAAATGTATTAAATGCCAAGAAAAAGTTATCAATATGCCCACTACCAAACCAAAATCTAGAAAGCCTAGAAGCTGTGGAAGCTGTCCTTCAATTGGCCAATAACAGAATTATACGAGTAACAAGCATTTATAAGCAACCCAACAAAACTCTATCTGAAACCGACCTTCAGAAACTATTTAGTTACAACGAGCCAACATATATTATTGGCGATCTAAATTGTAAAAACAAAATTTGGGGCTGCAGAGTTGACAACCCAAACGGACACCGTCTATTCAAATATGCCGCTTCAAACGCAATACAAATATCAGCTCCTGACGAGCCCACACATTACCCCTATCGTAATGACCACCTACCTGATATTTTGAGTTTAATTTTACACAAAAATGGAGCAGTTCCTATGACACAATCTGTTACAACCGACCTTGACTCGGACCACAGACCGATAATTATCTCATACTCAGAACCACCACACCTCACTGAAAAAATTCCAAGACTCATCAATGGCCGCGTAGATTGGGAAACCTTTCAACAAAAACTAGAGAACATATTGCAATGTCCCATTATTCATACTCAACTTGATATCAACAATACGGTTACAAATCTCCAAGACGCTATCAAGCTGTCAATACAAGAAGCCACAACAATCCAACGACGTCAGAGTAAACCAAATTATCTCCAACCACCTAGAGAAATTCTGAAATTAATACAATAGAAAAACCGGATTAGAAGAGACTGCCAGAGAAGTAGAGAGCCCAATTTAAAACGCCAACTTAATCAATTAATAAGACAGGTCAAACTTGCTTTAGAAACTCACAAGATAAACTCATATCAAACATATATAAAAGAATTACAACCCAATGACCCCTCGATGTGGCAGGCTACTAAACGTATACTTAGAATATCTCCTACCCCAACCGCCCTAAAAGATGGCAACGTTGTAATCACCACTGACAAAGAGAAATGTGAAGTCTTTTCAAACTATCTCGAAGGAGTGTTCACTACAGTAAATAATCAGAACAATGCAGACATAACCAAACAATTTGAGGATCAGATTACAACAAGCTCGCAGAATCCTCCAGGGAACATCAATCCAATCACACCAGCAGAGATAGCAAACCATATTAAAAACCTACCAAATAAAAAGTCGCCAGGCCACGACGGAATAACAAATATAATTCTAAAAAAACTCCCAAAAAAAGCAATTTGCTATTTAACAGCAATTTTTAACGGTTGCCTTAGAATTGGTTATTTCCCTGACTCATGGAAAATCGCTCATATTATCTTGTTTAATAAGCCAGGAAAAACAGCACAAGACCCAGCAAATTACAGACCAATAAGTTTACTAACAACCTTCTCTAAACTACTAGAAAGATGCATCCTAACCAGATTAAACACAGAATTGAGCAATAACAATACTATTCCCAACTTTCAGTTCGGATTTAGATCAAAACATTCGACCACTCACCAGTTGGCTAGAATAACCGAAATCATCGAAAGAGGCTATGAAGCCAAACAACACACTCTCATAGTATTCATTGATATAGCCAAAGCTTTTGACACTGTCTGGACTCTGGGGTTATTACACAAGTTAATAGCAATAAATTTACCAAAATATTTATTTTTAATATTGAAGTCATTAACGTAGCCCCAGCTGGAGGTAATCGCACCATAACTAAAGCGTACAAATGTTACACACAAAAACAATATCCAAATAGAATATTAAGAAAGCGTTCAAAACGCCTAAAATTAGCAACGCAGCGAAAGTCAATGTTTGCACAGTTACAAACTAAGGATGTACTACTGAATGAATGCGACCAAAGTCGATCGCTTACACGGCACATTCGCGGAAAAGGGGTCACTAAGTTACATAATCTTTTTAAATGGTACCTGGTATTTATTCTGGACTCTTCTGAGCAGTGCGGGTGGCAGTCAGCAGCTCCTGCATTTGCAAGCACATCTCCTTGGGCAAAGACTCCGCCGAATAATGGCGTATTATTTCAATGTAGTCACTCACGTGGGATTGGTGTAACAGAAACGTATGGGCATTATTCACGTCCTGCAGCGAGTCCCCAACAACTTGTAGGAATGAAAGAACCACTTCTTTTCACGACATGGCCGGACGTAGCCCCCAACAACAACGCCAAGGAAAACGCGCTCACAAAACGGCACGTGCGTCACACACAAGAGCTTCCTGCCGACCTCCTTGATCAATGGCCTGAGTTGAACTGCCGAGCCAGAAGCGTTACGACGCCCGAAGTGGCGTGAGCCAAAACGGCGTTACCACGTGACTCTCGACAGCCAATGGCGATGCGCCCAATAAAACAAATACGTTCCGGTAACAAAGAGAGCGCAAGGCCTCGCAGTCGCACCAACAGCGTAATTTCTAGAAGGTTCAAAAATCTTGCGAGCGTTAACACACGGCTGTCAAAGTACCAACAAAGGGGTGCCCCAGATGACGAGAAATACTGCGCTTGAGGCCAAATATGTGCAAAATCATTATTATGGAATTAGGCGATGAAGCCAAATAAGTAACTAAAAGGGTTTAACATACGGGCACGCTGCCCTAAAGCCTAGGTGGCTAATTAAAATACAAAATGACCTGACAACTTATTTGTCAATGATATTGTGGATGTTATTAAACATTCTTCTGTTAGCTTCTTTGCTGATGACTTAAAAATCTATAAGAGAATTGAATCTGACCAAGACTCTCTGTTGTTGCAGAGTGATCTCGATTTCCTATGGAGTGTGAATAAGCTACCGTTAAATATTCAGAAATGTCACTTTATTACCTTTTTCAAAAGCGCCAAAAAATTTTAAAAATTGAAAGTTATTATTATCACTTTGTAACTGTGATGTCGCTGATAAGTAAGTGCATAGTGTGTGATGAAAATCTAAATGCCAAAGACAGAGATATAGTAGATTATACAATGAGGGAGTGAAATGCGTTATTTTGAGGCCCTCGAGTCAGAAATTGCACCTCAGCAAAATAGCATTCTCTCTGAGTTGCATATACTATTTTTTTCAAGTTGCAGGAACATTTAAAACGAAAAACCCGTTTTTTTAAACGTCATTTATTGACATTTTAGTTACAATTATTTTAAAATTAGTAGCCTATGGTAAATTTTAAAGTTAGTGACACTGTAAGTCATTATGACAAGAGCTCACAATTATGTCAAATTCGAGGTTAGCAGGTTAGGTTTTACGTCCTTTTGTGTCAAAACTGACGCAAAACCTAACGTGATAACCTCGAATTTGACATAATTGTTGTGTCAGTCATAATGAAAACTCTCTAGGGATTTTTTTGTCTTATTTAGTCTCTAGGGAGTAAATGTTTTACTTCTGTCACAATTTTGATGCTATAGAAACCGACTTCTACTCCCGGACGTGGAAAAAAGTAATTTATTGTGATTGTTGTAAATTACCTTTACACTCGGCATGCTCTGGTTTATAGCATGGCGAAGTCCAGTGCATTATCAAGGACCATCGAATTTCTTACAAATGCGACAAGTCCCTATCACAGCGTACAGAGGTGAGCGAACTTAAACAATTAATTCTGGAATTAAAAACGGAAATTGAAGAAATGAAAAGTCGTAACAAATCTAATTCCCAACCTCGTATTACTTCGGCATTCAAGGAGGATATTATAAAAGAAATTTCAGAACGACAACGACGTGCGCAAAATATCATCGTGTATAAAGTTGAAGAAAGCAAACCTAACGGTACGGATTCGCACATCTCCGAAGATCTAATTAAAGTTAAATCCATTTTCGGCCAGGTCTCTAAAATATCGACTGAAGATATTAAGGTTTACTGACTAGGAAAATCGATACAAGACAAACCGCCCAATTGAAAGTGTTTTGAAATCATCCGCGGAAGTACTGGAAGTTCTTCGGGGTAAATCTAAGATAAAAATATCTAAAAGTCGTTACTCAATAAGTAGTGATGATACTCCCATGCAAGGCGAATAAGTGACGCAACTGCGATCTGAATTACAAGACAGAATCTCCAAAGGGGAAAATGGTATAACTATACAGATAAAATTACATCTCTTACAACTTTACCTATGTACTACACTAATATTGATTCATTAAACTCCAAGTTTCCCGAACTCTTAGCTTTTGTTAATGTTCACCAATCTGCTTGTTTTCTGATCACAGAGACGTGGTTAATGCCGTCATTACCCCACTCGTTATACGAAATACCTGGTTATTCACTATATCGTGCTGACAGAAGCTATCGTCGTGGTGGTGGCGTCTGTATCTTCACTAATAATTTTTTCTTTGCTTCTTTCAAGTTACAGCATATTGATATGCCCATTCCTAGCACAATAGATGGAATCTGTTTATCTTTTCAGAACTGCACTTTTAAATTTACTTTGGTCTGTATATATAGACCGCCCAGTTGCAATATTAGATCTTCTAAAACGATAAATATCTATTTGATCTACTTACCAAAATGTCCATTGAAACTACAAACTTAATAGTAATGGGCGATTTGAATTTCCCTTCCGTCAAATGGCCAATAGTGTCTCATCAATCACAAAGTGATGCGGATTCTACTTTTTATCTAACCGATATGATTCTGAACAGTAATCTTACTCAGATGATTACCTTTCCATTTCGATTTCAAATTAATCAGACTCCTTCTACATTGGATCTGTTATTCACTAATGATACGGAGCTTTTTTTTAATATTTGCCATTTGTCTCCAATTGGTAAGTCCGATCATGTTGTTATATGTGCCACTCTACAAGTTGTTTATCAAAGCTTGGACTCTCGTAATAAAATTATATACAAAATACGTATTAAGTATGACAACGTTACTGACGATCTCAACTCCATCAACTGGTGCTTTTACATACACAATTATCTACTTCTGTCAAAACTAATTCCATCTTGAAACCTATCAAAGTAAATTCCTCTAAACCGTGGCTGGAAAGTAAGATACTCGCAATGATATCGACTAAAAAGCGTTTATGGAATAGGTACCGTAAAACAAAAGCCATGGGAGACTACCATAACCATCGACAATACTCGAACCACCTTATATCAGTGATCAATCTAGCAAAAAAGAACTACGAAGATAACATCGCCAATTCCAAGAACTGAAAGCAATTTTATAAATATGTACGGGCATCCGTTTCATCTACTGTTCAAGTTCCTGTAGTTAAGTCAAGTGACGGAGCAATTGCAAAAATTCGACACGAATGCGCAAATATACTTGTTGATACCTTTTTATCTGCCTATTCTGATGTACCTAACCTTGTTATTCCGCCTATTCGATTTCCGAGGACTATCAGAAGCTTAACCGTTGTTAACTTTACTCCTGAAGTAATTATCTGCACTAAAGTCTTCTACTGCGCCAGGCCTTGCTGTTTTGCTGAAAACTTGTTCGCATGGTATTTCTGAACCTCTAGCAAAAATCATGCAAAAATCCTTTGCCGAACATGTACTTCCAAATTCGTGGAGGAGTGCAGTTGTCACACCCATATTTAAAAAGGGAGACAAGCTAGACTCAAATAATTACCTCCCCATTATTTAACGCCAATTACAGCAAAAATAATGGAGTTCTTAATTGTGGACACAGTAGTACCTTTCTTGCTGGATGAAAATATTTTACCTGTTCAACAACATGGATTTACTCATGGTAGATCTTTTTTTTTTAATTATAACATTTGTCAGTTCAACATTACAGGTGTTATACATGACATTTTTGAAGTAAGATAACTATGACTACATAATATTAACGTTATTGTGTTGTGACTTAAATACATATTTACATATATACACATGCATATATATTAACTTGCGTTTGTCGCGTGGAGGTTGACAATAGTGGCCTCTATTGGTCTAAGTAAATAATCTTAGTTGGTTTTCCTTGTCTTGAATAATATCTTGGGGAAGCTTTCTCTTCAATCTTTGGTGAATATTGGGCTGGCCAAGATTATAGTGTATTGCTCCTTCGCATTTGTTGATATTTGAAAAGAAGTTCCTGGTGCTCGTGATAACATAGTTTTTGATTGGTGAGACCAGCTCATGGTGCAATTGTGCATTGCGGATGAACCATGGCGCATTCACTGCGATTCGCAGAACCTTATTTTGAAATCTTTGGAGTTTTAAAATATTTGTTTTAGAGGTGTTGCTCCAGACTGGGGAAGCGTAGAGCGCTAGAGGTCGTAGAAGGGATTTGTATAACAGGATGGTGCATTCAGGTCTGAGTTGGGTTTTGCGGTTGATGATAGGATAGAGTTGTCGTAGCTTATTACGGCATTGTGTTAGTTTTTTATTGATGTGGTAGCTCCAATTCAGTCCTGTGTCCAGATATACTCCGAGATATTTGACTGCAGAGTCTCGGGGGCTCCAAGGTATTGTGGTTCCATCGATAAGGATATGGCTGGGATCGACAATTCTCCTTAAAGTGAAGATTTTGCATTGGCATTTAGAAGGGTTGATTTTGATGTTCGAATTATTGAGCCATTTGCTGAATTTGTCTGTTGCGTTCTGCAATTGTTGAATTGCTATTTCCAGATTTGGGTTTTGCGTTACGATGGCTGTGTCGTCAGCAAACGTTGTTATTGTCGCAGGGATTTCAGGTATGTCGGAAGTGTATATATTGAAAAGCAGTGGGCCTAGGATGCTGCCTTGTGGAACTCCCGCCCGTATTGGTTTAGTTTCGGAGATTGTTGCATTTATTTTGACGGCGAATGTCCGATTTTCTAGAAAGGAGAAAATCACAGCTTGGAGGTAATGTGGTATGTCATAATCAAGGAGTTTTTTCTTGAGGCCTTCGATCCATACCTTGTTAAAGGCTGCGGCAACATCTAGGAAGACTGCGGTGGTGTAGCATTTGTTTTCATAACCTGTTTCGACGAATTCGCTGATTCTTTGTAACTGATGGTAGGTGGAGTGTCCTTTTCTAAATCCAAATTGATAGGATGGTAGAATATGTAGTGCATTGGCTACTTTAACTAGACGTATGTGAATGACTTTTTCGAAAAGCTTGGAGAGGGTAGTTAATAGGCTAATTGGTCGGTAACTAGTCATATGTGTTTTGTTCTTCCCAGGTTTGGCGAACATGAGCACATGAGCGTGTTTCCATCTTTGGGGAAAATAACCTATTCTCAGACATGCGTTTATCAGGGTTGATAGCAGAACTTGCTAGTTAGGTGTTGGAGGACAAAGTTGGGTATCAGGTCGTGGCCAGGTCATTTGCGTTTGGGCAGTGCCTTTATAAGTTCGGCGAGTTCGTTTGGAGATGTGGGTTGGATATTGTCAGTGATCACTGGGTGGTGTGTTTCGATGTGGTTCAGAATATGTAACACTTGTGTAGGGGTGCTGGAGATTGCCGGTGTGAAGGTCAGTTCAAGGTGGTTGGCGAGTGCTGTAGCTTTGTCGTCATCTGTGTAGAAGGTATCATTGTCTGATTTAAGTGTAGGTATCTCTTGAGGAGCTTTTAGGATTTTTTTTGTGGTTTTCCACATCCCTGGGTCACCGGGGCCAATATCAGCGATGTGTTTACGGTAGGATTGTATTCTATAGTCGTCCATTTCGCGATTTAATTGATGCGTGAGGTTATTCAATAATCGTTTGGTTTCGGGGCTTCTCGTGCGTTGCCACAGTCTTCGAGATTGGCTTCGATGCTTGATCAGGTCGACTATGTAGCGAGGAGGAAGATTGTAGTCAGGTTTGTGGTATCTGGGTTTATTTATGGATGCCGTTTTAGCAGCATCAACTATCGATGTGGTGACGTTTGAAACAGCTACGTCTATGTCTTCAGGATTGTTGAGGGTTCTCATTTTTGTAAGGTTATGGTTAAGTGATTCTTGGAAGGTGTCCCAGTTTATTGGTCCATTGGTTAGTCGCACAGGGGGGGGGGGTTGGGTTTAGGAGAGCTGTCTGTAATTACCAATCTCCTGGAATGCATTAATAATTGGATAATGGCTCTACACAACGCATCCCCCACCGATGTCATATATTTGTATTTTTCTCGTGCATTTGATCGGGTACCTCACTCTTTCCTCCTAGCTAAGCTTGAACAGCCTGGTATACGCGGGAATATATTGTCATGGATACATACTTTTCCTCAGGATCGATCATTCTGTGTTCGTGTTGGAGAACGTTTATCTGACATCAAACCAGTGTGAAGTGATGTTCCGCAAGGGTCGGTGCTCGGTCCCATCCTATTCGCAGTGTACATCGCAGATCTTCCACATATTTTGCGTAGTAGCTCTTCCTATTATGCAGATGACACCAAGCTGTACGCCTCAGTGAAGCAACGAACTGTTTTGCAAGATGATCTTGACTCGCTATCGGTATGGTGTAATGAGCTGTGTTTGCCTTTAAATAAGTGTGTAGTGTTGAATTTGGTAAATACTAACCCACTGCATAATTATTATATTTCGGGGAACCTGTTACTTTCTGTTGCCAGTCACAAAGATCTAGGCGTAACAATTACCACCGACCTATCGTGGTCTGAACACATCTCAGATGTGTGTAACAAAGCCAATAGGCTTCTCTTTATACTACATAAAGCATTTAGGAACGTCTCTCCAACTACATTTGCCAAACTATATCGCACATATGTTCGTCCCATTCTGGAATTTGCTGGTCCTGTTTGGCATCTGGACTTAATTAGAGACAGAATTTTATTGGAAAATGTACAGCGGAAAGCAACTCGCCTACCATATGGTCGCTTGCGACCATCATACTACGAACGGCTTGAAGTTCTACATTTAACCACCTTCGAAATGCGACACACTCGAACTGACTTAATTATTACTTTTCGCGCACTAAATAGACTTTTCTTGTGACGTCCTGGAGCCTTAGTGTCCAGCGCCCGAGTGTCCTCACGCCCTACTGCCCCGCGCCGTAACGGCAGCGCCCGAGCGGCCGCGCCCTAATGTCCGGACCTGCTCGAAGATATGTGGGAAAATAATGACAATTTAGGTGTTCCTGTAATTTGCCCTGAAAAAAGCCATGCCGAATTGTTTTCGTTTTTAAATTTGTTTGCCCAATAATCGTATTGTTTACTTAGACCTTATTTTTTCTCACCTACCTAAAATCGTACCAAATTATACGTGTGATATTATAGTTCGTAATAGTGTTAATCATATGGCCAACTGTTTTTGTATTGAAGTGGAAGATAGCCAAGAGTTAGAGTTCAATGGACACTTTTATGATTTTAAAAAAGGTAACTATCAAATCAATTAATTAATTTCTAAATTCTGTTCCATGGAGCAAGCTTCTCGAGACCCCAGATGTTAACCAAGTTTTAACAATGTTTTATGATATCTTCAATCACTGTGTAAGTCTATTCATTCCAATAAAGCATATAAGAACATCAAATTTTTCCAAATGGTTCAGTTCTCATCTCAAGGATCTTATTATTCGGAAAAAAATTGCTCATAAAGCTTTTTTAACCACTACACATAATTCTGATTATGCCAAGTTTTCACACCTCCGTGCTCTCTGCAAAGCTCAATATGAAAGGTGTTTCAAAAGTCACATTGAACGTAGGGGAAAGTGGGGCACATTCAACCAATTTTGACAAAATATTTTATTTTAAAATTTCAGTAACATGTTGAAGAAAAAAAAATCACTGTATAATAAATTATAGACCTTTGCACTGAAACTAGACACAAAATAATATAACAAAAATGTTTTTTTTAAATCTTATTATTATAAGAAAACTGTTGCACCAACCACAGTCATTAAAAAAAAACTAAATAAGCAATTCACTCCAGAAATTTAGCCAACGCTCAACAATAACAATGGTAACATAACAGACAAACCTAGAATATTTTTTTTATTAATTATAGCAAAAATTACAAAGTAACTGTTAGTTAACATTATAAAAAGAGATGTTCGCCGCAAAGTTTAATAACGATGATGTTCTCGCCGTCTTCGCAGAATTAGGGGCTGGCAACTTTAAAACAATATCGCAACGTTGAACTGTTCACATATAATCAACAACCGGATAGTAAAATGTATAACCTTTAGTAGGAAACTTTATGAGTAAAAAATCGTCTTCATTAATAACCTCATCGTCCTGCAATAGTTCCATTTCTACGCTAAAGTTGTCACTAGGATCATCGGATTCTAGGAAAATTGATTTTTCGGACTCACTTGTACTACTCTCTCTTCTCGTAGTTTGTTTTAATATAAATTTTGGTTTTGAAACGAGTTGCTTGGTCACTCTTTTTAATTTTCGTTCTTCCTGATTTTTCTTGCGCAATTTCCTTTCGCATTCTATCTCTTCTACTCGATCTTTCTCAGGAGTATCCGTAGAAATTCTGGATTTGCCTTTTCTGCTTTGGCCCCGGTTTTGCCACCATATCTGGTGTGATAATAGTGGATGATGTGGATGGCTTGTCTTTGCCAAACTTTTGTTCTATGAATGTGGTACCTTGTTTAGGGGTGATGTCATTTAAAATTATTTCCGGCATTCAGAATGATGCTCCAAAGGACGTTGATGGTAAATTCTCTAAGGAATTTGGATCATCGAATATATTGTCGTCATGAATGTCTATCTAATTTTCTTGAACGTTTCCATTATCATCAACAATTTTGTTTTCTACAATATTCGCAAAATCTGATGCAAAGTCTTCGTCGCTGAAGGCTAATCTATTAATGGGCCATAGCCCCGGTTTTTTGAATGCTTTTATTATATTTTTATGACTAGATGACATTTGAAAGGCAACTTTAGTTAACTGTGCAATTTGTTTAATGGTTATCGTTTTCCCACGATTCATCGTCATCCAGTCACTAAACGTGACAGAAGAATAAGTTTTAGATGGCCCAAAAACTGCCACGTCTAACGGTTGCAATTTGTGCGATGTGTGGGGTGGGAAGGACACCAAGATTATACCATTATCGCGGCAAAAGTTTATTGCTTCTACTGTTATATGGGATTCATGGTTGTCTAAGAGAAGAAGCAGTTTATTATCTTGCGAGCAGTTGGTATGCTTCTTAATATGGCTCAGAACACTTAAGAATAAAGCACCAGTCATCCAACCAGTACGATTACCCAATGCAATGCTAGACGTCGGTGCATCGGTTAGGTATACATCAGGATTACCTACTCTCAGAAACACATACACGTGGTAGTGCATGGCCCACTGCATTTATAATCCCTACAAACGTAGACAGTTCACCTCTTTCTGCAGATGCGGCTTGACTTACTCGTTTCTTCCCGTTTGCTGATACTATTTTGACAGGTTTTAAAACGGTTGCGACGCCTGTTTCATCTAGATTAAATATGCGGTCAGCCAGAAAATTGTACTTTTGTATGACTGAAACATAATTCTCAAATTAAACCCTGTTGTTCTAGCCAAGCTGGTGCTTTCAGGCTTTCTAAGGCTTATTTTTTTTCATGAAGGATCTTAACCAGTCTATTCCTGCTTTATTATTGGTATGCCATTGGTTAGGACATTTGCAATTTGGCAGGACATTTGCATATTCATATGATAAAGTTCTAATTTGTTTGTATGTTAAACCATAGTTCATATCTGAACAGACTTTTATATAATATACCAAATGTGTTTCCTGCTCGTTGTTAAAAACCTGACATACGGTATATGTGCTGGAGAATTTAGGTGTATTTTCATCATCTTCGTGACTTTCATTCCCAGAATTATCGTCATATAGTCTTAATAATTCCGCTGGTGAGTGTTTTTGTTTTAATTTATGAATTCGCGTATGCAAGGTGTCGCGTTTGACATTAAAATCTCTAGCGGCAACTCTTTCTGACATTCGTTTGCCCAAAACTTCCTTAATTGCATTTTTCATGCGTTCTTTGCATATGCTCACTCGACTTGTTTTTGGTTTATAATTTCGCACCATCTGAAATACAACCATGAAACCATTAAAAAATAAATAACAAATTTAGATGTCGCTATGGGGCACATTCAACCAGTGGTTCTAGCGGTTGAATGTGCCCCACTACGGTTTTAGCACAATATGATGTAACAACATCTCCACACTTCAATTTGAGGTTAGAACTGATTAAGGGTAATATTTCAGATAGGCATAGCAAACACATGGACCATGAATGATATTAATGATAGCGAAAATGTGATTGAATTCAATAAAACAAAAAAAAAACAAAAACTTACCCTTAAATTAGGTTTTTTACAGAAAAATGTTTATTTCAACATACGCAGCAACAACGCTCATATTTTACTGAGAAGTGAAGTTGGTATCAACACGTCTGCCATGATTTTTGCGGGCGGGAAATTTAAGTTATCAATGCTGGTTGAATGTGCTCCCTGGTTGAATGTGCCCCACTTTCCCTTATGGAAGAAATTCTAAATCATAATCCTAAACATTTTTGGAAATATATCAATGATATAAGGAAGTCCAACTGCTTACCTAATAGCATTCAGTTGGATGAATCAGTTACCAGTTCAGGTCAAGAAATTTCTGATTTATTTGCGTAGTATTTCTCTGGGGTATATGACAGTGCTTGAAATGTCCCAGATTATGGCCTAAATCAATGCAAAGACGTTCTGCGTAGAATTACGTTGTGTGAGGTATTTTCCAAAATTACATATCTCAAAGATTCTCTAAGTGTGGGTCCAGATAATATTCTCAATTTTTTCTTAAACAGGTGTATTTATTCTATTTCTCTAACCTTACAGATAATTTACAACTTTTCAATAGAAAGTGGAGTTTCTACAGAGCTGTGGAAACAAAGCTTTATCGTTTCAATTTTCAAGAGCAGAGTAGTTGGTGATATTAAAAATTATAGAGGTATCTGTAGCCCATCGGCTATGGCAAAATTGTTCGATAGTTTAGTTTATGACCAATTGAGCTGGGTTTGCTCAGGTATTATAAAGTCAAAACAGCATGGTTTCTTTGCGAGTCGTTCAACAGTAACGAACCTGGTTTTGTATGAGACCGATGTACTAAGGGCTTTGGAGGCTGGGGTTCAAGTAGATTCTATCTACACGGACTTCTCCAAAGCCTTCGATAGAGTTAACTTTGTTCTGTTGATAGCCAAGCTAACAGCAAGAGGGTTCTCCGAATCACTTATTAACTGGTTTAAGTAGTTTCCTAAGGGGGTGAACTCAATATGTAAAAATAAAAAATCATCTTTCAAACTTTGCAGTGCACTCAGGTATTCCGCAAGGGTCACACTGTGTGCCATTATTTTTAACTTATTTGTCAATGATATTGTAGATGTTATTAAACATTCTTCTGTTAGCTCCTTTGCTGATGACTTAAAAATCTATAAGAGAATTGAATCTGACAAGGACTCTCAGTTGTTGCAGAGTGATCTCGATTTCCTATGGACTTGGTCTAGTGTGAATAAGCTACCGTTAAATATTCAGAAATGTCACTTTATTACCTTTTTCGCGCCAAAAAATTTAACACTTTTTACCAAATTAATGACAACAAGCTATCTTATGTGAAGCAAGTCAGAGATGTATACTGCTCAATGAGAACTTTAATTACTTTCATCATGGTTTAAATACTGCCCAGAAGAGTCTCAAACACCTTGGTTTCGTGACTAGAAACTGCTCTGATTTTTCCATCAATGTCATTAGGACCCTATGTTGTACACTGGTGCGTCCTAATGTTGAATATGCAACGATAGTATGGTCTCCACAATACCAGGTTCATTGCGACATTATAGAAAGGGTTCAATATAAGTTCTTGCATTTTGCTGCATTCAAATGTGGCACCTCCATAGGTGACTATCACAATTCATCGATGTTGGAGAAGTCAAACTTGCTACCCCAGTGGTTTTTCATGTCTATAACCAATTTGGGCTTTGTTATTAATTTCTTTCTATTATAAACGACATTTAGAACTTATAGCACAAAATTTTATTCAAAATACAAAGTAAAACTAAGGTTAAATAGGTATACAAAGATTATAAAAAAATTAAAAATATTTGTTTATAATTGTTCTTTATTGTCGCTGCATTTGCAGTTTGGACAATATGATATAGTTTCTGTTATTCTGTGTATTGCGCATACTGATTTAGAACAAGTTACACATGAAAATTTTGTTTTTCTCTCACGAGCTCTTGGGCAAAAGTTGCACCTTCGACTGGTATTTGACTTGCGTTGTGGTAGTATCGCAGCATTTGCTTCATTGTTTTTTGTTGGAAACATTTCAAGAGCTCCTTTTACATATTGATGATATTTAATACTGGCATTTTTCCGTGCCATAACGTTCGGCTCAACTAAATCAGTCGACAATTCACGAAGAAAACATTTCCTACGACTTTTATCATTTTGTTTCCATTTAGGATTCTGCTCTATCCAAATTATATATGCATTGAGGGCAGCCATGTCCAAATCTCCATAAAAATACGTAGTGGCCATTTTATGATAAACGGAAGAAATACGAATACGAAATACAATGCAAAAAATTATTACGCTGGGGCCCGTGCGGGGCATTTCACATACCCCACAGAAAAAATAATTGATAAAAATAGTTAGATAATTTTTTTTTTAAATCAAACTTCATAATTATTAAGATACTCTATACCTCGAGGAATAGCTACAATCTGAAGATTATTAAAAAATGTGGTGATCAGTCACAGCCAAAAAACTATTCTGGGGCATGTAGAATACCCCACACGGGTACGGGAAGGTTAATATACTACTGCTATGCATATCATAAAATATATTATTTCTGTTATATTTGTTAACTGTTAAAATGGGGTTTCCCGTAATCTTTAAAATAAATAAAATAAATATTAAATTAAAACAAAGTTAATGTACGTACCATAAAACTACAAGTATTACGAGTTCGATGTATTTTAGGTATTACTTACTGATTAAATTAAATACCACGAAATAGCTAATAACGTAACTTGTCAACAACAAAACCAAAGCAAAACAGTAATAGCAATTGCAAACGGTGCATGCACAGGGTGGAGTGAAAATAACTGAAAATGTACTTTTTCCAAAATGTTTAACGTAATAGTGATAAAAAGTTGCCTCTTAAGTTAATAAATAATCGTTGAAAAACTAGAGGACCTCAAATAATTTTATGAACTGCCCCAGGAGACTTGAGTTTTATGCTAAAATTATAATATACATTTTTTTAACCAATTTCAACTTTTTGACCAGCAGATTATTCCATGTTAATTATAATCAACAGTACTAGCAAAAAATATGTTTCTAGAGGCTGTTTTTTCTGTTTATAAGTGATTATTTTGCATTTAAACAAAACAACTAAAACGTTTAATGTTACAGTAACTAAATCAGAAATTGTAATAAATTGGAGCTGCCAAACTAGACGCTTTCTCGTTTTAACATAGCACTATCCTTATAAACGGTTATTAGTGGGTTTCACTTTCTTGTACCATATTGTGTCTTTGTTTCAAATCTTGGCATTAGTCGGCGAGATTCTAATTTGGCACGAATGTAACCATCTCGAGATTGTTGTCCACAAACGGCTAAGGAAGCATTGGTTACCAAATTAACACAACGTTCGACAGCTTATGTGTGGCATGGAAGTTTGAGAACCTCAATTTGAAATACATTTTTTATTTTGACCTCGTTTACCATATCAGTAAACTCATTTTTAGAATATTTCATAGTTATAGGTGGTTCTGTTAATTTACAGTCTTGCCACAATATTAAATCTGTGTAATCAGAAGCCTCAACATTTATAGGAGGAATCTGAAAGTTTCGTATAATGCCATGCGTCTTCTGCTGAGATCTAATTTTTAGAATACTTCGAAGAGAGAGTTTCCTAATAGCGCGTTTTTTGTCACACAACATTGCAAGGAGGATATTTTCAGAATGGGAGAAGTATCCGTTACGTTGAATTACTGGATCGACTATACGTTTGTAATAATCGCCGAGATATCTTGAGGAACGAATTAAATGCAATAAATTTTCAGGACCACTGACACAGGAAGAGTTGCGTTTAATTTCAAACCAGATAGGAGCATACACTTTTACAATATATTCTGCTAGTGTTTTCAGATTTTCAGATGGAGACTCAATCGCTGCGTGTAATCGCAAGAGTCGATTCGCCATTGTCAGCCACCTAGAGTGACTCATCTTACCAGGGTGTCTGTTAACCAACCTTTCGTTACACTTTCCTGTTATTACTGCAGCACACATTTGTAACAAATATTTTTGGTCTGTACTTAAATCTTTTTCGTCTATTTGGGGTAAGTTTCTCGGTATTGAAATAAAATTTTCTATTTTCAGTTTTTCGCAGTCACTCAACATTTTGCCAATCGGTCTAGAATATCGACGTGGGCCTGTTGTTGGACCATGTAAGTGCGCAAAGAGGTGTCGAAGTGGAAGTTCATTGGCACGCAGCTGACATATGAACCAGTGCAATGGTATTCCACAGTGTATCTCAAGTTGACTAATAATACCACTTTTCGGTCCTGTATTTACAACGGTGCCGTCACATCCAATTGCAATAAGGTCTGCCATATCTATACCAATATCTCTAGATACGCCACAATACTTTCTTTTATATTAGCAGCTTATCCAGACTGAGGTGTGACATGACCTATATATTTTGAGTCTGGTTCCTGCAGTAACACATAATGATCCTCTGTAACGGTTCTTCGATGGTGTTTGCCTCCTTTCGTTTCTAATACGAATGTTTGGTCTTTTCGACCATCGAAATATAATCCCTGAATCGGTTCTTGAATCAAAATATCAAGTCGGATTTTTTCCTCTGTCTTCTCATTTTATGCCTGTCAACGACATTTGATCTGTCTGCCTACGAAACTATCCCAATATCTTCTAGCACAGCACTAGCAATAATAGCTGCACTTCGATCAGAAATGCCTGTTCTTTCCCATGCCAGAGCCAGGGAGGGTTACTGGACTCTCATTTGAGACGTTTTTCTTTTCGACGTGGACGGGGACGGTTCAGAAATGTCAGAAATTGATGCTTCTGAAGATTCATGCAAATCATCTAACATCTGTACATAAGATAAATGAATAACAAAAAAATAAATAAATCAAGCAATTATCCATTACCTGCTGGACTACCTGAGAAGGCGAAGTTTCTTTCTCTCCACTGTTGTGCTTTAAATTTCTTTTACGTTCTTGGTTTTTCCTGTTTTCTTTGTCAAAGTTTTTTTAGTAGCTCTAATATCAACTGACCCTATAATCATTTTTCTCTCTGTTCTTTGATCTATTAAGAATGTCTGCTCACTTTTAGGAACTCTCCTAGACTTCTCACAAGTACATGCGTTAATATTCGGACACTTGCAAGCGGATATATCGAATAGCTTTTTAGCATCAGCTTGGAACTGTTTAATTTTCGACTGATAACTGTCTTTATGTTTCCGTCCATTTAGAGGCCTCAAAATATTTCTATATTTATCGTGGTAATCGCGAAATAATTTCACAATTCTCGTATAAGAAACAGAAGAATAGATGCCATTTCTCATAAGCCGATTAACCTTTTGGCGATAACGTCACCTATTTCAGTCACTGTTTTCATTTGATAGCTATATTTGAGCCAAAGGAAATATTTCATTACACTTTCGTACGTAGGCAAAACATTATCACGAAGTTCTTTCGGTGTATCAAACACAATACACTTCGCTGTTGTTCGAGTTATTATTCCCGATGCCATTGATGCCATGATGGTATGCTTAAAATACGCTAATTTCACTATATTAATATTTAAAACACACGTCACACAATCACACAAGCCACAACTGAGATATAATTGAGTGCGCCTTGTAAGCGGCCGGGAAGGGGGGGGGGTCTGTCTGGATATCGCGTTGGTGGGTGCAGGGGCGGCGAGTAGACGGGTGCACGGGGGCGACCGCACCCGATCACAAATTGTTACGGGTGCAACGCACCCGATGAATTGTAACAGTAAAATAATATCTTTCAAAACTATTTATTTGGAATGGAAGCAGCATGTGCTAACCAGCATCAGCTAGGGGGTGTAATGACCGGACTACCTGTCTTGGTTGGGACCGGAAGTACAATTTAAGGCTTATCGCCTAGGTACCGGCTAGGGTAACTACTACCTAAATATTTGCAAGAATTCAATGTTGCTTATTTCATGACGGATATTTGCAATTAGCTGAAGTAAACGCCTCAGCTGCCAAGTAGCATTTGCGTTGTTCGCTCTACGTAGTTGTCTGCCTATACAATGGAGAAGTTTTTGATAAAGCAGGAAAAATCGATTAGTGCCGGAGATGGAAGGACGCTTCAAAACCCATCATGTTCAAACCTCGATAAAATAAATGGTATGTTATACATTGTAATTTATATTGCCATTTTCGATATGTCAATCTAAAATATTGTATTCTAGTTATTTATTTATTTAGAATAATTCAATGTAATTTTAATCACAAACTACATAACTTTATGCTGGGATTAACTAAACTTAATTTTACCAATATTGTATTTTAGAAATTATTATTAGTTATTTCATTAATTACAAGAATTTTTTAATTGCAGATATTGACACAAAAAGAAAATCCACAAGGAAATTTTTGCATAAGTGATCTTACCAGTTTAGGTGGATAGATTACAATCTTCAGGCGGATAGAGTATTTTGTAGGACATGCTTAGAAGCAGCAAAAACAGAAAAACTTAATTCGAGGCCGCTACTGGGTCCAACAAAAATGCCTATAAAAGTTTTTGTGTTAATGGTTTTTCTTCGTGGAATAAAGCAATAGAGCGGTTTAAAGATCATGAACGTTCAAATGTTCATTTCCAAGCAGATGGTGTTGTGGTGTGTAGTGAACGTGTTGTTAATGTCTTGGCTAGTCTTAATACCGAAAAAGAAAGTCAAATGAAACAAGCTAGAGTTGCTTTGCTCGCGTTTATTACTAGTTGAAAATATTTAGCAACGGAGGGTCTTGCCATTAGAGGCCATTCCGATGAAAATTCGAATTATTTCAGGCTTTTAAAGACAAGATCTGAATATATACCGGAGTTGCGCTTACGGTTACAAAGAAATCAATACAAGTGGATTTATATACTCTTTATTTATTTCTTTCAAAACCTGAAGTTTCCGAAATGTGTAGTATAAGGCACCCGATTGAAACTGTATAACTCGCCGCCCCTGGGTGGGTGTATTACATGAGTGCTCGTGTGTAATAAAATATTGCTACGGGGCAACGAAATAATACAAGGAACTCAGCAATAAAATCGCAGGAAATGAAGCATATTTTGCTACAATTTTATAAAATTTCAGATATGCGGGGGCACCGGAAGGAAATGGAATATCTCAATGAAATATTTACAGCTTTATTAGAACGCAAAAAGCAGGGCCGTAACTAGGTATAGGCCCAGTAGGCCCCTGCCTACAAGCGCAAGCGGCAAGGGGCGCCAAAATAGCACTTAAAAAAAATCTTTCGTACTAATAAAAAACAAATAAACAAGTGACCAATTTTACAAATAAATTACTTTGTAATATTGACGATAATAATAATGCTAATTATAATAGTGGGAATTGCGCCCAATATGGTCGATACATCACATTGCCTTGTACACTTTGCAAAGGAAATGTTATATGTCTAGCAGATTGAACAGCGTTTATTTTAAAGTTCTCACCTATATCAATAAAAAAAATTGAATTATTAGCTTGTTAGCCCACCGCATAGGTGGGCATTTTTAAAACAATGTAGGTACAGCAGTGGCGACAAACTAACTTAAATTTTTAACAACTGTTGAAGCGGGTCCACTGTTAATACATATACATTCACTGCTTTGGGCTCATTGCTGATACAGTCGTCCATTGCAACAATCAGCAGAACACCACATACCGGTTTTGAGAGCTTACTTGTTCCACTGCTATGATATTTTCCCCTACAATCATTTTTCCGGTAGAATTTGTTTAATTTAAACCACTTCTGCGACCTTACAGAATAATACAAAATAATCGAAATTCGCCTGATGCAAGGCTTATACTACGTGCAGACAGAAAAAGCTTCACGTTTTAAATATATTGAATATATTTTAAATATACAGAACCTTATTCTACGTTCACATGTTACTACGCATAATTGTACTGCTACCTGGTTTATTTAGAGTAGTTTAGCATTTATTAATTTTGCCCTTATAAATGGTAGCTTTTTGACTGGGCCAGGTTCTCTTTATATTTGTACCTAAACTGATTTAAAGAAGGTGCTTCAACGTAAATAACATTTATTGTCGATTAAGTACAGTTGGAAAATAACTAAATAGATAATTCATAAATATGTACAAAGTACATTTTATTTTAACATAAATCTCTTCGGTATGGTGTAGGTAGGCAACCTCAATTGTCTGCGTGCTCGTCCGGGATTCACGGTATGGTGGTTGCTGAAACCAACAGGGAATTTTACTAGTGTTGATAGACCTGTAACACAGTAATCGATTATTGACAGCTGGCGGTATTTACACAAACTTGAATAATTATAGTTTGCTTTAATTACCAATAACTAACTGAGGGTTTGCAGAGCTCTCGCCAGTTGAGGCCCGCGGGCCAGGTCATGGAATCGGAATAATTTCTCGGAATAATTCTCGGATTAATTTTCTTCGAGTTCGGAGGAACAATTTGGTTTTATACGTGGTTGCTCTCCCTTTTGGGCATCAAGGCGGTAGGGGAAATGCGTGCGGGACGATTTGTCGTGTTGTTCGTGCATCGCGACGAATCTCCGGCCGTGGGCAACCTGGAGCGCAAGTAACTAAAACGCGAAATTTTAAATGCTCATAATATTTTATTAGGACTAATTCCCATTTAAAATAAGAGCGAAACGTTACATAATAATATGTAATTATTTGTTTATATTGTATTATTTGAACATATTGATATGTCTTTACCAGCTGTTGAGCGCACATCTTATTCTCATTAAAATAATTTTTGTATTTTTAGAATAAAAAAGTTACAAAGGAAAATGTTTTCAACGTCTTTAATATCTTCGTCAATGTCTTTAATACAGAAAGTGCGCTACAAGAAAAAGTACTTTTGTTAGATCGATTTATGGTTGATGTCTTCAAAATTCTCTACAACATAGGTAAAAAATATCTTATTGCTGCTAATAATAGAGAAACACTTAGTAAAGCGAATTACATGAGTTTGGAAATTAAAAATAAACATTGCAGCCAGTGGGATTTAATCCCGTGTTCACTGATAAATGGATATGCTTATCCTTGTGCTATAAATGACGCAGTGGCCTTCCGATTTTGGGTACACCATAGGTTTATATATAGGGATTTGTAAAATGTTCTACTGACTACATAATAATATGTACTTTTTAAAAATTAGAATTGTGTTTTCTAATCTTGGTCTCTGTTCTCATTTTATTTGTGTTGAATTTGCTTATTTTAACATTTAGTTGTTTATTTTCAAAATGTTTTAAAAAAATGTTGGATTTATTTTTGAATATCTACCTGTTTGTTTGAATATATTAGATCATATATCCGGAGATAAATGTAGAAGTCATACAGTACCATTAGTATTTTTTGTCACATATAACGCTTTTGTACTGAGGGGCGCAAAAATGTTGGCTTGCTTATAATAAAAATTTGCCTAGTTACGGCCCTGGCAAAAAGGCAGCTTTTCTTAGCTATTACGTTCTGAAAAATAACTTTTTGATTTCTCCAGATCGCGGGAAGCAAATGTAAAATATGTAAATATTTTTACAATACTATAAAACTTCAGACGTGCGGGGGCACCGGAAGGAATTGAAATATCTCAATGAAATTTTTAAAGTTTTATTAGAAGGTAAAAAGGCAGCTTTTGTTAACTATTACGTTATGAAAAATCACATTTAGATTTTTCGCTCCACCCTAATGCACATGACGGTGATGATAGATCTGTATATTGTGTTGCATATCGTAACGAGGACAAAGTTACGCTCGCTGTTTTAAAGAAACATCTAGTTTTCAGAACTATATGAAGCCTAATGAAGTCGGTACAGAGACGAAGTCCAAGCTAATTTGTTTACCAAAGTTATGTGACGTTTCTCCCGCCTCTTATTCTCCACTTTTTGACTTCCACCTTTTCGCTCCGGGATGTTTTGCCCTCGTACCGTTTCACCCTCGACCATTTCGCCCCCGAAAATAATAAATAAATTGAAAGCCAGATAATTCTTAAAATAATATTTATTAAATAATACATATTACTAAATATTTTTAAAATTA
This sequence comes from Agriotes lineatus, assembly GCA_940337035.1. Lineage (NCBI taxonomy): Eukaryota > Metazoa > Arthropoda > Insecta > Coleoptera > Elateridae > Agriotes > Agriotes lineatus. Next base: position 91,843,873 of record OW679202.1, read on the forward strand.
TGGGCAATTTCTAACAAATAATCCATAGTATCTATTCTACCATAACTTTATGCAATATTTTTCATTTTTGCTGAAATAACACTATATTTTACTTCCTTTTACTACTATAAAGGAAGTATTGGATTCACCCCAAAAATTCGAAATTGAGTTTTCAACAGATCTTCACGTTTTACAGTCCCCTGATCCCAAAAAACATATTTTTTTTCATTGGTCTGTCTGTCTGTGTGTCTGTCTGTCTGTGTGTCTGTGAACAGAATATCTCAAAAACGAAAAGAGGTATGGCATTGAAACTTCATATATAAGTTTTGTGTACTATGTAGATGAGACAGCAAGCTTTTGAAGAAAATCGCATAACCGGAAGTAGGTGTTTACTCTTGTGATTTTTCAGTTTTTTTCGATTTTTTCAAAAACGGCTCTAACGATTTTTTTTAAATTTTACATTTTTCTTACATTTTTAATGTGTATTGATGTGAGATAGGTGATTTTCCAGTTGAATACTTCTAAAGTGGGTTTCTTTTGTTTTTTTTTCTATTTTTTTTATTAACTCCTATTTTAAATAAAACACCCGGTATATTATTACATTTTTGAATTCACCTTAAAATTCTAGAGAAAATTTGTCTCTTCAACTAACACTCGATTTTGTACCGTTTTTGTAGAATTTGTAATTTTTGAAAATTTTTAACAAATGGTTGAAAATTAAAAATGAAATTTTTGACTAATTATAAGATCACTGTAAAAGGAAGTTGTGTGAGTGTATCACACCAGATTTTTTTGTTTATTTTTGGTCTAACACCTAATAATTATTGTGAAATTTCATATCTCTGTGTAGAGACTGTTGTTTTTTTAAACTATTTATAAACTGAAATATATTTGGAAATGAATTACCGCAAGTACTTTGAAAACCGCGATGCCAGCGTTCTATATTATTATTTGTCCTGTGACGATCATTTAAGGTTCTGTTATACACATTCCACATTTCAATAGAAAATTGAGGAACTCGCCTTTGTTTTCTGTTTCTTCATCCTGTATAACAGTCCATCTTGTGGAAAATTGTCGTCTTTTATGAGCGCATCAAATTGGTCCGCTACTGATTCTACTGGCATGACAGCGAATGCAACAATTTTTCGAATCGATAGAGCGAATTCATGCGATTCATTATATTGTACCTGAGAACGAAAAATAAAATTGGAATTATTACACAAGTTTTATTGGTATACAAGCAGTATGATATTACACAAGTTTAATTATTATAAAACATTTATTAAACTAATCAAAACTATGAATTTGTTAACCTTAAAAAATAAAAAGTGACTGTTCCAAGTTGGGGGTTACTTGGAGCACGTATTAAAAATGTGTATTTGTTCCATTATACGCCTTTTAAGAGGCTTCTTGGAACGGAAAAAATATTTTTAGGTTATAAACATTACAAAGCTAATAGGCATGTGTATAAAAGAAAGCAATATACGTTTTCAATAGTTTTATTGTTTAAAACATAACAAGAATTATCTTAATTAAAAGTAAAATCAATTCTTTGTATATAGTAATAAAAAACTAAGTAACATTTTCCATAAAAGTACAAAACATAAAAAACTTCAATATTCTTAAAAAATAAGTGAATATTAGAAACCGTACGAAATAAAATCTTCGAAACATGAGTTAGGAAAAAGAAAACATTCCTCTTCTTGTTGATATCAGCTTCATTTTTCTTATAACTTGATCTACTGGTATTTCAGATATATCTTCCACATTTGGAAATACATAGGTATTGACACTTTTAAAATAATTCCTCATGAAAGTGCACATAATGATACCAGTTTCCACTGATACTGACTGTACTTTACCTATATAACATGCGTTCCTTTTAAAAGTATACATATGGGATACTCGTATGTATACTAAACAGAAAAATTGCTTTATTTTTGCCACATCATGCTATTTGTTTTAAATTAACCCATTAGTTCCCAAGGTTAGAAAATAAAACTAACTTGATGTTTTTACTGCATTTTATAACTAAACATATACTCAAATAACTCAAATTACATGTTTTTACTTTTCTTACAACAAAATGTTACGTATACGCAACATTGTGATTTTCGCAAAACAAAAGTTATTACTTCGTGTGGAATAGTTCAAAACAGTTTGTATGAAGATGCACCTGACACTTGGCATACATGTATATATAGTGTTGTTTTTGCATTGTCTACATCTTCTTGCTTTATTTTTCTCCGCTACTATCAAGTCGAATTTCCATGGGTAATGCGCTTTTAAATGGTCGTCCATAATTTGGTCTTGAAGGAAAGTTTACTTGGTCACTTGGTCCCGCTATATCTTCGCCTTGAATGTCATCTTCGATGGCTGGTTCATCCATTTTCATGAGTGACTGCTATGTAAGACTTAAATTCTAACTGTGACATTTTTGAGTTGTTTGCCAATTTGTATATTTTCCAGGAATTTACAATAACACTGTCAATCAAATCTACAAAGAGGGGCCACCACCATTTTTTCCCTTTTACGTTGATTCTGTAGTTACATATTCCGTTGTTATGCAAATCAATACCTCCCATATCCTGATTATACTCGGCTATTACTTTTGGCTGAGGAATTGAAACATTTTTGCGCCTACTAGAGGTTCAATGGTGCAGTTATTGGTCACAACTGTCGACACAGAATTGTCGTTCCATCTCACTAACAAAATTTGTTGTTCATTGTCAAAAGAATAATCATAAGAACCACGATTTTTTTTCTTTATAATTTTCACAGTTTCCATTGTGCTATTATACGTACGGTTTTCACGAATTGTCCCAGTAGCGTAAAAACCCTTTTCTTTCAGCAAACAGAATAACTTGTAAGACGAGAAGAAGTTGTCAAAAAATACGCGATGAACAGATGACTGCTGAACAACTGACAATAGTTCCAGTACAACGTTTTCTCCCAGTCCCAATTCGTTTTCATAAGTGCTTGTTTTGCCACCATAAGGTATGAATTTGTACAAGTAACCATTGGAGCTACATAGACACTATAGTTTGAAGCCAAACCTAATTGGTTTCCCCTTGATTTACATCTTACAACTATGTCGTCCAAAATATGGCACCATTTCTTCGTCGATAGACAGATTATGAGAGAATACCCCAAACTGCATGTTCTTTTCATATATCAAATCAAAAAACGGTCTTCGTTTTGAAAATCTGTCGCTTTTATCAAGTTGGTCGTTACCTGATAAATGTATGTTTTGCTTTATGGAATCGAATCTGTTCCTACTCATACAGTTTTTAACTAACATCACTCCTTTCTCCTTATTTTTTGACCAATACAGTTTTGTAGCCGGTAACGTATGATACCCCGAAAAAATTAGTATACCGAAAAATCGCTTTAGGCTAGTTTTGTCTATTTCAAATGATTGCCGATTATTATCGTGAGCATATTTTTTTTGTATAAGAAATTATTTTTTCCCAAACATCATCACTGAAGTACAATGAAAAAAAATCGAAAAGGGTTTTACCGCCAATTCTATTTTCAATTTGTTCCAAATTATTTGTCGCTTCATTTTTTGGTTCTGTTATATATATTGGGTTCTCTTTTCTCCACTTCGGAAGAGTTTTCTTTGACTTATTTTTTATAGTTTTTTTACATAACTTTGCTTTTTTAGAACTTGATATGTGTCGTAACTATTCTTAAGGCGTCGACGTTTGGTGTACTGAACTCGATAAATTTTTCTTTTGAAATAATCTCATACATACTGGTACGGGCAATTTTACGGTCTGTCTTAACGTACATATCTTCGACATTGTCAATAGCTATACGCTTAAGAGTTTAAAAATTTACTTTTTCCACATTTTTATAATTTAAAGTTATGCCTTTAACTTTGCAAACAAATTCATACCCTTTTTATTTGTCGAAAAAACCTTAAAAGCGTAATTCTTAGGACCACCGCTAACAAACTCCGTTATGTAACTACTGGTGCCATATTCTACCATCTCGTCCGTCATATTCCCCAAAAAATTACCTACAGGGGGTGACCATTCATCGAGCTTTTGAGTCGTTATAATGGAATCCGTATAAAAATAAAGTACACGATGCCCTAGTCGTACAACTCAAGTCTCGCATTGGCAGTAATATACACAGCTAATACAACATTGACGGTGTTGAGAGATACTATTCACGCTTCAGGTCTATCCCAGTTTACAATTATTAGAGGAGAGGAGGGTATTATGGAATATCATTTACATTTCTAAAAATAACTACTGGTTTTTGAATAAAAATCACTAAAATCATCATGAGTACATACTGTAACTGTCATGAACTGTCACTTGTAACTAAATAGTTATTTTCATAACAAGCGTTGGAAGTACCAAATATCGTGCGAGTGTTGATTAGGCAAACGAGGGCTTAGCGTAGCGAAGCCCGAGTGGATCTAAAACACAAGCACAGATATTTGCACTTTCGAACTAAAATCATCTTGAGTACATACTGTAACTGTCATGAACTGTCACTTGTAACTAAATAGTTATTTTCATAACAAGCGTTGGAAGTACCAAATATCGTGCGAGTGTTGATTAGGCAAACGAGGGCTTAGCGTAGCGAAGCCCGAGTGGATCTAAAACACAAGCACAGATATTTGCACTTTCGAGCGTGTTATGAACACTACTTTTTAGACGACCACACAAAGTAAATTCTATTTTTAAGAATTGATTTTATTTCGTTTACAAAATTGATTGTTATATTATTATTGGTACAATTATAAACAATGAGAGCTTGTTGGGAAGCATAGCAACGAATAATGCAAAGTTTCTGGATTATTTGACTAACATTGTGCTGTTACGATATGACTAGTACGATATATAATATCATGCTAGTGTATGAAATGGTCAACTTTCTGTAGCAGGCTGTTGTCACGATAATATTACTTTCATATGTGGTTGTCTAATAGTATATTACACTGTAGCCTGATGGGCTATTTTAATTTAATTTAATTGCTACAACTACCAGACTGAAACTGGCTTCCCAGGAATAGCTCAAAAATGCCAAGATCCCAATGATAAACTCAGTTAGTAACGTAGGATAGAAACACAGAATAACTTCTTACCATTGTATAATATTTTTTGACTAGATACATTAAGTTACATTGTATTAAACACATGAAATAATAAAATGTAACGATGTTTATAAAAATTAATTAATTCCTCTAACGGGGCGGTTCGCTCGCTGGTAATCGGGGGGTGACGCTCTATTTCGGGACAGCTTGTATATACATTAGTTCCAGTGTCGTGTAGGCATTGCGTCGGACCTGAACAGATAGTATGACAAGTTACCGGATCGCCACGTAATGGCGGGCAATAACAATACACTCGGTCATGAAATTGTTAAATATACGAAACTGTGGTCAATATCAAACTAAATTGTATGCATACCTAGTGCGTCTTGTGTTTAACGGTGGAACTCCTGGTGTTCAGTTGGTGGACGACGAAATTAATTTGTTTTACCTGCCAGCTGTTTTACTGCCCCAGATAAGTGAATTTTGATCAAATATGCGCTGTTTATGGGCGACTGCCTCTGAATCGTTCGGCGGGACCTGCTGGTGCACGTTTCTTGGCTTCGAAGATACCAAGTTGTAAAAAAAAGCGATCAGTGTTGATGTGGTGACAGTGTCTGCTTCGCTCTCTTGTTTTGACACAAATTCGCTGGTAAGGCTTGGCTGTAAAATATAAAATTTTCACGGCGTTCACCTGCACCATGCCGCTATCAAAGTGTTACATTTGCACCAAAGAAGCAAACTCCGATAAAGAAATAACGTGCGATAACTGCGATCGTGTTATTCACTCAACCTGTTCAGGAGTCTCGCGAATTGAAGCCCAATGTCTGTTGGCTAGAGATAGGCGCATCAGGTACTAATGTGATAAATGCAAACTCAGGTCAAGACCCTCTGATAATGCTACAGGTGGTCAGTTCGATGCCCTTAAAATTTATATTTCCCAACAAATTGAATCACTGAAAAGTCAATTTGAGGTTCAACTAAAGGATCTCGAATCTAAATTAGAAAACTGTAAACAACCCCAGCTGTCTCCTTTGGTGCTCGAAACTGTAACGCAAGAAGCTGTAGAGCGTATAAATAGATCTAAGAATCTTATCATCCATGGTCTAGCTGAAAATACCGAGATTCTGATAAAATTTCTGAGATATTTCATTCCATAAACTGCAACACCGACACCTCGTTTATTGCCAAACGCATAGGAAAACCGAATAATAATAGGCCGCGTATTATTAAAGTTATCTTTACGGATTCGGATGCAGCTAAAAAGGTGTTAAAAGCTAAAAATAATCTGCGAAGTACCGGCTTCTCGAATATCAAAATAACGAACGATAGTACCCCAATGCAAATTCAAAACTTGAATAATTTGCGAGTCGAACTAAAACGCCGTGTCGATGGAGGGGAAATTGGATTAACCATTAAATATGTTAGCGGAGTTCCACAAATAACTGAAGATAAAGCAAAAAACTAACCACCATGCATAGATACTCTGAGTTTTCGGAAAATATCAGTTCTTTCATTTCTAAACCTACAAACCTTGCTATCTGCCATATAAATATGCAATCGCTCAATTCCACGTTTGATCAATTTTACGACTTTATGATAAATACAAACTTCGACATAATCGCTGTATCTGAGACCTGGCTATATCCAGATTACCCATCTTCGTTTATACAATTGCCTAACTACTAGATTTGATAGACCTAATGCGCGCGGCGGCGGTCTATGTATCTATGTAAAAAGCCACCTAAAATATGCTGCAATCGATAGAAGTTACGTTTCCATGATGGACTTAGAAAAACTGTGGATTTTTATAAAGTTGGGAAAATGTAAATTGGCCTTTGGAGTCATCTACAGGCCCCCAAAAAAACCATTTCCGTTTAATAAACTTGAACTAGTACTTGCTACTGTGACTCTTGAAGCCGAAGACTTAATACTTGTAGGCGATGCAAATATAGACTTTTTAGAATCAAAAAATACGTTAAGAGTTTTCAAAGCTATGCTGTACATGTTCGATTTAAAACAGATAATAACTGAGCCTACCCGTGTTACACCTACATCATCTACTCTATTAGATATTATTTGCATAAAAAAGCAGAAGAATCTCTGAACATTGGTGTTTTCGACGTCCCTCACCTGTCAGATCATCGATTGACTTCAACTAATTTGAATTTTGAAGTTCCTAAATCGGTCTCGCAACTGCTAACCTTTCGTGATTATAAGAATTTCGATCTACAAGATTTCAATCAAGATGCTTCTTTAATTGCTTGGGATCATATACTTAATGTTGACGACATTAATCAGAATGTTTCTCTCTTTAACGAAGCAGTTACTTTTCTATTCGTTCTACATGCGCCTATTCGCAACATCGTTGCCAGGAAACCTCATTGTCCGTACATAACTCAGACTATTAAGACAATTATTAAACTGAAGAAGCGGTATTACAGAAAATATCGCAAATCAGGTCTCGATCGCGATAAGCGCCTATACATGGACATTCGTAACTATCTATCGTTTGCAATAAAACAAGAGAAAAAGACATATATAAACAAACAATTGAATATTCAAAAAAACGACCCAAAACGTATATGGAAAGAATTATCCAATGGGAATATTCACAAAAAACCTGTAAATCAAATAGATTCAAGTTTACTTGATCCAAACACATTAAAAAATTACTTTCCTAATATAGCCAAGAAGTCTACCGTTAGTGATGACACAATTGCCGAATTCCTACGCAGTTCCAAACTTGAAGTAGCAGATCACCTTCATTTTCAAGAAGTGACGTGCGAAGAAATTGAACGAGTTTTGCATCAATGTAAATCATTTGCTTTTGGTCCAGATCATTTAAACTTGAAAATGTTATTATTGGTGTTCCCTTTCTGCAAAAATGCACTTACATACATAGTCAACTGCTCTCTTACAACTGGTATTGTTTCATCTTTATGGAAAAAATCGTACTTAATTCCGCTAGCCAAAATACCTAAGGCAACCGACGTGTCCCATTTAAGACCTATTAGCATATTACCTGCTGCATCTAAGATAATAGAGAAAATCGTCTGCAACCAGTTACTAACTCACATGAATAATCACAATATCCTCCTTTAGTGCAATCGGGCTTCCGAAAACACCATAGCACTTGTACCGCCCTCCTAAATATTACAAACGATTTAGGAAGAGCTATTGACCAATCAAAAGTGACGTTGCTTGTCTTGCTAGATTACAGCAAGGCATTCGACACTATTAATCATAGCTTGCTTTTAGCTAAACTTCGGTATTATGGCTGCGATGATACTGTATGTGAGTGGATATCAAACTATCTTTCTGGGCGTACTCAACAAGTTAAAATTCAAAATGATCTATCCGTAGAGCTGAATGTTACCCAAGGAGTACCCCAAGGTAGTATTCTTGGTTATATTCTTTTTACATTATTTACTGCCGATCTCCCTGAACATTTAACTGCCAGCTGCAATATACATCTATACGCGGATGATACGCAATTATATCTTTCCCAGGATCCATCTCAAATTAACTACGCTGCGAAAATTATCAACCAGAATTTAGCTACCATCTCCGTGTGGTCGAAGAGCAATGGTTTAACTATTAACCCATCGAAATCTGTGGTTATGTGCGTTGGTTCACCCATAATGCGAGATAGGGCCCTCTCTTATCTTAACACTAATATTGTGATTGGTGATAGTGTTATAATGTTCTCAGAATGTGTAAAAAACCTTGGTGTGTGGCTCGATTGCAATTTAAATTTCGAATCGCATATAACGAAGAAATGCAAATCGTGTTTTGCCAAACTGTCTTCAATGTATAAATTTAATAGTGCTCTGCCTTCTGATGTTAAATGGCGCATTGTTAATAGCTTAATTATTAGCCAACTGGATTATTGTAGTCAGGTGTATTACAATTTCTTAACTCAGCAATATAAACATAAACTTCAGCTTTTGCAAAACTGCTGTTTGCGTTATTCATTTAACATAAATCGTAGAGAACATGTTACACCTTATTACAATGACTTGAAAATACTCAAGGTTGAAAATCGTTTTTCCGTATATTACTGTACCCTCATATATCACGTTTTAATTTACGAGGTACCTAAATATTTGTATTCTCTTTTAAATCAGAGAATGGTTTACCACAATTTAAATCTGAGAAATAGGGAACAGTTCGCTATACCATCTCACAACACAGCCAAATTCGAAGGCTGCTTTGAAATAATAGCACCCACTTTGATAAATGGTATACACGAATTATTCCTTATCAGTGCGAACTAACTCTCAAGTCTTTAAATTAAATTGTAAATCTAAATTTTATGATAATCAATCTAGACAGTAATTGTTATTGTTACCTCCTTTAGCACATGTTATATCATACTACTCTTTTACTTTAGATATCTACACCACTTCATTCTTATTTATTTTATACACTTATCTACATCGTTATTGCTTTCATTTTTGATATATTGTATGTACACATATATGTTTTTGTTTTCTTTTGTATTGCAGGTGAGGTTGAAAAACAGCTATGCTGATACCCCGCCTTTTGAGAATAATGTACAAAAAATTCTCAATAAACATTATTATTATTATTAAGTTATTTCAGACGTAATTAACAGGTTTAATTACGTCTGTGTCGCTGTCCTGGTGCCGGGAAACTTGCTTCACGGACGGAGTCGTCACCGGCGAGCTCGATTTGGCCTCCCGGGTTTCCAAACTCTGGAGGGCGTCGTCGGCGGGTTCGGCAAAACCCTACTAGTAGCCAGGTGTTTGACGTCGTCGTCGTCGGGACTGAGACTGCTTTCTAGGTCACTGGGTGCTCGGAAAATGACGCTGAAGAGTCTTAAGACAATCCGAACGTCCAGGTGCTTAGAGGATGACGTTGAAGAGTCTAAAGACCATCCGAACGTCCAGGAGCTTGAGAGAACGACGTTGAAGAGTCTGAAGACAATCCGAACGTCCAGGTGCTTGGGGGACGACGTTGAAGAGTCTAAAGACAAGCCGACCGTCCTGGAGCTCAGGTAACTGATCGGGGTCCTCTCGAAAAGTCCGGAGACACTCCTGAGAGAGCGTAAGTAAGGAGAGAGGACTGGAAAAATTCTAGGAAATGCTCGAAGATGCTCGAAGAGCCCGGAGGCTCTCCTGAGCGGAATCAGGTCTGGAAGAGGTTCGGGAAAAATACTAGGAAATTCCCGAAGATGCTCGAAGAGCCCGGAGGCTCTCCTGAGCGGAATAAGGTCTGGAAGAGGTTCGGGAAAAATACTAGGAAATTCTGCCTTGTTGGGGCTTCGATTTCTCCTTTTATACCCGGTGCGGGCGTAATCAGAGATTCGTATCAGGTTGCTAGAGCGGGGATTCGTGGTTTAGGTGAGCAGTGGTGTTAATGCGATTGTTTGTGGTGACGTCACTTCGTGCTCTCGGCGCGGCGCTCCGGTATCTAACGTGGTGCAAGACAAGGGGGAACGCGCAAATTAATTTTTAATTTATAGAATCGCGTTCGCGCTGGGCGAAACGTTACAACACAACAAGTTTAGAAAAGTAAAGTTTTACTAAACCAATATAGCTTGATTGAGTACAAGTGAGCGAAGCGAGCGAGTGACTTAAAAAGTTATATAAGTTTAGTAAAACTACTTTTCTTACGAAGTGTGTATATTATTTCTTCGCATTTTGTGTTAGTATTTATAAACAAACATTTATACACTGTGTCCACATTTTGATGCTCACCATTGGTATCTCGGTTATTAGAAGACATAGAGCAACGTTTAAATGAGGAATGTTTTGCAGAATTCAACACTCGCAACAAATATCATTTCAAATTCACCAAAACTTTCTAAATTTTGAGATAATTTGAAAAAACCAAAATTTGCCGATTTCAATCTTCCTCAATAACTCGATAACATCTAATGTGACCAGTTCCAAAGTGTTACAATGTTCAGGCACTTTTTTAAGACAATTTTTTTATCTAAACAGAAATCCCCGACTGTCATTTGTTTTCAAGTTATTAGTGCTATCTTTTGTTTTGTATGCAGGGCAGTGGTTTCTGCAATTTGTAAATGAATTTGTGACTGAAGATGTTTTGATTCGTATAAGCAAATTATTTATATACTTATATTACTTATGGTTTCACTAAACACTTATGTACATAATTACTTGATATTTAATAGTTAATTAATTGGTAATTTAAATAATTATATTAAATAAATTGTTATGTATGCTATGATTTAATTTATGTTATTTGTGCGTATTGCCGAACTAGTATAGTCGCAAAGGTGATTCACCTCTAACTCTATTCCACTAATAATTCGTTTTACTTGCGTACTCAGTAATCCTCGATAAGAATCTCTCAAAGGAAAAGATTATTTTTACATCCAGGTACCTAGCGTTATATTAGTCCTGAGTTGTTGTGGCTGGGTACTGGTTTTTCAATTACGCTCTTGCATTCGTTATTACTATCGTTTATTATTCGTTGTTCTTGTTGCTTGTTTCTGTTATTGTTGTTATATTTTGTAAATTTTATTGTTATCTGCTGTTGTGCTGTTTATTTCGTTTGATTGTGTGTTCCACCTTGCCTGTTCTACAATGCGAAGTACTTGCATTGTACGAAAACGCGGGAAGAAATCAGAAAGGCAGCGCTGCCGAAGAATACGTGAAAAAGCGCTTCATGCTTGTCAAAGTAACAGCAACGTTTCTGAAGATAGGCATCTGAAATATTTTGAAAAGTAAGTTATCCTTGCATATTTAGAGAATGTTAGTTATGGAAGATACGTTTTGAAATTAGAGTGCGCGAACCATATTACACGAGCTTTTACTTCTAACATGCATAAATTAGCAGTAAACACCAAATACGAAATTTCTGCCAGAAGAATTTTAAAATCCAGACTACCTCGACTTAGTGCAGCTGTCAGAAAATCTATTGCGAAAGCAAATGACACAGAAAGATTATACGACGATCTTAGAAATATACCTTACCACGTTTTTGGCAATCACGCAAATTGTAGAGAGGAATATTGCACAAGAAAAAACGACAAAGAAGATAACTTAATACATATTTTGCAAACAAGTCCAATATTCGAAGAAATTAATAAAATTATAGATAACGTTGTACGAAAAGCAAACCGCCTTTCAAGAAATGTAACCACCAATTATGCTGAGAGGTATATGAGCCTTATAGCTAAGTTTTGCGGTGGAAAGAGGCTTAATTATATTTTGAGGGTCTTATATCAGAGGCGGTGTTACGCAGCAGCGCTATCCTTTAATTCAGGGCCATCGTGGCATAAACATCTTTTGCCGTCTCAAAACGAAAAACATCGTTTAAATGTAATTTACAGAAAAAGGAAGTATGGCAATGAATATAATCGCCTGCATCTTCAAAAGAAGAAGAAATTTGGGGACGCCGCAGATGCAGAAGCAAACATGGATTACGGACCAAATGCAGCACAAGAGGACTTAGGAGAAGATGAAATGGCACTGAAGAGAGAAGACATTTTATCCCGTTTACGAAACGACAACATAGCTTTAATTGCTAAAGAAACAGCAGGGCAGCATGATAATGTGAAATGGCATGAAGTTAGAAGAAATAGAATTACAGCTTCATCATTTGGGAGAATATGTAATCGAAGGGATACTACCTCTTGCCATTATCTCCTGAAAAATTTGCTTTATAGCTCACCTTATCTAGCAACCGATGCAATCGTTTATGGGAGAACGCATGAAAAGGTAGTTATACAAAAATATGAACAAGAAAAGAGTGTCAGCGTAAAATCATGTGGCTTTTATATTTCGAAAGAATATCCTTACCTAGGTGCCAGTCCTCATGGACTTGTGAACGAAGATGGTTTAGTGGAAGTAAAGTGCTTGTTTTCTATAAGAAATAAAAAAGTGCGGGAAAGCGTAGAAACAAAATATAAAAATATTTGTGTAAAACTAGATGAAGGTAACTTGCAACTAAAACTTAATCACAGGTACTACTATCAAATACAGGGCCAACTAAACATATTAGGCAAACATTATTGTGACTTAGTATTGTACACGGACGTAGATTTAGAAATTGTGAGAATTGTAAAAAATTCGCATTTTTGGGACCATGCCATTTTGCCAAAATTAAAAGAATTTTTCTTCAAATGTATGTTACCAAAATTGGCTGATCCACGAATCCCTAGAGGTTTACAAGCTAGGGATTCAGAACTGATAATCAAGGCCCAAAACAAAAGAAAAACAATAAAAAAGGTTTGTCAATAAAATTTGTTTTTTTATATTTGTGTACGTAAGTAATATTAAAAAGTTAGCATTTTGTTGACTAATCTAAGTTTTAAACTTCCAGGATCATTTAAGTATATAATAGGTAAGTACTTCTAGAAAAGTTACACCTAAAAAATATTTTTCCGACAACAGTCAAAATCAAAGCTATCAATGCGCAAAGTTTGCAATTTTTTAACGTAGTAAAAAATAGGATATTTATTTAGGTTACCTTTGACGACGTGAAAAAAGGCATTTAGCGCACTAAAGCGCCACACATTTTCGCGCACTACGCATCCAAATAATATTGATATTCTTGTTTGACGGTTGTAGAAAAAATATTGTTTGTATTACGTGAGCGAAATGTTTTTGTGCACGCTCTAAAATCATTAATTTCCCGCACTTAATACGAAAAATTTATTTTTTGCAAGTGCGCGAAGTGAGTGTTTTTGTGTAATTCGAACGCACAAAAACATTTCGCTCACGTAATACAAACAATATTTTTTCTACAACCGCCAAACAAAAATATCAATATTATTTCGCGCCGTACTTCGCGAAAATTTTTGGCGTTCCAGTTCACAAAATGCATTTTTTGACGTCGTCAATGGTAATGTGAAAAAATATCCCATTTTTTAACACGTTAAAAAACGGCAAACTTCGCGCATTGATAGCGATGCGCGAATGTCATCTCTTTTGACAGTTGTAGAAAAATAACATTTTTTCTACTCACTGTATAGAAAGTCGGTTTTTACGCCCTAGTTTTAGGAAACAAAACTGTCAATTTCCAATCAGCTGGAGCCAATTTTTATTAACTCCCGGCCGGAGCCAATATTTTTTACCTCCAGCATTTGTGTTTGTGTCACCATGGATATCACACCAAGGCTTTACAACGTTATGTTGATTTGGAAATTAGACAAAATGTCACTACAGAAATCTAGAGTCACTACAATGATTTCCTAAAGCAAATTTTTTGAAATTTCGCGCTATAGAACCTACGCTGGAAGAAAAAATCGCTAAGACGTCGGGCATTAAATTCACACGCTGGAGGAAATGAATACCTTTGCTCCCTAGATATATAAATAGCTATTACACCTATGCGAGGACCAGATGTTGCTTGGGTTGTACGGCCTAAAAAACTATTGTTCCTTCGGGTAAAGTGCAATTTTTATTTAAAATACGTCGAAATAATTTTTATATTTTTTATAATATGAAATTAATACACCTATGCAAAAGTTTACAAATATCGAGTATCTTGATGAAACCCTAATTTAATGTAAAAAGTAACTTATTGGTTTGAAGTAAACCGATCTTTGTGAAATTCATAATTTTATATTCTTAAAATGTTTTCTTAATAACATAATACGAAGAGAAAACGTAGTGCTTTCTAAAAGATACGGAATATTTATAACTCCAAAATCCTTTTGCAATAATCAACTAAATTTCTGCGTATGTATGCTATAGGGGTCTACCAACGTCCTTCATTGTAAATCAACAATTATACAGAGAGGATTAGCTTGACCATCTGTGGGGTTATGCATTTCTTTTATATTTTCTGCTACGTAGTTTTTAACAAAATACGTAGGGTATATTTGCAGATGCTAATTGGGTTGCCTACAAACAGCTTACGAATTTTACACGAGTACCGTCAACTGGGGTAATTTTGACCCTTAAGGGTAACTTTGGCCCAAATCTTGGAAAAAGATAGTTTGATCTACTGTTAGTCACCAGATAGAGCTATCGACTTAGTTCTTGTGATAAACGACAGATAACAGCACTGGCAAGACTCCAATGCCAAGAGTGTTGTAGTTCCATCTTTTGCCACCGCTACAGTGCTGCTCCATCTTCACTATTACTTTCGTGAGTGTTTTGTTACAAACCAACTTTTGTTTGCACATCCAGAACTACTTGTGATTTTTGACTGGTAAGTACATGACAGCTTTCATTTAACACATATTCAAAGTATTTTAAGTGTTTTTTTCTGATAGTTATCTTGTTTATTTGTAAAATTCGAATTTCTAAGTTAGGTTAAGTTTGGCCCAAGTATTGGGGCAAGATTAGCCCAACATGGAGGTAGGGTCAATCTTACCCCAACATACTTTTTTATAGTGTTCAACAAACAAAAGTTGTAAAGATTTGGTAAATTATGTGATGGTCTTTCATAATTTCATAAAGTCTGATACCCCTCCCCCCTTATTTTTAGATTATAATGGCGAGGACGCCCAAAAAACGCCTTGGATCCAGAGCCTACGCAAATTATGCTCCTGAAAATCTCCAAGAATGCCTTGAAAAAATCAAATTACGAGAGATGACTCAACGAGAAGCCTCAGCAACATACGGTATCCCTAGATCAACTATAAAAAATAAGCTGAAGGGTGCACACCCCAATAAATCTGGACGCGCAAGCATCTTCACAGACAAAGAAGAAAAGTCCTTTGAAGAACATTTAATAAAACTCTGTGACTATGGTTTTCCACTAGTTGAGTTAGATTTTCGAGTTTCAGTAAAAAGCTATCTAGATAAAAAAAGGTGCAGTTGTCCCCCAGTTTAAGCAAAACTTGCCTGGTTATGAGTGGACAAAGTCTTTTTTAAAGAGACATGAAAATTTGTCATTTCGAATGAGTAAAAACATAAACAAAGTAAGGGCAGAAGTGAATGCAGAAGTTATTGAAAAGTACATGGACAATCTAAAAGACGTTCTACATGGCATTCCAGCAACACATATATGGAATTACGACGAGACAAATTTATCAGACGACCCTGGAAACCGAAAAGTAATCTGTAAAAGGGGCACTAAATATGTTGAAAACATATGTAACTCCAGCAAGGCTTCAACTTCTCTAATGTTTTGTGGAAGTGCTAGTGGGGATATTATTCCACCCTATGTTGTGTACAGGGCCGAGAATATATGGTCAACTTGGGCTGAAAATGGCCCTGATGGTGCTCGCTACAACCGGTCAAAAAATGGATGGTTTGACACGTTATGTTTCGAAGATTGGTTCGAAGCTCACTTTCTCCGTTATGTTAGGAAACTTACGGGGCCAATTGTCCTAATAGGAGACAATCTATCTTCCCACATAAGTAAGCACGTTTTGACGCTGTGTGAAACTCATAATGTAAAGTTTGTGTGTCTCCCACCAAACAGCACGCATCTTACACAGCCGTTGGATGTGGCATTCTTTGGCCCAACCAAAGATTGTGGCGTGAAATACTCAAGAAATGGAAGGAATCTGTTTCGAGAAGCAAATATGCTTCTATTCCTAAAGATGTGTTCCCAACATTACTAAAAGAGCTCATGAATAATTTGGACGAAAATAAGGGAAGCAACTTGGTTGCTGGGTTTGAAAAATGTGGGATACATCCTTTGAACAAACAAAAGTTACTAGACAGACTGCCCGAAAATCAAAATGTTGATTATGACTCTATCGGAGATTCCTTTTTGGAACAGCTTGAAAAGGAACGAGCCGAATACCTACAAACTGGTGGATCAAAGAGGAAGAAGAATAAGATCCAAGTACCTGCAGGAAAAAGTATAACTGTTAAGGACATATCAGAGGAAGCATACCAATAGCCATCAACAAGTGGTGTAACAGCTCAAAAAACAAAAACTCAAAGCCAAACACAAAAAGGGAAAAATGAAATAGTCAAGAAAACAAAGAAAAAAAATTGTCTACTCTAGCTCATCAGAAGACGAAGACGATGTAGAAGTCGATGAAGTCTGATGAAGTTAGTGAAACCTTCTCAGACCTTGAAGAAAGCATTCAAAATCATGAAATCCCCCCTCTCAATTCTTCAGTCTCTGTCGACCCGTCGGAGTTTGCTGTTGACAATTTCGTTGTTGTGAATTATAATGGACAAAAGTACCCTGGAAGGATTATAAGTCTTTCTAGCAGTGGCCCTACAGTTGAGTGCATGGAAAGAAAGCTTAAGTTCCGGCGCTGGCTCGAAAAGAAGGACACTTTTTCTTATGACTGGGAAGATGTATGTCGTAAAATAAAACCACCAAAAGTTGCTTCAAAACAAAACTAGTTCATTGTACCGGAACTGGATATGTTTTTTATTTAGTATTTTTGTTCAGTTTTCTACCATTTCCATGAAGAGCAACATGTAACATTTACATTAACATTAAGAGCAATATTATCAAAATAAATGTTTATTACTTTAGCAAAATGTTTAGTTTCATTTTATTTTATCCCCAAAATTTGGGCTTACCTTTAATTGGTGTAACATTGTCCCAAATCATATTTGGCCCTAGATATTATGACATTATGACATTTTACATTTGGGACAATGTTACACCAATTAAAGGTAAGCCCAAATTTTCAGAAAATCTTAGAAAAAAAATTAATAAGTTTTGAGTTCTAATAACCAGTCAATATATACTTTGAAATACGCAGAGTACAATAACAAATAGTACATGAAAGTTAATTAAATATATATAAGGAATATAAGGCAATTTATAAAAAAAAATGCAAAAAATGGGCCAAAGTTACCCCAGTTGACGGTACCTTTTATATAATTTCAGATATATACAACACAATTCTATTTCTTTTTCTACCGAGAGTTCCTTTATGCCTGGTTCTTCTTCAGCATGAGCGCTGGTCTCAACAAAAATGGCTGTTCCACCCCGCTTGTAACCTTCACGACTGAATTCACTGGCCAATCTAAAGTTTATGATGTTTGCTATGTGAATTTTATCTTCCAGCATGCTATGCTCACTGAGGCAAAGAAAATGTATGTCATTTTTCTTGTGAATCACTTCAAGTTCATTAATTTTATTTCGCAATGAAGCAATGTTGAATTGCATGAAGTTTAATTTTTTGAAGTTTGATGGGTCCTCACCCTTGGTCTCTGTTGTGATTTCCGTGGATGATTCACATTTAATGGCTATTAAGACACTGATATTCATTACGACATTTGCCTCATTTGGTAATTCTCATACTCGTGTCTTAATAACTATCATTAAATGCTCATTGCATAATATACTACAAAAAAAATTCTATTGCTCATTTCTTTGGTCAAATTCATATGGGACTGGCTGATATTAGAAATTACAATAATCAATGTTTTTAGAGTCTGTAACTTGTACATTTAATACAATTGAAAAAACATGCAGAAAGAATTAACAGAATAAATGGCATAAAAAGCAAAAAGCAATTAGGATAGTCGTCGGCTAACATGAATAACGAAACGAATTTAACTGAAATACAATAATATCCACAGTTGCTTTTTAGCATCTTTCCTTACTGGAAAATGAACAACTCAACATGTACATTAACATTTTGAGGCAAATTTCATAATTATTTCCTTTAAGTCGCATGCTCCCAAAATTAAAATATGTATCTGAAAAAACACATTTAAGTAACAAACGACTTCCAGGATTATTGGGTCATTATTGAGATCGAAGAACTCAATGTCTCGCCCACTTTCGTAAGGGGCTTCATCAGGAGACATTTATTTTATATAAAGTATGGTATGAAAATGTAAAAAAATATTGAAACTAAATAGTACATAACATTGATTATTTTATATTTTCATTTTGTTGTGGTACATTTTTAAAACTAGCAGTACCTATGCAAAGATCTTATCACCATCAACAAACTATTACATTTACTCCCTTGCAGTACGCTACTCACCTTACTCATTCTTGAAATACAGCTTAATCAGTCATTACTTGTCTAGTAGTAATGGGAAGTTTCGATACTTGTGTAGACTCGTTCATTCCAATTCTATTCCGCAAGTGGAACAAATCCGTCGGATTCATCCTCCAGAACAAAATCGAACACCATCGTTTGCTGTTCCCCCTCAACCTTCACAAAACATTGTAGGGTATTGAATTGGATTGAATAGAGCAACGCCAAAAGAATGAATGTCCGCGAGAATTAAACCTTCACGACCTGTCGCATTTATTTTTGATCCAAATCGATCCTGACCCGGATTCGTTCCTTTGTACCGAGTCCAATCAGATCGCCACATCATTATTGTCAAACTTCTTTTAAAGCAATTATAGTTCTATGTATAGTTTTCAGTTAGTTTTAGTGCTCAGCTTGCAAATTAATATTGATGTCACGATATGCATGTAAAGCCCAGAATATTTCTTTAAAAATCTGAAATAAATTGTCCCAAGATAAGGAGGGCCAATATGGGAATCTCGTTAACAGTAAAGAGATACAAATTTGGTTAAAGGGGAAAAAAGTTGAATAATTAAAGAACTAACAAAAGCCTAGAAATCCTTGGTAGGATTTTTCGTTTTTCAGTTATTTAAAAAAAACCGAATTTTTGGATTTTAAATTCTATTTTTTCTGTCTTTAATAGTAAAGTTAGAGCGAAACTGACAACATTTCTTTATAGCAACTTTTTATGGACTTGAAGATTACGTTACCAATTTTTTTATCTGACATTTTGTCTTGGAGCAACCATTGCCAACTTCATTTTTTTAAATACGGTCCTTATTTTAAGTCAAATTTTAGAAACCCTTTTTATTCTGAATTCAACAATCTACCACACCTTATGGTTTAATTATGTTTGGAGCCTTTTTTACGACCATCAACAAATTTTTGGATATGGATCTGTGTTCTAGAACATTTCATACGTTGTTTCAGCTTTTGTAATTTAAAGAAAGAAGTAATGAACTCCGCTGTATGTTTTTTAACCTTAACAACCAAGTACGGTTTTGGAATACAAATAATTTTCAATAGTAAGAAATTAATTTCTTGCTTATTTTTCTTACTTATAAACAATAACTAACATTAGAAATAGAAAACATCCAATGTGTTCAGTACTTCTTTCTTTAAATTATGAAAGCTGAAAACAACGATGCTCTAAGACACAGGTCCGTATCCCAAAGTTTCTTGATGATGGTCAAAAGTCTCGAAATGTAATTAAACGATAATGTGTGGTACATTGTTGAATTTTGAGCAAAAAAAGTTTCTACAATTTGACAAAAAAATAAGGACCGTGAAACATTCTACCACGGATTTCCAGGCGTCATTTTGTTAGTCGTTTGATTGGGCAACTTTTTTCCTATTTAACCAAATTTGTAACTCCTAATGTTAAGATCCCCATACTGGCCCTCCGTATCTTGGACACACTGTATGTACAAATTAATATGAAGTAATACTTTCAATAAACATTATTACGTTTTCCTTCTGATCTTATGCATTGTACATATGTTCAGACAACAATCTACCATTTTGTTTTTAAGTTTAAAAACAAAAATTTCCCTTCAACATTGATGATTTAATAAAATTTTTTGCTTGACATGTCAACATAACAGAAACATACAATGGTTATTTGTTTTTCAGCCTCCGATTCAATACAAATAAAAAACAAAAATGAATATGAAACATTTTTTGTATAGAAAATGTAAGTACATCTCTCAGCTACATTTCTACATAATCTCCATTTCGATGAAGGCACTTTTACTGTGCCAGGCGCTTTCCTACCCTACACAGTTGTCGCTCATAGACTTTACTTGTCCGACCATGAAATTCAGTTGTGCGAGTATCAGCTGCCTGCCCGCCATAAGCCGTAATTCATTTTCTTCTGGCTGGCGAGCATAATCCAGCTGAAATTCATCATCGGATGAGTAAATGAGTGACAAGTGTGTGTGAGAATGGTGCAGAAAGTTTAAAGAAGTAGTTAAGAGCCAACGCGTACCATTGGTTGAGTAACCAGCCGGCAATCTTCTTTGAGGAGGGATAGGAAAATTCGTGCCACGGTATTGTTAAGTGTCTTCACCGAAAATGCAATTATGTAGAAATGTACTTGCATTTTCCATACAAAAAAATGTTTCATATTCATTTGTTTTTTATTCCTACTGAATCAGAGGTTGAAAAAATAGCCCTCGTAATACATAGATAACTAATACAAATGTAAACTGAACTCTAAAACAAGTTCATTTGTGTATAATAACTAACAAAATGAACATAAGATACTTGAAAAAACACTTGATTTTAAAATAATCTAATGTTTGCTTATCTTTCCAATAGGTATTACCTCTCTAGTACATTTCTAAAGTCATACACATCTCTAGTACCTCATCATCTTTCTAAGATTTCGCAAACAATTTGGGTTTTGTCCATACAGGATTATGTAAAAGTATGGATATTCTTCCAAGTGACGTGTATATTGGTTTTATCAAAGAATATTTTTAATAAAAGCTTCTCCGCATTTTTTTTAAATACAATTCTTTTTCTATTCAGTTTTGTTTTTTCTCAGTTTTCAG
This sequence comes from Agriotes lineatus, assembly GCA_940337035.1. Lineage (NCBI taxonomy): Eukaryota > Metazoa > Arthropoda > Insecta > Coleoptera > Elateridae > Agriotes > Agriotes lineatus. Next base: position 91,865,363 of record OW679202.1, read on the forward strand.
TAATGTAAAATTTGGACATGCTTACATAAGAAATTTCTGAGAAAACAAAAAAATTATTAGGGTCAAGAAAGTCACGACCAATTATTTTGCTTGAAGGCACAAACAAAATACCATACACAAAAATGAACAATAATAAATTATTCATAATTTTAGCGATTTGAAACTGAAGTGTTCTAATGTCGAGCTTTTAAAAACCACTCAAATCACATTTAAGTCAAGAATTTTAAGTTTCGCTTTGTTCAGTCTAAATGTCAAGTGTCCCACTTTTGTTTCAGTAAATTTTTTCAGATTTTTAGATTCGATGTCTTATGTTTTACGTATCTCAATGCGTTATGCTAATCCAGTGACATTACACTTATCGCCATCGTAAACATTTACCTTTAATATAAAAATCAGTTTTTTAGAAAATCATTGTGCCATCAAACTGAATAAGTTGTGTGAATTCGATTCCTCATACTAAATCAGCAGTTTTAAATATCCACAAGATTGTATAGATCAGTGGTTCCCAAACTTATTTGGCCTACCGCCCCCTTTTCAGAAAAAAAAAATACTCAGCGCCCCCTGGAAATCTACATTCTTTAAGCGAACAAACAGAAAGATTTTGTAGTAGTAGCTTCTTGAGACTGATAATTATCTATACGAGTATTTCTAGGTAGGATTTTTTTTAAAGAATAAATTAATTAGCAATTAAAAAGTACAAGGAAGGATTTATACATTAAAAGTACAACATAAATATTTGAGAATTGTTTAATGAATGATACATTAGATACAGTTAGTGTTAAATTGCGAATAGTTTATTAAAAATGTTCCAGCATATAAGTTGATTTAGTTGGGATAGTTGTTTGGTAACATCAGAGCTTAGATTTTAATTTGTAGGTATTAACTGACAATCGGAATAACTAAAGTGAAAGCCAAACTCAAATAATTATCTGAAAAAGTCAATTATGAAATGTTATAATAAAATATACCATATAGAAATTTTGTATAGATTATTATTGCTAGAGAAAATGATATTTTTAAAATAAACAAATCTTTTCTGAATTTGTAACCTGTATTTTGAGTAAAAGCAAATTTGAATAATAAAAGCCCTTTATTATAATAGTATTTACTTTCTGGGTGGTGTATTAAAGGGTGTGCTAAAGTAAAATTAAAGAAACGGAGAATAAACAGACTGAATAAATAAAGTAATAACTGGTATGAAGAAGAATAAGAACATTTAATAATGGTAAACAGTCTTCATGCATTTTGTGTGTTTATTTGGAAAATAATGTTACACTATGTTACACAACAGATGAAATATGTACGAATGGTTTTTCTAAATCTTCTTATCTTCTCTTCCTTCTTTAAGCTTTCACCGCCCCCCAAATGCACCCGAGGCTACTATCGCCCCCCTGGATCGTTCCAGCGCCCCCCAGGGGGCGATATCGCCCACTTTGGGAATCACTGGTATAGATGAAGACTAACAAAAATGAGTTGTCAGTGTTTGGTTGTTAAGAGGTGTCTGGAAAGGGATGTTGCACTGTATATTGTACTTAATCTGTTATATTTAATATTTAGTTTGATCTTATTCCTTGTCAAAGATATTTCTTTTTAGGAAATATATCAATAAAATATCGCCAGCGTGACTGAGCAGTTAGGGAGCTCGACTGCGGTGCCACGGTACGAGGTTCAATCCCGACATCTGGCGGGTGGCCCACTGTCGCTTTAAAAATTGGGTACCAAAACCACAGTTGTGGAAGTAGGGAAAGTAAGGCAGTCGTTGAAGGCGTGATGCTATCCACATCACTCAGTATGCTGTTAACGGTGTGCCAGATTGACTGGGTTTCGGAAAGAGATATTTCGGCCTTGTCTCAGGCCATGTTCCTCCATGGAATGAAGTGCCCGAACTTCTACTATATCAATAAAATAGAAAAAGATGACTTCCAAAGTAATATCGCATATACATACTTTCATAAATAAAAACATTATCTTGTTAATGTTAAAAATTCCTGAAAGTATTAATGTCATTTACTATCGAATAATGATAATCACAAAAAAATTCGAAAACGATGTTAATATCTGAGCAACCACATTTCTCAATACTAATCTCATTGGTTTTCAATTATAAAAATTACACAAAATTGCTTTAGGTTGGTAACACGTCTTCGTGCAAATAAATAGCAAAGCAGTTTCCCTTAAATACTGCATAGTTATGAGTTAAATCGGTTTCAAGGTCCAACCACCTTTGTTTTACCCTAAATGGAAGAGTCACTGACGAGATCTACAATCAAAACACTTGTCGAGTTTGCTCATGAATTGAGTCACCTATCTTTGTCGTACGACAATTTGCAAATTTACTAACTTTTATTATTACAGTAGGTATTAGTGATGTCAGCTTTTATTACTTTTCCGTACTTGTTACTTTTTATGGTAGTATCCGTTACTTTGTACACCTTTATTCTTAAGCCTACACATGTCCCAACCAGTTCGGATAGTGTACCTGAAAGTTCAGCGAGAGTATCAGTTGCTTTCACATGAAGTGGCGTGTACTGCTCGCACACGGAGCGAAAGCTGATGTAAACAAACAAAACTGAATGTTAACTTCTTTATTTCTCAGAATTGAGCATTGCGCTCAGGCTTATGCACACGTAATACCAAGAGTTGCATTTGTTACGCATTTAATATGTAAAAGAGTTGTTAGAACAACCTGGTTAAGAAGCCTGCTTTTATTTTGTTTTCAAAGTAACCTTATGGAAAAAACAGGTGATTGCAACCTACCTGATCAAGTTTTTTAACATCCGTTAATAATAGTTTCTTCGAAAAATTACCTATTTTATTTCATGGTATTAAACAGTGTTAGCTAATACTTTTTCGTAAAACCACTAATGAAAGAAAATAACCCCTAAGCCCCGTTTATATGTTAACGCATACTAAGCATTTCTTCAGGAAATTACCCATTTCATTTTAGAGCATTACAGTCATAGCTAATACATTTTTTCGAAGAATTATAAATGTAAGTAAACATCCCTGAAGCCGCGTTTGTGACAAACTGATAAAGCACATTAAGCACTTCTTCGGGAAATTACCTATTTTATTTTAGAGCATAAAAAAAGTTCTAGCTAAGAATGCCAATCGCTGTTCAAATGTGCGTAAAATATTTTCATGAAACCCCTACTTTTCAGACAGCATTCTAATTTTAAACACACTCTCAAACTTAAGCTTTGCACCGTAATATGGCGATAAAATAAAAAGCAAGGTTAAACCAAATACTCTGATTCAACTACAGCGTCGACCGCAGTAACTATTTTAAAATGTAACAAATACTTTTGCAAGTTGATATCCGTTACTTCAGATCTTGTCGGGTAAAGAGTAATCGTGTACCGAATAGTTACTTTTTTGACGACACTAGTAGGTACAGTCAGACCTCGCCGTTCGCGGGGGTTACGTTTCAGAAGAATGCCGCGATGCGCAAGTAAACACATAAATGATAAAAACGGGGTTAGGTTCCATAAACGAGATTTATTTATACTATGCAACCTCAAAAAACCAAAACTTTTCTGCGTTTTTTGTCTGGCAAATCTGAAGCAGAAACTTTACGCTTTGGCGACATGGTTTTCCGTGTTTTAAAAATTAAACTCAATTGTATTTTCGGCAGAAACGCTCGAGAAGACAGTAAAGTTTGAACTAAAATTACATACGTAACATAAGTCTGCCACTTGAATCTAGAGCTCGAATGTTCATTTGTTTATTCAAGTTATAATTTTACAATTTATTTCAGGTCCGATTTGGTAATAAGAGATTCAAAGAAATAGCCTCGATAAGTGTGTTTACAAGTTCGTGATAAATAATGTTATTTAGGTGTTCATGACATAAACCGCATACGTCTGCTTTATTTACTTACGGCCGGTCTTATGAAGGTCACTAGTCTGACGTTAACTTTAAATCGCTGTTAAAATAAGTAAAAGCTCATCAAAACGTTGGTGCTTATGACATATTATTCATAGGTAAACACATTTTTATGCGCTTTTGTTTATTTTAACAGCGAATTAAAGTTAACGTCAGATTAGTAGCCTTCATAAGACCTGCCGTTAGTGTGTGAAAGTTGGAACAGTTAACGTTGGCAATTCCATCCTCGAACGGCAAAGCAAATATCCCCGAACGGCAAAGAAAAACGAGCACAAAATCAAATCAGCGAACGGCGAGGTCTGACTGTATGCTTCCATCAAAGAGTGTACAACTAGCTTATCTTCTTTGCATAATATACAACCTTTCCCAACTTAGCAGTATACATGTATATCAAAAATATCTGAAGTTATTTTCTTATGCAGAGTAGTTTACTTAAAAGTAAACCTTTGACTGACATATATGCAACACATTACCAACAACAGCAATCTGTAATCATTTGCAAAAGAAATAAATTTGTAATTACGTTATCCTGTTCACTCCATTTGTAATTCTCAGCAGGCCTTGAATGTGAATATTTTTACCAGTGTATCAAATATTTAGTTACAAAAAGTTACTAATGTCAAAATGATCCAACATTTTGTAACTTCTGGAAAGTACTCCAGTTATAGCACAGTCTATTTATATACAAAACAGTCAGTTCACTCTTTTGTCGGCACTTTGACGTTGATGTCCCCGAAAAATTACTGTGCATATGCCAGAAGTCGTTCCCGGAGGCGGGAGTTACCAATTTAATAAAGCACGCGCTAACTGTAACGGTGGCGCGAGTTACGAATTCGAAAAGTTTACGGTTGTTGAACTTATCGTCAACCGCCAACATCAACGACACGCCTGCTGTAACTACTGCGCATATACTGGGAGTCTAAATGTTTTCAAGGTCATAATTTTGGCTGAGTGAAATGACTGTTTTGTATATAGACTGTGATTATAGTAAACCCATTCGTGCGTGGCATCTTGTTAAACTAGAAGGATTAGTTGTCATTTTCAACAACTGTAATTTTCTTGATGAATGAAGTATGGTGAACTGTCAAATTTTGCTTTGACTTTAATATTTTTGTTACTGTGTCTTACACCGTTAAAAGAATGGTGTTTACTTGTTTTGGCTGTAAAACTGTTAAAAGTGAATTTTGCATTTTTCACACTGCCATTTGCAATTTTCAAATATGAAAACACCGCAAGGTAAATGGGGGTTACAGATAATACATACATACATACATACAAATGTGGAAAAAAGATATATGGTTCTTTTATGTGGTGAATCTCGAAGAAAAGCAAGTGAAGCCCTGTTAGATTCCCGATTCGAAATCTCAGATAAATTATTTAAATAGTTTTGAAGACCTTAGACGAATGTGGTCAGTTTTCTATACCTAAAACTAGACCTCGGCACGTTACTAAAGAAGAAAATGAACTGGCAGTGCTCAAATCGGCAACTGAAAATCCACAAATTAGCAAGAGCCCCTTCAAGAAATTTGAGTATCAGCCAAACTTCTATTTTTAATATCTCAAAAGCTAATAACCTTAAACGAGAAAGATTATGGACGTAATCTAGCATTTTATTAGAAAGAAAAAATGATTTGACAAAGAGTGCCAAACCAAGAGCGACGCAAAAAATGAAGCAAGGCAGAAATTGATCGACAGGACGAGAATAAAAATTAAATGAGTATAAGAAAGCTAAACAGGAAGCAGTTAAACTGTACAAAAAGAGAAAATTAGCCTGCATCACAAATAAAATGCAGCTACTAAACTAAGCAATAAAGACAACAGAAAACTCTTCGAGTATATAAGAAATTTCAACACTAAAAAATCAACAACAGTAAAAATTAGTAAAAGAGATTGGGAGACCCACTACACAGACTTATTTATATAAAGACAAAACAGCAAAAATAAACAAAGAACTATGTATATAACGAGAAAGACAATGAAGTAGACATTCCTACATACGAAAAATTTGAAGAAGTAGTTAAACAACTAAAATTAAAGAAAACTGCAGGGCCAGACGAGATAAATAATGAACTAATAATTAATGGAGGAGAAGAGCTATTAACACGAATATAAAACCTGATAGTAAGGATATGGACTAAGGAAACTATGGCGCAGGACTGGAAAAATAGTCAAATAACACCAATATATGTACGACCTACAAAATTTTAACCTCGATATTAAGAAACCGACTGACTAAATACACCAAACAAAAACTAGGGCAGTACCAACAAGGATTTAGACAAGTAAGATCAACGGTAGACGCAATTCACACGTTAAGCAAAAAAAACAAAGTTAAAAATATATAAAACAGCGATCAGACTAGTCATAACATACTCTGCAGAAACAATGTGCCTACACAGAAAAGATGAGAATACTAGAAAGAAAAATTATAAAGGATATATGGACCAGTGGAGATGCCGGATGGAGAATTCAGACAACTTATGAACTTTGAAGTGGGAAACCTACTGGCATAAAGGCATAAAACTAAGGTGGTTCGGACATATCCAAAGAAGAGAACACGAACTAATAAGGAAAATACTAAACTGGAGACCTATGGAAAATCGACCATGGGAAAGACCAAAAATCAGGTGGCAAGACCAAGTAACGAGAGATATAAAAGACATGAGAATAACGAACTGGAGAGAATTAATAAAAAATAGAAAGGAATGGAGCAAAAATAATTAAGGCACAGTCACATAATAATTTGTAGAAGACGAACCAAGCAGGGAACAAGCGGACTGATCCCCCGCGCACACCGGATCAGAAGAGCTCATTGCAACGAGCGACCTATTCCCCGCTGATGGAGTGCTGGGTCTATATATCTATAAAAACTTCATATATAAGTTTTGTGTACTATCTAGATGCAACAGCAAGCTTTTGAAGAAAATCGCATAACCGGAAGTATGGTGTTTACTTTTGTGATTTTTCAGTTTTCTCAAAAACGGCTAACAATTTTTTGCAAGCGTTACATTTTAATGTGTAAGAGCGATTACAACTACAATATTTTGACAGTGACATCACTTCCAGTTATACCAGGAAAAAGAGAATAGTAAAAACAAATTTTTGACTGATATTAGATCACTGTAAAAAGAAGTTATGTGCGTGTATCATACCAATTTTTGAGTAAATGTACCATTAAATGTAAGAATATGTGGTTTTTGAATAATGAAGCTCCTCCGCATTACCACCGTGACCTTACTTAACTGAAGTGTTTGGCACTAAGTAGATAGATGGTGATCACCGAATCGTTGGCAAGCTCGTAGCCTCCATTTGGCAATGCTGTATTATCGACTATGAGGCTGCTGGATTATTTACTATAAGGCAAAGTTAAGAAAAGTGTGGTACCCACAGAAAATGTAAATCAATTGCGCCAAAGAATCAATGCATCTTGCTCTGCAATTAGATCAATGGGTAGAAGAACTGATCTTTAATTAGGGAATAAGGGAAACAATTCCAACATTTACTTCATTAATTTTTGTGGTTGCTGCGCATAATCGCGGTTCACCTAAAAAATGTATGCATTTAATTTATTTAATAATTAAATTGATTATTATCAAGTCAAAAACAATTATGGAAAGTCGTACGTGTTCCTTATCTTCAAAAATTAATACGCAAGTACATAAAATGAACACCACGTATAAATTCTGTGATCTTAAACAGTACTTTTAATCTATTATGCGTCCAACTTCATTAGAACATTTGTAAATGTTCATCTAGGGGAAATGTGCCTATGACGGCCCCCTACCTATGATGGCCCACAAGCTACATTTTTAAATAGCGCGCGCTCATCGCCCTACCACCGTGCTAGACTTGTGCAAAAAGTGCATTTGTCAGTAGTTATCAACTTTCAGACACGTGCACACTGTGGGACTGAAACTATAAAATAAAGTTGAAATTGGTAAGTCTAGATCTAACAAAATAGACTTGATATTTAGTATTTTGCTTCTACTATAAGCTTAGCTGACAACTGCTTTTTATGTGTAAAGTAGATTTGCATATTGCGCGTCGATTGATGTACTTGAATTTAGGGTTAGAGTAAACAAAACAGTAGTTACCAGGTTTTAAGTAGATCTATGCGCAACTGCCTATGATGGACCCCCAAAGGTTTTCTAATGATGGACTAGGGGGCCATCATAGGAAAGCGAATGTAATGTATGGTACTTACACTTACTCAAACTATAACTATTACGGATTTTAGTATTTGCAGACATGGCTACCTCAAAGAGGCAACAATGGGAGGAACGTGATATGGAAGAAGCTCTTAAAAGCGTTCGAGAAGAAAGCATGGGCTTTAAGCTGGCGGGCAAAACCTTTAATGTCCCGAAAACTACGTTACGAAGAAGATTTTCTACGCAACAGGGAAGTTCTAAGGGTGACTTAGGAGGGCGAAGACCAACATTCTCTGAACCAGTAGAAAATGAAATAGCCGAACATATTATAGACATGGAAACACGGTTTTTTGGTCTTACCAGTCAAGATTTGCGTAAGCTGGTGTTTGAAGTGGCCGAAAAAAATAGAATTGATCATAGTTTTAACCAAGAAACCAGAATGGCTGGATGGAAATGGATCAGAGGCTTCCTAAAGCGTAATCCACAAATATCTTTAAGAAGCCCTGAAAATACTTCTTTGGCCAGGGCCCAGGCTTTTAATAAGCCTAACATACGTCCCTATTTCAAAGCGTTAGCTGCAATTTTGGACAAATATAACTTCCCCCCAGAAAACATATATAATATGGACGAGTCTGGTTTAACGACGGTACAAAAGAAATCTCAAAAAATCTACGCTGCCAAAGGTTGCAAACAAGTTGGTGCTCTTAGTAGCACAGAACGTGGTCAACATGTGACCGTAGTCTGTTCCATGAATGCCATTGGAACGTTTGTACCGCCGGCTCTAATTTTTCCCGACAAAGGATGAAGGAGGAACTCATGAATGATGCACCTCCTGGATGCATATCTTTTGTCCAAGAAAAAGGTTGGATGACCACCGAAATTTTTTCTAAGTGGTTAAAGCATTTTTTGAGGTATACGAAGGCATCCAAGGACAACAAGGTTCTGTTACTACTAGACGGCCATGGCAGTCACAAGGGCCTTGAAGCTCTAGAGTTTGCAAAAGAGAACGGCATTATTATATTCTGTTTCCCAGCCCATTGTTCTCATCATCTCCAACCTTTGGACGTTGGATTCTTCAGGCCACTTCACACTTACTACGGCCAAGAAATCGAACTGTGGTTGCGCCAGAACCCGGGGAAAGCAGTAACACAATTTAAAATAGCAAGCCTGTTTAACCGACCTTATTTAAAAAGTGCACTGCCTTTGAACGCGATAAATGCCTTCAAAAAAACAGGAATACAACCTTTTAACCCAGATGTGTTCGAGGATTGAGAGTTTGCTCCATCATTTACAACAGACAGACAACTTCCGGACAATCAATGTGAAAATGATGAAAATCAACCACAGCAATCAGAAAATGTTCAGCAACCAGGACCATCCGCTCAGGACTCATCACCAGGACCATCCGCTCAGAGCTCGCCATCATCCTCAGCAGGAGTTCTCGACATCTCAATAAAAGATATTTGTCCTCCTCCTTCAGCTGGAGCAGTGACAGGCCAGAAAAAGGGCAGAAAATGTGGAAAAACAGGATATTTGAATTCAACGCCAGAAATTGAAGAACTAAAGGAAAAGGCAGGTGAAAAGCTAGCCAAAGCAAGGAAACAACACTCCAGGAAAGCAAAAAAGCAGATTTTTACTCAAAGTCAAAACAGTTCCAGTGATGAAGATGAACTTGCCCTTCAAGAATTTTTGGGGGAAGATGACGACTCTGATGATCCACCTTGCATTTATTGCAACGAATTATATTCCCAGTCGCGGTCCAGAGAAAAATGGATTCGTTGCCAGGCATGTAAGTCTTGGTGCCACATTGACTGCGCTGGTGTCGACGATAGAATCAAAAGATTTGTGTGTGAAGTGTGTATTTAATTTTTTTTTGTTACCTATTTTACTTACTTTCATATATAGTGTTATTTGTGCAATTTTAGTTCAGTCAGAATAAGTTTTTCGTTTAATAAATATTTGAAATTATGAAAAATATACACTTTTTTAATGAATAACCTGAAGGGTCCGTCATATGCGCATATGTGCCTATGATGGCCCCTTTGCAGGTTTTTCACAAAACGCATATGTAATTTCACCATATACTTTTTTATGAAAAAGTACTTGCCCACTACAATCTACAACATATGAGAAGCAAATAGGTACCCAGCAGAACTCGGTAAGTCCATAAGTAAGAAAAATATGATGCAGTTTCCTTAAGGGGTCCATCATAAGCACACTTCCCCTACTTAATAGTACCTAACCTTAAAGCTGTGTTGTGAGTCAATCACATAAGAGCTAATGTCCATTAAATTTCAACAGGGTGTCTAGCAGATATGGCATTCAAAATTCCCGTATTTTCCCGGTCATTTTATTAGGACTCCCGGATACTTTCTGGTCTTCCGGTCTGACTTTTTAGGGTATTCATTAAAAAAAAAAAAACAACAACGACCTGTCTTCGCGCGTCCCGTACATTTTTGCAATTATTCCGGATAATCCGAAAATGTTTACGAAAATTTCGCTTATTATTTCCGTAAAATGGCAAAAATTACTGCAAATTCCCTTTGATACAAAAATTCCCGGTTGCTTGAGAAATTCCCGCATATTTCCCGCATTTTCAAGGGCACTTTCAAATTCCCGTATAATTCCCGGTTTTCCAGGAATTCCCGGTCGCTAGACACCCTGTTCAACTAAGGTAAATACTAATTCAATTTATCGAAAACAAACATTGAAAAATATTCTTTATTGGAAACTTATTGATTTCAAAAACTCTTCATATTTTTCAGAGTATCTTACTTAAACAGCTACACAGCGAGAGACATTTACTACTCAAAAGCAGATAACATCGGAATATGAAAAATGTTTCGACTCAAAATTACAAATTACTGTTCACTTTCCCAATGCATTTCCTTGTACGTATTATCAGCAAAATGTTTTAATTTATTCCATTGTCAAACTAATGGCACAATGAATGTTGTTTTTATCCTTTCGGCGTTTCATAAGTTAATCATTATTCCTTACTAGATTATGTTGAATTTTCAACAAATTTAGAAGAATGAACAACAGTTTCATTTAACTTTTAATTTCTCATATAAAATCTGTTCTGAACAAATATTCCATAAATTCTTCTATTCTTAAATGTACTCTTATCACTCCAGCTTTATAGCGCAAACTAGTCGAGCACAAATCTCATCTTACATTTACAAAAGCCAGCGCTTAAAAATAGCTCTACTTTTATTACCTTTGACTTCCAATATTTCTCTACGTAAGACACTAATTTTATTGCTTCAGCAAGTATCTTTTAGCTTAGCCTATGCTAATAATAAACAACCTTCAGCGCCCAGTTAAAAATGATAAAAAATTCACATGACTTTGTAATGAAATTAACGTTTCCATGTTTACCACAAAATTAGCGCATTATAAATAATTATACTTTTTGGCACTGCTGCAAATTGTAACCATAAATATGAATTGGTGTAAATAAATAAAGAAAGCCATCCAGTTTTTAAAAATTTATTGGTATCTGACAAATATAATTCGCAGATACAACAGAAAACAAGTAGAGCTGATAGCAGTTTATTTAATACATATTCATACATTTATATATAGCACATCCAAAGTGAGTGTCAACGGTAAACAAGGGGGAACGCGATATGGCTCATGCAGCAGTGTGCAAACAAATTTTGTGGGCTAAGGTATAGATGTTTAACGTATAAAGAGGTATATGTATGAATTTAGTGATTATTGTAACAATGGATGACAAAATAAAAAAATAGAACTAAACAGCTTAAACAATTTTAATAGTTTAACAAGTTAGAACTTAAAGTACTGAAAATTTAAAATAAATTATAAATATGAAGATGGAAACTGAATGTAGTAAGAAACCTAAGTATTTTTACAATTGACATCAAATCACACATTTTCCAGCTTAATAAAATGGCAGAGTTACATTCCAAAAATTATTAAAAAGGTATTCAGTTATTTGTGTGAAAATGTGAAAATAATATTACATACTTCACTAAAAAAACAATTACCGAAATATCAAAAGTTTCAGATGTGAAACTTGAACTTCCAAAGAAATTTCACAACCAAGTTCCACAAATACGTTAACTTACATGAAATTTCAATTTTAACGATTACTTTTTTAAAAATGGACGCCACACTTCAATTGTCACCACCTTCCTGCGGCTCATCCGCTTCTCCCTGTAATAAATTTCGGTTGTAATTTTTCCACTACGCTTCAGTAATGTTAGAAATGCTTGACGATTTATTTACCTGTGTGTCACTCGTCCATAACGTGAGGTTATCTCGAAGTAGCTGCATGATGAGAGTACTGTCTTTATATGAGTCTTCGTTTAAGGTGTCCAATTCAGCTATTGCATCATCAAAAGCCTAAAATATAATGTAGGTAAGTTTTACTGGGGGAAAAGGGATTGCTGCAAACGTAATTATTTTCACTCCATTAAAGGGTGTTAGTAGAGCAGGCAGAATTACATGTGGCACCAACTAATGTTAGGGCATTTAATGTTAATTTCATTTCAATACAAGAACACATTTATAACCTGTTTAGCAAGATGGCAGGCTCTGGCTGGTGAATTTATAATTTCGTAATAAAATACTGAGAAATTTAAGGCAAGCCCGAGTCGTATAGGATGTGTAGACTGCATTTTCGACTTTGCTATGTCGAAGGCTTCTTGGTAGGCCTTTTGAGAATCTTCTACCACAGCTACACAAGAAAACAAAAATAACTAGTACTTCGAAAAACACTTTTTAAATTTTAAATTTTTACGGACACAACCCACATGTAATTCTGCACCTGTGAAAGAAATTAAAAGACATTAACCTGTTTTGCTAACTGACAAGCCTTATCTGGAGAATTTAAAATCTCATAATAGAACACTGAAAAATTGAGTGCGAGTCCCAATCTGATGGGATGTGTAGGTGTCATTTTGGCCTTTGAGATTTCAAATGCGTCTTGGTATGCCTTCTGTGAATCATCCACCACAGCTGAAAGTTACATTACATATGATGCATCACATACGATATACTACATTTAGATAACTGTCAAAAAACAAATCAAAACCAACTAACTACTAAATTTGAAAATTCGTAAAAACTTGATACATACTATTTCTTGTGTCTCCCGTGGCGACTTCGGCTAGGTATCTGTAATAATCTCCTTTCATCTTAAGGTAGAATACTTTGGATTCGGCGTTACTGGCTTTAGGAATCAAGTATTTATCCAAAAGTCCCTGCAATATATTAAAAACTTGTATTACACCTATAAAAACGCATATATTATATGCAACAACTCATTATTATTTTCAGCACATAAATTCTTCCACAAAGAAAATCAGAAGAACGAAAGTTATATGTTTTATAATCATCATAGCAGTTAAGACTTGAAAAGAAAACTATAAATTTTTTAAAAACTCACAAGCACATCGTAACAGATTTCTCTCAGTTCCTTTTCGACTTTCTCCCTGTATTCTTTGGCCATCTGTTGCTTACGTTCTGATCCCTCAGTCTTTTGTTCAATAGATGAGATGACCCTCCACGATGACCTCCTAGCACCTACGACGTTCTTGTATGCAACTGATAGAAGGTTCCTCTCCTCATTACTTAGTTCGACTCCAGTCTCTGTAACCGATTTCATTGCGGAAGCCATATCATCATAGCGTTCAGCTTGTTCGGCAAGTTTTGCCCTTTGGACTAATTCTTCCTTGTCTACTTGAGACATTGTGATTGAAGTCTAAAATCTATCCTGAAACAAAAGAACAATATTGTAGCTGCAGATCAAAATCAACATCACATTTATACTATAGTTTAAGGCAATTGCATCAATTATTTTTTATAGTCATGGCACACGTAAATACATGAAAAGTAAAGTGGCTTGTTTTTGGAAACCTCAATATCGACCAATAAAATGAACCTAGTATAAATGTCCCAAATCTGGGACGGCACTCAATAAAAAGAACTTCTATCTTATTATACGCTGCCGAAACATGAACCCTTAAAATGAAGTATTGTAAAAAAACAGATGCGTTTGAGAAGTGGAGCTACTGTAGGATACTAAGCATATCATGGACAGAGTGACGAACAAACGTTTCTATCTTAGAAGAATTAGGTGTCCAGAAACGAGTTCATGATATGATTCACCAACGAATTCTTTCATACTTCAGGCATGTAGCACAACACAGCTCAGATCTAGAACTTCTAATGATAGAAAAGTCAGCGGACAACGCTCTAGAGGCCGTTCTCCATGACGATGGACTGACATAATAAAATAAATTACTGGTAGCCAGGTCCACGAGGCAGTCCATACAGCAAAGGATAGAAAACAATGGCAGACGATAATATCAGAGGCAGTCACCATACCCCTAGCAAAGGGCACGGATTGAAAAAGAAGGATAGCTTGGTTCAATGTTTAATAAACAGAAGCAGAAATTGGAAATCACAAACCAATTAAATATCTGAAATATAGAATCCATAGGTTGCATGTCAGGTCAACAATGAACCAACACGATGCCATTTCCAGTTATACTTTTACCTTTGGTATTTTTCCATTAATCATATTTACTGTTCTCAAGTTCTGTGTTATTTGTGTTTCGCCATTTAGCAATTTAAAAGGACAGTGCTTAATTTTTGGAAATAATTTAAACCATAACGAACTGAAGTATGATGTAATTCTGCTTTATTTTGACCTTGGCATACTGAATATCATATTCCATAAAAATTTGGGTTACAGACAAATAGTAATTTTTAAACGAAACACTTTTGTTTGTACCAGAAGCCAAACACTATCGTATTATTCATATAAATATTGCACTGCACATTTTACACAAGCAAGTGAAATCACAGGTAAATCATAGACCAACAACTTCCAACTAAAAATCTTTTGATGCATTAAGTTAGTTTTTTTCTTCTAGAATTTGGATTAGTTGATTTTGAAAGCACAGAAAGTAACAATAGTTTTTTCAAGAAAAGCTATCTTGACGTACGAGTTGCACATCAGTTTGCTCAATATTTATTTTTTGCATTATTGGTTTGCTAATTCCCTATAAATGAAATAAAGACAGTGAAGACAAATTTATTCTTTTATTGGGTAAATTATATTGAAATTGAACATATTTAAACTAAATTTATACAAAATTATCTCAATTATCTTAATTATGTTAATTAACTTTATCGGTTGCAGGATATTAATCCCTTGTTTACATATACAAAAGTAGGCTGGTAACTAAGTCATAACTGATCTGTATGGTAATTGTCCATTACCGTACATGGCAACTATTACCGTACATGACAACCATTACCGTACAGATGCGAGCTCGGATTTCAATACAACATCCGCGGCAGTTATGATACTCATAACATTCCTAGATATGTTAATAGCTATTATGCAAATCTTCAAATAACGTCATTTTTACACAAACTGTCAGAATTACTCATTGTATATTGTTTTCTCAAGAAGCCGAGTAGCGCAGATGGGTAGGCGCTTGCCTTGCATTAAGCAAGCCCTCGGTTCGAATTCCGCGAGGGCTGGAATTTTCCGCAGCCTTTGTTATTTTTAACCAGGCTCGGTGAGACCATTCACAGTTGGGCACCAATTTAACTGTGCTCTACTCACAACCACAGACGTAAGAGATAGAGTAACAGTCAACACACACCAAGCCACACACCTAACACACAATGGTTGCTATGCAAGCATGAAAGGCTCGCTCCAACTTTGTGTCTCGTAACTCGGGGCAGGTTGAGCACTACGGCACCAGATGCTAGCGTACAAAGCACCAGCCTCTACACCGCTAAGGTAACAAGGGGTTAACGATTATACATACATACATATTGTTTTCTCAAAGCTGTCTAGGTTAATGGATCATCAAGTAATAGCATTTATCATAGAGTAATTACAAATAGAAAACATTAATTGTTTACAATCTATAACAGTTTGAAACCCACCTCATTTGTTTATACCGGGTTCAATGCTTTGAAATTAAAATAAATTTATTATTTTGTATAGTTCTGTTTATATTGATTGGTAAAAACGATGAGTTATAGATTTGTCATTTAATTAAACAATTATTCATTAGGCATTTCCTTAAGACAAAGCAAAAAAACTTATTTGGGTGAAAATGTATTCTAATTATTGATATTCTCCATTCTCATCAGTGTAAAATATGCAAGAAACGACCGAAATGCATGAATATATTAGCAACCACTGTGACTTTACTATTTCCGCAATTGGACTACACTATTCTTACACAATTTATATCATAATTACTACACCATAGTAATTTTACAATTTATTTACAATTTAATTAATTAGTGTATGCAATATTACTGTCAATTACGTAAAAATTTACATAAAAAATACAGGTGGGCACATTATGTCTTGCCTGAATATCGCCTTGCCATTAAAATAATATATTTAAAAACAAAAATTGTTTCTTTGGATCTGTATACAGTAGAGATTGTTTAGAACGACGGCCAAGCGAACTGAAAAATGTTGTCATTTATCTGAAGGTTGCCATAATCAAACAGGCTGTAAGTAAAGAGAAAGGGTTTTCTCCAATTGGAAGAACAGCTATGCTTTTCTGATGTGTTTTTAAGTCATCAAACACATAATTTCGCTATGCTAACATCGTTGCTAGACAACAAGAAATAACAGTACGCAAATGTATTATTGCTAGAGCACATCCCAGACACATCGCGAATACAGGCATTCGAGAGTAATCTAGCACAGGCCACTCACACTATGTGGATGCTCGTACTTGTGTTCGGGCACCCACCAGTTGTCGATAGAAACAACTCAAGTCAAAGAATAATTATATTCGATTTTGCTCATTATCGCATTCATCCTGGAGCTCTCCCAGACTACTCGTGTATACTTGTTAAGATTGCTTTTGCGATGCAGTTAAACCAATCGTTACACGAAACTTCCCTCACAAACAAGTTTTAAAACTAAAATTTTTAAAATATTACAGGAAAAAAATTACACCTCATGAATATCGACCGCTTTTGTTATTTGAGGTTAGGTTTTCGATTCGCGTGGAAATTTTTAGTAGCTTCTGCAGTATCACTAGTAGTAAACAACTCTAAATCACAAGTACATATTACTTTATGTTGTAAAAGTATGTACGAGTTGTGTGGGAGGTTGAACATGATACATTCATAAAGAATCGTGAATATTCACACATACAACAGTAACAGTACGGAAATAACTTTTCGGCCTAGGCAGGAAAAACTAACGTAACAATACTTATACATTTTGTCATTTCTTCCGATCCGAGAAAAAATATGTTTAGATGATAAAAGAATTAATAAGTATGGATTATTAAACTTTAACAAAAAATATCCCTTCATTTGTTTTTTCAGCATAGTCGTTTGCTGTCCCAAAAAATTTGTTTTTTTTATTCTAGTACCAAATAATGTATACCATACTATCACCAACTTTCCGGCTTCTAAACGCCAAATAATTGCAGTTTTTTCCTCGACTGTAAAGTCTTTCCGTTTTCACATGGCAATTTTTTATGTGCCACGGCATGAGGATAAATAAACAACTGAACAAATACAGAAATATCACGTCACCACGCCTCTACAGTTTTTGCAAAATTTCAGTTATTTCTCAACTTTTCTATTTATTGTTTTTAATTTAATCGCATATTTTTTCAATAATTTATCTACCCTAAATTTGACGAGCCGCTTGGTCAGCAAATCTAAGTTAAAGGTGAACGACACAAGGTATATTAAAACTGCAAAGTTCTTGCACAAAAAACATGCGGTCAATAACTTACCTACCTCAATTGATAAGAAACGTTGGTGACCAGATGTGAACTATAGGTTTTATCAGTGTGCATTTAAATTTAAATATTATTCCATAGGCGGGTATGTATTTTTAGAGTAAAACTGTTTTGAATTTTAACTCAGTTTTGGGAGCGTTTTCGAAAAAATGATAAATGGAGAAGTTGTTCAGTTTAGCAAGTTCTATTACGGGTTAAAATATTTGCACTCATTTCCATAACACCCTGTATATGATAAATTGTACCAAATTTCATCCCGGATTTCGTCACTATATCAGCTGAGTCACAATATCCATTGTCATAAAAAGCGATATGTCCACAATGTATTTAATATAGACTCCACAATGTATTTGGATATAGACTGGCCAGTGCCTTAAATTTTCGCCTTTATAACCTATGTCACTATATTCTAGTGATCGGCTTATTTGAATGAAAAATAACCTCATGCTGATATGTACTACGCTTTGAATATAAAACCTCTATTCAAAAGTACTACGTGCCGTATCTCAGCGACCTACGCAGTGCTCAAAACTCATAAACAAAGCAGGTTGTATTGAAAACACTATTTAGTTATCGCGTAACTACCTGCTATCATAAAAAATATCAAATTCTGGGGACCTGAAACCTGAACGCCTAAAAACTGCAAACGCATCAAGCTATAAAACAATTTTTTATTTGCTTACATCTCCAAAGGGCCTTTAACCCGCCCGATTGATAAAGATAAACGTTTTACCACTGTTTTTATTGCGATTAGCTAGCAGTCCGGCATATTTCATTCTTTCTACACTTCTTAATAAATACCTCTTAATTTCCAATACATAACACATAATGTACGGTCGGTGCCTTAGAAATCGGGCACTACACACTATTATGATATATTTTGCATGTATTTTTTAAGTGTATCAACTGGGTTTTTACAGTTATTATGGTTTTAATTGTTACATCAGATTGTTTATTGTTTGTCAATTATGAAATGCCATCTCACATTAATGAAGTAACCGGAGCAAGAATACTCCAAAGACTAGAAGAACATATTACGTGTCCCGATTTCAAAGGGGCCGACCGTACATATTATGTTATGGTTCCTCTGCTATCTGCAAGTTACGATGTCGATGCAGATGACGGTGAACTGATGTCGATGCAGATGACGGTGAACCGCCAACCGGCAAACCGGCTGACTTAATCGAAACGAATCGAGAGCCAAAATGTATTCGAATGATTATTCAAATAATCATTCGGTTATTAATATCATTCGAATGCAAATAATTCGGTTATGAAAATTGTCCGGTTATGCCCATCACTACTATATTCGATGTCGTAAATCATGTCTACTGCACATGAAATGCATTAATGTACATTTGTATTAGCCTATAGGTTATTGTTTATTCATCATCAAGGCTGAAAATTATGTATGATTGTCTAAGTGGACATTTCTTATGATATTAATAATGACTTAAGATGCAATTTAAACTTTTAATAATTAAAAAGTTGTGAACAATATAATTTGCAGCCATCTACTACATCTATGGCAATGTGGTTTTTCTTTTACTATTAAAATAATGGTCATTATTCTCTTTAATATTTTGGTGCCTCTATAGTATGCGGTCTACCGCTACATTGCAGTCTATTAGCTATACCCTGCTATAATATGCCATTTACCGACCATATTTAAAGAAACTTAAAAATTCTAGGTAAAGAATTTATTTCCAAGTTCAAATGTAGAATACACTTTATATGTATACTTGTCTAATGTCATCCAAAAATTCAACAAACAAGTCATCAGCCTCTTTCCTTAATAACTTCCAGCAGTAGTGGTCCAAATGAGACTGAAAATGCTGACGTGGAACGTCTCTAAATTTTTTTTTTTCAAAATTTGGATCTTTGCATTCAGCCAAGATCTTGCAACTGCTCGAGTCGCTAGCAGCGAAGTATGTTTTTCAATTTTTCTTTTACTATAATTTTTTATTATACAGGGTGTTATGGAAATGAGTGCAAATATTTTAAGCAGTGATAGAGCTTACCGAAATACTTTTCTATTTATCGTTTTTCATTTAATCGCATATTTTTTCAATCATTTATCTCCCTTAAATTTGACGAGCCGCTTGGTAAGCAAATCTAAGTTAAAGGTGAACGACACACGTATATTAAAATTGCAAAGTTCTTGTACAAAAAACATGCGGTCAATAACTTACCTACTTCAATTGATAAAGTACCTATGCAGTTTTTGTTGATTTGCATATCAAAGAAATGTTATTTGTGTTTTGCGCCAATAAATTAAAATATTATTCCAAAGGCGAGCATGCATTTTTAGAGTAAAATTGTTTTGAATTTAAACACAAGTTTTGAAGGCGTTTTGGAAAAAATGATAAATGGAGAAGTTGTTCAGTTTAGCGAGTTCTATTACGGGTTAAAATATTTGCACTCATTTTCATAACACCCTGTATTATATCTACTATTTTTTATACTACTAGACCGCATACTATATTAGTAGTGACGGTAGGCCGCATGCTATAGTGGCACCAATATTTTATTATGTTCAAACACAAAAAAACTGAGGTTATAAATGAAGTTCCTTTCTTAAAAAAATTCAACCTACTACTGGAGATTTATAAAGGGAGATCTAGATAAATATTTCTAATCTTATGCTTCCTATGGTGAACATTTTTGAGATAAATCAACAATCTAATAGAAATGGCCTAATTATGCCCTTATATTGATATCACTTGCTAGTAACAAAGCCAATATTTTGTATGTATTTAGGTTTTGTAGTGGTTATTGCTATACTAATAGCGCCAAAAACTAAATCAACAATTTTACGAAATTACTGTAGGTAGACCACTGCGGGCGGGAATTACGACTTCACTACATAAACTTTAGTCAAATAATCAAATTACCTTGAGAAGGTAAACTAGTCGTCTAGCAATTAACATTTAGAAATCTAAACTAGTTGCCCATCTTGGTCCACATAAAATTAATGTAAAAACCTGCAACTTACAACTTCCCACACAGTTTTCTATTTAAACCGACTGGTTAGTAACTCTCATAGTAAATCAAAGGCTCATACTAAATATCCACAATTGTTTGGAAAATAATGGGGTTCTTAGTGTTTGAAAGTACAAATTTGTTTGGAAGGTAAACATTGTAGTCGAGCAAGTTTGAAAAATAAATTATGGAAACCTCGTAAATTCCACAAATTGCCTTGTGAAAATGTGCGATGCACAAACATGAAAGTTGTAAAAGTTATTTAATTAAATTTTCTACCAAACTATGTTCGAAGTATTGTATAACCTGAAAAATCGCGGGATGTCTGTCTGGAAATCATGAACTACTTACTGCTCAACATCAAAGCTAGCTATGACAACTAACGTTAAAACAGTTCGCACCACCAAAACCTACTTTTAAAAATAGATTAAGCAACATCTTATTGTGCTAGGAAACCCAAAAATATTAATTTGGGAAACCATTTTGCAGCCTTTGTAATTATGTCAGTTTAGTATTTTACACTATATTAGCTTAGATCCAAAAGCAATGTACACTTTTGAGACATTGACACAAATTCAGAGTAAGGTTGCCTACATACACTTATAGACCGTGAGAAAGTGTTTCATAGAGATTGCTATAATCACAATTACCTGAAATTTGAATGTTGTCGAAGATTGCTATTTCCTATTCCAAACAATTCACCACTTCTCTATCTAAATAGAAACTCGTCGCAGTTATCAATTTATCGTCGTTGAATGCGAGCTATCAAGTGCGTTACAATGCTTGTTTATTCTACTAGGACTCTTGAGTGATTGTTTGCTTACTAATTTTTATCAATTCGTCATAACTTTATACAGGTTATCAACGGCTGAAAGCACAACTGTTTACAATGAGTCTAGCTGTGATTAATTTTTCAAGAACGGTCATTGATTGTCAGATGATGCGGTTCACACCGCTTAAAAAATTTATTTTACAAATCTACGCGCGGAGCTACTAATTGAAAGTGTCATTAATATACGATTATCGTTCAGTCACGATACCTAGTTCAAAAAAGTTCGGATTTTTCCAGGCTTACTTGTTTTGTGGAAATTGATCTGTGGGGTTTTAATAATTCGTGCACTTATATATATAAGTTCTAGTATTCGCAATTCTTGCTCTGAATCCCCGAAATTTCGCGCTTTTGAAAAATGTGCGCCGTCCAAAAATTGTTCTCCTCGAACTTTTACATTTTTCCGACCGTGGACGAGGACCACTGGTTCGCAATCCCCTGATTTTGTGACGGCTAAATTTAAACCGGACAATTTAGACACGGTTTCGAATTTTGAACTCGGCGCAGAATTTAGAACGGATTCCGTAATTTTGATCATGGGAGGCTTTCGCGATAACACAGGACGTTTTCGAATATTGAAAATAGTTTTTAAAACGCACCTTTTGTTGATACCTTCTTGCACTCGACGATAAAAGTGGAAGAAAGGCGAGGTTTACCTGGTAGCGGTTTAACAATCGCATATTTATTTTGTTGAAACGGCAATAAACACCGAGAATTGAATCATGCACCGTTCGGAATATGCGCGATTGTTTGTTGCAACCACATTGTTTCACGGGTTTTTAAATTAATTAATGACTTGGAATTAGTCACATTTACGAGTATTTAAAAATGTACTTAGTGAATTGCAGCTAGGAAACCATGCCTTGAAATGACGTTACGAAAATGGTTTTGCAGCCTCGTTATGCCAAGGACGGCACTTCTAAGTCGCATATAGAAAACGTCTTACTTTTTCCATTCAGTTTTTCAATCGACACTAAAATATGTCGTTGCAAATTCCTTAATGGTGAATCGCAGATTGCCTGACCTAGTGAAAGTATTTCTTGCGTGGTGCATCGAAACGAAAACATTTATAGGTATAGTCACGCTCTAAACTAATGTCACCTTTTAATCGCCACAGCCGAGTGGACTTTCAGCGGTTCGGGGAAAAAATCTTTCAGTGGGCACAGTTGGCAACAGGGAAAACAAAATTTCTACACTTGCAACTGCTCTTAAAAGCGACATCATTCATGAACGTGATCGTACAATCATGGGCAAAAATAATGTGCCAACTGTAAAAGTTAGATACCTACAACCATGTTTACAAGAGCTTAAAATGCATTAATTTTGAGATTGAGACTACTGGAGTTTATCGGTTTAGTTTATTCCACATATTTTTTACCATGGCTAACCGTACTCTGAAATTTGAAGAGATCAAAATATTATGAACCTGGCGAAGAGTAAATATTTAGATTCCCGTAATTTATTAGAATGTTCATTAGCCGGTTCAGAAATGCAAACACGTCACTATGAGTCAAGATAGTACAAAATTCCCTGTTCTCAAGACTGTTCAAATTCTTAATGAAACCACTTATTCACGGTCTAAAATATACCTATGCCTATACAAATACAAGATACTCCTTTATAATGAACTCGCTTTCAACGTACATTCAGTTATTACTATTACTACATACTTCAGAGATCAAATCCCGGCCTAAAGCAGTTTATTTGTTCTTTTAAACGTACTTTTTTAATACGCACTTTTTATACAACGTACAAAAATATATCCTATAAGCTGCTTTTTTTTAATATGACGTAGTACTTCACTGTTCAAACATACATTTTGGTTCGCAGAGTACACAGCGCAAACTTGTCTCAAAAACTCAGCGTTTGTTAACTTGACGTAGATGCTGATATTATGAACTATGTAGATGCTTTGAAGGGGATAAAATAGTAACACGGTTCTTAAACAATTATTTACAACACTATTTACCGAATACTGGAAAGAACCAGACACATTTCCTATTTTTTAACATATATGCTACTTTCGTATTGTTTTCCAATACAGTCGAACGTCTATGTGTTGAATTTTGCTATATAACGAATTATTTTCTGGAGCCTTGACCCTGAGAACACTTGTAATGTTAATTTTTATTTTTATTTGTAACTAGTGGATCACCGCGCTACGTTTCGGTTCGCTAATTTAAGAGAGATTTATTAATATCAATTAAAAAAAAAAGCATCGGCCAGGAATCGAACCCGGGCCGCCCGAGTGGCAGGCGAACATTGTACCACTGACCCACCATACTTCGTTGAATAACCAGCCTACAATCAAGTCTAACAATTAGCAAAATTTTACGCTATCATATAACTTAATCGGTCTAGTATCTTTGGAGGAGATAGCGGAAAAAAAATACAAAGGGACCGATTTTATGTTATTGATCCTTCGTGGGTGACTGGGTATTGCACATTGCAGCTAAATTGTATGGTTGGCTAGTTTTGTTCTTTTTTTTAAATTTGAAATGTGTAAGATGTTATTTTTGGTTCACATGCTTGGTTATTTGTCATTGTTTTTCATTTGTTATTTGTAATTTTTTTTTCTTACTGCGGTGGTAAGGAAGAGCAGGGATCCGCCTAGTAGAGTTCATCTGATTGCCATCGCTTTTCCATTCCATTATTTAATGTTGATACAAACCAATTGAAAAATAGTTTTTGAAATAAACACTATTATTATTATTTGTCTCCGTATATCGAAGTTGGAATTTCTACATAACGTAAAATTCCCCAAAAACAGTATACTTATTCAATCAGATAGAGAGTAGGAAGTTGTTTTGCAAATCCCAATGCCAGGTAGCTTATCCCGTACCAAGATTTTGAAAATGTCATTAGAGATTTACCAATCTGTTTGCGCAGAGATTAAGGGAGTTTCACAAATTCCCGAATGCTTAAATTTGTGTTTAAACTTGTACATACAATTTTATAAATTTAGTTTTACTGTAAACTGCACTATGACCTTTGAGTGGGCACGTTTAGAGGCATGAATTACGCATTTCCCAAACAATTAGTTTTTTTGGCTTCTCGCTTTTTTTGAGGCAACAAAATAACTACTCGAAATAATAGGGCCTCGCACATTTCGGTTTTGCTTTGTTTAATTAGAGCAGGTGAACTGCGCCGTATTTAAGACTCCAGTTTATTTCGCGACCGGGCATAAATGCTTAGCTACCGGTTTAATGCTGTAAATATTTGTGTATGCGTATAATGCCTAAACGTTTATAAATGACTGCATTTCATTTTTTATCTGGTTTAAGTAGAATTGGTAACTAAAAAATATCGCAAGTCCCTATATATCGAAGTTTCTATATAACGTAGCTTTTTCGCGGTCCTTTCGGACTTCGATATATGGAAGTTCGACTGTACTCTTGTTTGTGTCCTTACTTCAAAAATAAGTTTGCTTAAACGTATTTCTCTTATAACGTAGAGATTTTCATGCCCCGACTGGTACGTTATAAGCGAGTTGTAGTATAATTCTATTCAAAACTGTACTCCCTTTAAATCACGGATATGATGACTAAAGCTGATATTATATGGCAAATGCATATTTTGTATAATTGACATGCCGACGAAACTTTTTGCATATGTATACTAATTATATGAAAAGAAATCGTTTAAGTCAAGTTTCATTTTGCACATATTGCATATTTATACGTTTTTTGGCATACTCTCTGGAGTTTGCATATTTAGTTATATTTAGAAATAATTTGTATGAACTTGATAAGATTTTTTTGTAAAATGGACATTGACATCTGCTTGTTTTTAATACTTGTGATCTAGATTTTATATTAGTCATCATTAAAGCTGATAATTATATGCACTCAAATGTATGAAAATATGCGCATATACTGACTGTTTCCTAAAAAACGCCGCAACCCATAACTCCGTTGTTTTAAATTTTAGACCCAACAAACTATATATATTCTTAAATGGCAAGACAAGAGTTACCTTTTGACATCGCCCGTTCGTAAATATCTTTCAACTGTTTTGAGCAACGATGTTCAACTTTTTTATTTTAAATGGAACACCCTGTATATTTTTATATATTTGGATTCAGGATGAAATTCTGCATGCAGTAGTATGCTTCATTTGTTTTTTGGACACTTAGAAATGTATAAAATCATTTTTTAATATTCCATGTAGACAGTCGTACAGTACCATAAAATTTTCAAGTGTGCCGTGGAAAACAATCAGAATGTTGAAATATTTTATTGGAAACAAATTTAAACAAAACTACAAAACGTATCTACAAGTATTGCTCAAACTGACCGCCACCTTGTTGAACACACAACTGATATCTTCTAGTTACTCTATTGGTCGCATTCAATATCAAATTGGGAGGTATTTCGCGACAAGCCTCAGAATTTCACCGTTTTCTGGACGTGTTAGATAAAATATTTCAACATTCTGATTGTTTTCCACGGCACACTTGAAAATTTTATTGTACTGTACGACTGTCCACATGCAATATTAAAAAATTATTTTATACATTTCTAAGTGTCTAAAAAACAAATGAAGCATACTACTGCATGCAGAATTTCATCCTGAATCCCAATATGTAAACATATACAGGGTTAGTGTTGTGCCTTGGTCAATTGACCGGTCAATTTGACCACGGTCAAAAACTGTGTGGTCAAATTCGCTGTCAAATGCTCTTTTAGCCTTAAAATTGCTTATATTAAATTACACTATCAATCAACGTTTTTTTTTGTAGAAGGTCTTTATTATTGGCTGTAAGCCTGTAACTCATCAAACATTTACTGAAATTGCAAAAATGCAGGGGATTTACATATTTAGCGAGGGGATTCACACAGCGACCAATGTTTCTTGGGGGGTTTCTTAATACATTTTAGTTTGTTATTATTCTCTTCTTTGCTGTACTTATGCAGTAATGATTTGTTTTTATTGAAGCATAAATATATGGCCAATAAATGGTGTATTATTTTAGTTACCGAGAGTATAAAATGAAATAATTGTTAAAACTGTTAATTATATGCACTTATAAATACTAATCAAAAGGGTTGGTGGTAATATGATACTAGTTAACTTTGTGATTTGCTTAAACTTACAGAACCATCAATACAATTGATTAAAAAAAGGTTAATTAAAAAAAAATAAAATGGTCAAATGAGCGGTCAATTGGCTGGTCAATTGACCAAAAAGTTGTTGACCGGTCAAAGGCACAACCCTATACAGGGTGTTCCATTTAAAATAAAAAAGTTGAACATCGTTGCTCAAAACAGTTGAAAGATATTTATGAACGGGCGATGTCAAAAGGTAGCTCTTGTCTTGCCATTTAAGAATATATATAAGTTTGTTGGGTCTAAAATTTAAAACAACGGAGTTATGGGTTGCGGCGTTTTTTAGGAAACGGCCTGTATATGCGCATATTTTCATACATTTGAGTGCATATAATTATCAGCTTTAATGATGACTAATACAAAATCTAGATCACAAGTATTAAAAACAAGCAGATGTCAATGTCCACACAGATGATTATATGGTGCCACATTGTGCTTCAAATGCAATGTTCTCAGGCTGTTCAAAATCCAAAATGCATATGGACAATTATTCCTGCAAACACTTGCCGTAATTGATATAATCAGATATATCCACGAATAACAATCATTCCTTAAAACATAGATTTGAGATGGTATTTATAGAAAATCTAGATCACAAGCATTAAAAGTCAACATTCAGTCACATGAAGATCAAAATGTTAAATCTGAGAAGTCTGGTGAACAAGGTCTAGAATTGTAAAAAAAATTAAAATAAACAATATTTCATGAAAAAAATAGGTTTTTCACCATTGGGATATAGGTAATTAATACAGTTAAATGGCAACACTCTTTTATTTTTACTTGGGTTGGGGGCTCGCATCTTTAGTATATTCATCTGAGGTGTTTTTTACAGTTATTTAAAAAAGGCTAGTTCAGAACTGAAAAAACCAAAAAGAAAAAAAAACAAGCTGGTATGTCTTTCTCTTATAAAAACACTTTTGTTAAAAAAAATACTTTTTTCATTTACAATACTACTTCTACCTCATCTAGCTTCTAGGATACTACTAATATGACATTGCATTTTCTACTATGAGTTGCTGGTCTGCTGATAAATTTTCTACATCACGTGTCTCCCAAACATTTACCCAGGATAACGATATTTAAATATAAATTCCATACTTCAAACAAACAACAATAGTCTACCCTTGCCATGATAAAAACCACAACATAATTATTGCGAATAACATATTTAATCAGCTTGAAGCTTTGAAAACCGTCAGTGTGTGATTATCAAATGCTAAATTTTGTTTCCTAACTGACAATAATTAACATTGAAAGTTCGATGGTAAATCCTATTAAGACCAGAAGAATACTACAAAATAACACTATAAAAACAGATATATGACGTCATAAAATAAGTTGGCGGGAAATTTTAAACTCAAGACATCGCATGGTGAAAGAGCAAATAAAGCGACACATGATTAATTTGCAGCTTAAAAGCTTCTTTAACAAACTATATGCTTACTGATAAGAATAAACGCAGCTACGCGGAACGTGTTAAAACATCTACATAAAAACACGATAAAACCAGTAATTCTTACGATTTGAAAAATTCCAATTCCAAACCACGCGTTTTTTAACTTTGTAAAAGTTGCACCAGGTCAGGGCAAGGTCTTACACAAGTGTCAAAATGACAATCAGGATCCCACAAAGAGGGTTATGCATAATAAACAGCAAACTCGTCTTGAGTAATGATATAATGAAGCTTCCAATTAAAGTTTCGGTAATGATGTAGCTCAAGTCGAATGGAGTTATTAAGTTCGGTTATAATTCTGGAGGACTGTGCCAATTTGGAAGTACCGATGGGGTGTCATAATCATTGATTGAAGATTCGAACACTTTTAACTACAGGTTTCATGTGGTAGTTTTTATTCCACTATGGTGTGTTTATATCAAATAGCTTGCTACAAATATTAGAACGATATGACCACCAAAGCCACTAGCTAACAATCAGTCTTACTTCCACATAAATGTCGACGAACCCCCGAAAAATTATCTGCCGATGCCGTCTACAGCGGTCCAGATCCCACACATGAGTTGGCAATTATCGGAAAAAGTCAAAAAGCGATGGATATTTTGTATACCCGCCAGCTAATCCGCCCCCCACGTTGCGCCGCTGCAATTCAACCCCTTCGCCTAGAAACCGGCCCTGACCTCGTGCAATGAGGCTAATCTAAAACAGGTACTAAATCCCAATTTGCACGTTATCTACAAGTTGTGCGAAATTTACTACAATATTTGTTTATTGTGCTTTTTAAATTTTTGCTTGCAAAGTAACAGGTAACTTCCTAGCTTCTGAAAAAATGCTTCGTATCTATCACATTATAAACGTACAATCTACGGGATGGACAGAACTAGAACTATATTGAGGTAGGTTCAATAGCACATATTTTTAAAACGACGTCAAATCAGGGGCAGTCTAATTTATCAATTTTGAAATATTTAGAAGGAAACTTCAGCCTGGGTTTATTAAATAATTCTACGCAGTTAGAAACAAATCTAACGACAATCTCCAACTGATTGACTGTTAAAACTACCAGTCTAAAGTCATATTGATTGGCAGCAACCCTAGAAGGAAGTTTTGTGCATACCCTTCAAAAATCAATTGAATCTTGACATGATATTCTAAATGTTATCTTAAATATAGCCGATGCACCAAAACTACATTAAACATACATATATCGTTCCTAAAAATATTAATTATATTTAAAAAATATACCAAAGCTAACCAGACATCTAAACATCAGCTAAACCATGGGGTATCTATCTATTGTGGACACACATTCCGGCTTAATTAAAAAATACTGTAAAAACATCTGAAAATTTCATTCGCTGCAGTGTTCATTAAGCAATCATTGGAACAGAAGCACGTAAATAGAAAAATCTTGACGACGATGTAGAAAAACGGCCCGTTTATTGATTGCTATGGTTACTGAACTATCAAAACGTACATGAAGTGGGAAGGCTAAATTCTCAAGGTCGTTTAAAAAAATTATCTTGCCTAAGATGCCTATGACAGATCTGAAAACAATTGAACTATAATTTAAAACTGCAATGTAGAAGTAACACTCAAGTGCAAGCAGGAATTAAAACTAACTTAAGTAAACACTGGTTAGTAAGATTCCTAATACTTTAGTGATGTAATTGAGAAATTACTGTGACTCATCCTGTATATTAGTAAGAGCTGCCAATAAAGGGATGCAAGGTTGAGTTTACGACTTTCTCAATTATGCACTAACAGGCCGCAAAAATACGGTTAAAACGTGCAAAATACTTAATAACCGGTGTGGGAAATTTCCAGAGAAACGAAGTAATCGCTACTTACTTGGTCAACGCCACTCGAAAAGTGACAAAATGCGAATGGAACAGGTCTGTTTGGATGTGGTTCTATAAATAGCGTAAAATGTGCCCTTCACCAGATAAGGGAGAACGCAGGGTATTTCCACCCCCTTGTATTGATAAATGAGAAAACCGGGCGAATAGAATGTACTCAACCGAGGACTACCGGTCTATGCTTGACAATATGGCGTCTGCCACACCTTTATATGCGACGCAAAACTGCCCGATTCGGGGCCTAAACGCAATTTCCAACCGACACACAAGCTAAAAATTCGGCTCGAACTGCCAAACGTCCGAAATCATTACAGGTCATTACTATGGCGGCAGAGTGCGTCACAGGGGTTGATGATGGCAGCCGAGGCCAGCACGAGCGTGATGCATTCCATCGGAATGCCAATCACTCGCACAAGACAACACAACCCCGGATTCGGGCGCAATTGCGCCCCTTTGCCGCATTTTAATTCATCTTTCCCCGATTAGCGGCCGAAACAGTTGAAGGTCAAGCGTTCCGAAAGCACGCTATCGCACGCACACCCGTTAATTCGGAACATCGCCAAACGAACCCATCGCAACTACACTAGATAATGCAAAAGCTACTTACGGTTACTTATAAAAATGATTCGAAGCAGCCAATGCTGGTTGTAAACCTAGTCTAACGACACCGTAACACGACTAGAGCGCGACTATACTAACGAGAACGAAAACGGCGGATCAATGTGGGGTTCACAAACGATAACGCACGGACTTCTAAGCTTGGACCGCGACGGAACGATTCGTTTCGCCGAAACGCAGGCGGTAAGCGCTGCTCCTTCGCACAAGCAATCGCAAAACTGATTTTTGGTAAAAATAAGGCGAGACTTACGTAGAAATGACTGCAGTTAAACCTCTAAATGGCAAAAAAGATCCGCTTAGAAACACCACCAGAGTGAGACGCAACCACTATCGCATCCAGTGCGCATTGCTCGAAAGAGAGAAAGAATATTTTGCCAACCGCTCGAAATTCCCTAGCAGTGGCACCATCCTGAAATTCAAATTACCGAAATATGTCGCATACCACACGCGCAGAAATAGAACTCGTTTTAGGCCTTATTCGACGGCCTCGTTGGGTTCGGGGGTGAGACTTTTCGGCCTTTTACTAGGGCCGAGGCTTTTCTAGTTATTGCTGCCTGCGAAAACTGTCCTCCGCCTCGGTTTTGTAGAAAATTCCAGCAGACGGTCGCAGCTAGTCATCGTACCTATATAGTCATAGCTATTAATAAAGCGTTGGCATCTGTGTAAAAATGTAGTACCACTGGTCGAAAGTTTAATGATCGAATAAAATCCCAATATTTAAATTTGATAATGCCTATAGTCTAATCAAACTACCATTACGCTAATTTCATACTTCGCAATAATTAGTTTGTTTTAGTACAACTCGTACTTTCATTTCAGCCCTGTTTTTATTTGTGCACATTATTAATAAATCCAACAGAAATTTAAATTTGAACATTTTTTACCACTACATTTGTTTTTACTTACTACCACCACGTATTTGCGACTAGAAAAATATTAGGGTATTGAAAAAACATAACAATTACCAATTAACCAATTTAAGTATAAAAATCTTATTCTACTCATATTAAATAATGAGAAAGCTATCAACTATTCAAGCAATTGAATAGTGTTTAATTATTCAACTGTTGCGTGTTGCCAGCCAATCATATGCCGAGTATTTCATTAATCTTCACAGTGGCGTCGTTAATGTTAAATACGTTAAGTAATCGGAATTATTAACAAACTTTGGGCTTTGGTGAGCATACAATTGTCCCCCTCCTCCCCCCTTCCCCTAATTACCAATTAACCAATTTAAGTACAAAAATCCTTTTCTACTCATATTAAATAATGAAAAAGTTATCAATTATTCAACCAATGGAATAATTTTTAATTATTCGATTGTTGCCAACCAATCACTTGCCGAGTTTTTAATTAGTCTTCACAGTGGCGTCGTTAGAGGGTTGGCCGGGTGAGCCATGTCCCAGCTAAAGCCACCCGTTAGCCTACCCTGTCTCACTTAGGGTTAAATTAATTTTAAAATACGTTAAATAATCGGAATTATTAACACAATAGATGATTTATTGAAATTGTTTTACTATTTAAATAAGAAAAAGAAAACTGAGTTAATATCAATTGTTATTAGGAATTATGAATCAACAAACAATATACGAGCGATATCAGGGTTTTGTGTCTAGTTGTAAAAACACTTTGAATTGGTACAGTATAGAATTCGGTAAGTGTGTTGCACAAACAATGACAGTGCAAGTGTCGTTAGATGGAAATTTAACTGAGTTCAAGCGTTATTTCAGAAATAGACATCCTACACAATTTATGTTTAAATCATAAATTAAACTTAGTGTTAGTAGATGCGTGTACTAGAAAAGTTATGCGTTTTTTATTCGGGTTCCATTATATACTGTGACCGCCAAAAGGTCGCCATCACATGGGAAAGTTTTTTATTTTAGATTTTAAAAAAAACTTTTTACGACAATAATTTGTGCTTTTCTGAAAACCTATTTCGCCCCTATCAGATATGCCGCATGATTTCTAAATATTCAGAAAATTGCGTTTTTCAATATAAGTAAGATTTCAATGAGCTTTTTTGAGAGTGTATTAGTCAGAACAATCTCAAGGTCGATTTTTCTTTAACTGTAGCTAAAATTTAATTTTTAAATTTTTTAAATATTTATTTAGGACATGTAAACTGGATAAAGAAAAATCTCTTCATTCAGACAACTATAAAAGAACATTTTAGAGAATTTTTGTAAAACCAATTTCTTAACAAGTGTAGCTTCGAGTATTTAGAAGCCATTTAAATAGATATTAACTATAATTGAAAAATATTTATTTTAAAAAGCACTTTGCATCAAAACCGTACAGATTATGCGAATATATTACTTTTCGGTACATAATAAAAAATCTAGAAAAGTAATTAACATTTTATATTATTTTTGTTAATTTAAAATCTTTAAAGTGTTCACCTAAAAAAAATTAATTTTAAAATGAAGTCTTGGTATGTGAGATTTTGAAAAGTATTTAAAAAATCTGGTGTGATACACTCACACAACTTCCTTTTACAGTGTTCTTATAATTAGTCAAAAATTTCATTTTTAATTTTTAACCATTTGCCAAAAATTTTCAAAAATTACAAATTCTACAAAAACGGTACAAAATAGAGCGTTAGTTGAAGAGACAAATTTTCTCTAGAATTTTAAGGTGAATTCAAAAATGTAATAATATACCGAGTGTTCTATTTAAAATAAGAGTTAATAAAAAAATAGACAAAAAAACAAAAGAAACCCATTTTAGACGTATTCAACTGGAAAATCAACTATCTCACATCAATACACATTAAAAATGTAATAAAAATGTAAAGTTAAAAAAAAATCGTTAGAGCCGTTTTTGAAAAAATCGAAAAAAACTGAAAAATCACTGGAGTAAACACCTACTTCCGGTTATGCGATTTTCTTCAAAAGCTTGTTGTCTCATCTACATAGTACACAAAACTTATATATGAAGTTTCAACGCCATACCTCTTTTCGTTTTTGAGATATTCTGTTCACAGACAGACAGACAGACACACATACACACACATACACACAGACACACAGACACACAGACCAATGAGAAAAAATATGTTTTTTGGGATCAAGGGACTCTAAAACGTGAAGATCTGTTGAAAACTCAATTTCGAATTTTTGGGGTGAATCCAATACTTCCTTTATTGTAAAAGAAAGTAAAAAATTGAAATATTAAATTTTAGCTAAAGTTAAAGAAAAATAGGCTTGAGATTGTTCAGTTAGCTGAGACTAATACACTCAGAAAATCACATTGAAATCTTACTTAATTTCGAAAAACGTTCGAAAATTTTTCTCAATAAGTAAAAATTACTCGGTATACCGGGTGACAATGAGACTAAGGCCATGCTCATATCTTCTTTATTTATGAATCGATTTGGATAAAATTTTATACCAAGATACTAGACATAATTTCCGATTGGCTGATAGATATAGTCAAAATGGTTGACTTCCGGTTGTACCGGAAATGATACTAACTTTGTTTTTTTAAATGGAACACCCTGTATATTTTATATTTTTCTGCATCTACGAGGCAAATTACATATAATGGTCCTGCCAAATTTCAATTTTTTTAAACAAAAAATTTATTTTTTTATTAATTTTCAGTTTCAGATAAAGATAAAGTAATGCATGATGGATATCGTTAGATTGGTAATTACATTTTCTATCTAATGGCAAGATGGTCCTTAGTAGGTGCCATTTAAAAAAAGTGACTTTTTCTTAAAAAACGAGTTTAGCAAATTATATTCTTTTATTAAAGGTTTGTTATTGACCTTATTGATAAAATAGCTATTATTAAGAGTTGCTAGAGTCAATTAGAAAAAAAATTCCAAGTCAAGGCCTTCTATGGTAAAAAATAAAAATTGAAAAAATATTTTTTTTGTTTACAAAAATTGACATTTGGCAAGACTATTATATGTAATTTGACTCATAGAATTAGAAAAACATAAAATATACAGGGTGTTCCATTTAAAAAATCAAAGTTGGTATCATTTCCGGTAAAACAGGAAGTCAGCCATTTTAACTATATCTATCAGCCAATCAGAAATTATGTCTAATATCTTGGTATAAAATTTTATCTAAATCGATCCATAAATAAAGAAGATATAAGCATGGCCCTAGTCTCATTGTCACCCGGTATATGATAGGGGTTAAATAGATTTTTAGACAAGCACAAATGATTGCGGTAAAAAAGTTTTTTTGAAAAATCAAAAATCAAAATGTTTCCCATGTGATGCCGACTTTTTGACGGTCACTGTCCATTAAATTTATGAAAACTCTGAAACGAATTTATTAAGACAAAAAAACAGTTGAACTAAAACAAATTTTGTTTACACGTTGGACAAGACAAATTCACGCTTGTTTAGCAATTAAAAAGACATTGGAGGCGATTTTAGTTTTATTACATAACGGTTCTAATGAAAATGAACAAGGGAAAAAGTCGAGGCTCAAGAATTGTTGCCACAAATACATGTTTACTTATTTTGCAATTGCACATGTTTTCTTATATTCTTTTGAGATTTAAAGTAACAAAATAAAAATGTTGACGTATTTCCTTATAGGAAATGTTAAGGTGCAATTTTCATTCGAAAAGGAAGAGCTTTATGAAGCAGCTATTGAAACAGCCAATTCATGCAATATAGATATAAATGAAACTAACAAACGTGTAAGCAAAATTTAAAAAAAAACATTTTACTGAGAATGTAACTATGTAACTTTGAAAAACAATACCTACGACCAAATTCAAAAGAAGCGTTCAAGATTCAGTTACACATTCCTGCAGTTGATATAATTTCAAGTGAATTAAATAGTCGATTTTCGTCTCACAAAGATTTATTCATAGGTTATACTCTGATTTTAAAGATATATTTTAAATTTTTAATAATGTTGAATTTATCAAACACTATAATTCCGATCTAGAATTACTGCAAAAAAAACTGGAAAAGGCATTACTCGGAACTTTCTTACCAAGTGAAGTTTTGAAACCAAAACTTTTAAAAATTTGATAGGAAAAAATGTTCACTATACAGTGTGTCCCAGATGGGAGGGCCAGTATACGGATCTCGTTAATAGTAAGAGATACAAATTTGGTTAAATGGGAAAAAAGTTAAGTAATTAAAGGACCAACAAAATAACGCTTAGAAATTCTTGATATGATTTTTCGTTTTTGAACTATCTTTAAAAAACCGAATTTTTTGATTTTCTATTCTTTTTTCTGGCGTTAATGTTAAAGTTAGTGCGAAACTTTTTATGGGCATAAAGATTACTTTTTTTATCCGACGTTTCGTTTTCGAGCAATCATCTTCAACTTAATTTTTTTAAATACGGTCCTTACTTTCTAATGTCAAATTTTAGAAGCCATTTTTATTCTGAATTCAACAATGTACCACACATTATGGTTTAATTACGTTTCGAGACTTTTCTGACCATTATCAAGCATTTTTTGGATTACGAACCTGTGTCCTAGAGCATTTCATGCGTTGTAGAAGCTTTTGTAATTTAATGAAAGAAGTAATGAACCACACTGAATGTTTTTAATCCTTAATAATCGCGTATGATCTTAGCATACAAATAATTTTCAATAGCAAGTAATTAATTTATTGATAATTTTTCTTACTTATAAACAATAATTAAAATTAGAAATAAACACATCCAGTGTTTCTCATTACTTTTTCTTTAAATTACAAAGCTGAAACAACGTATGAAATGCTCTATAACACAGCTCCGTAGCCAAAAATGTCGTGATGATGTCCGAAAAGACTTGAAACGTAATTAAACCATGTGCGGTAAATTGTTGAATTCAGAATAAAAAGGTTGTTTCCGCTTTGTAATTTAAAGAAAAGAGCAATGAGCCACACTGGACATTTTTTATTTCTAATTTTAAGTATTTTTTATATGTAAGAAAAATAACCAATAAATTAATTACTTCCTATTGAAAATTATTTGTATTCCAAGACCATACGCCATTATTAAGGATTAAAAACATGTAATGTTTCTCATTACTTCTTTCTTTAAATTACAAAAGCTGAAACAACGCATGAAATGCTTTAGGACACAGGTCCGTATCCAAAAATGTCTTGATGATGGTCGAAAAAGACTCGAAATATAATTAAACCATAATTGTTGGTGTACTTGCACAAATATAGTATACAATTGCAATAAACGACTATTAACAATATTTTTTATTCACCGGCAACTGTTTTAAAACGCCAGTAAATCGCAGTGTAGTGGCAATATATTTATTTAGAAACCTAAAACTGTTATTTACATGTTCATTTGTGCAATAATGATGGTGAATTGCTCACACGTACACCACCAAATACTAACGAAGGCACTCAATGAGTCTATTCTGGATTCTCGATTATATAATATGGAGAATGAGTTAAGTACCTCACACGCACTTAGGCCGCATTAAGTGGTCCCATTGTGCTACCTCCCAGCTGCTCTCCAAATTGGGTATCACTCAAGCCATCCAATCATTTGAATGTACTTAACGACGACCGCAACTGGGGTTTTGCTGATTCTGACCATATCGAGCAAGAAGTCCCCCAACATGTATTCTCTGACTCTTGCGAGAACTGGATAGTGCCACAGAACGTGCTGTCTCGTCATCCTCGTTGCATCCGCGACAGTTTGGGCTGTCCACCAGTCCCATAGTGTGCATAAATTGGTTTAGAGTGCAGTGTCGAGATAGGATACCCACGACTAGTCGAAAGTTGCTTCGGAACAGTTTAAGCAATATTTGGCTATCTTTAGTAAGGGTGCTGTAATAGCAGCTCTTGCTTGACGTCAGCTTTGCATATTAACCCATCTTCGTGTGAAACTGTTTTTTGATATAGCATAGAGCTGATTGTTGCCAGGGATATAGGGATTACGGGTTCTGGCAGGACCGCGCCAGCATCAATGGCCGCCTGTGTGCAGAGCCAAATTTGCCGCCCCAAAATTTACATTTTTGTTGTAAAATATAAATTTTATGTAGTACATATCTAGTTTAACTGTAACAAATCAAATTAATTTAAGTGAAAAACAGAAATTTTAAAAAAGCTTTATTAACAATAAAATTTACAAAAAAAAATAGTGGAATAAAATTAATAAAAAAACAACAAAATTTTTGAAAATTATAAAAAAGCAACTTTCCTAGCTTTTTTCTCCGCAAATTCTTTAATTACTAATTCTAAATCGATGGAATACATCGTGTCGCTTTCTATTGCTATTATAGACAGATTATTTAATCTGTTTTGTGACATTGTGGATCGCACATAATTTTTAATAATTTTTAGTTTGGAGAAAGATCTCTCACCAGACACAACTGAAACTGGTAACGTGAGTAATATTCTAAGAGCTATTGACATATTTGGAAATGATGCTATGAGCTGATTTTCAAAAATATATTCAAGAATGGACTGGGGCTCTAACTGATGCTTTTCAGCTGAAGTAGGTTTAAGATGTAATTTTAAAGATTTTATCTCTTCAAATAATTCTATTCCATCTACATCTGATTCCTTTCTAGAATTATCAGTTAGATGGAGATGTAAATCTTTACAACATTGTAATAGCTCGTTTTCCGTTAAATCAAACATATTATAGAGAAATCCAAACATAGTATCATATCTTGTTATTCCTTCAAATCTGTCTCTTAAAGACGATAAAGTTGGATCTAATATATTAAAATAAACGTTAACTTTATAATAACTTTTTGGATCAATAATTGGTTCATCACTGTGTTCATAATCAAATTGTCTGGGTTTTCTTCGTGGTCTAACAGACTGAACAGCAGGGAAATTAGGTTCAATACCGAGTTCATCCGCAAGTGTATTAGCGTCAGTAAGAACATTACTGAATTCTTCATCTGATCGAAGAGCTAAGAAAAAATCTAACAAATTTTTAAAATGCTCTAAGCAAGTTTTTATATTTATAGTAGGATTTTGCATCATCGTGCTCAAAACATTAATTTTGATTAAAATGTTGTACCAAATAATTGTTGAGCACAAAAATTTATAACTCTGAATTTTTAATGCCAAAGATTTGGCTTGATGTGAAGCACTGTGGTCTTGTACGGATAAACGATCTTCAATTACTTCTACCAATGCATCATATATTTGCCCAATTTGGTAACGCAGGGGCTTCACAGCGTCTATTCTACTAGACCACCGTGTATCACTAAGTGGTTTTAAATTTAAATTTGTTGTGTGTTTTTTCAGAATTGACCATCTTTTTACCGACGCAGAAAAAAAACAAATAATTCTTGAACCATATCAAAATAACCAGAAGTCTCAAAAGAAAATTTAGCAGCATCGTTCACTACTAAATTTAATGTATGGGCTGTGCACGGCACAAAAAATTGCTCGCGGATTTATTTCTAAATTTTTTTTTGCAAACCATTATGTTTGCCGCGCATATTTGCATCATTATCGTACCCTTGGCCACGCATGTCGTAAATATTTAAATTCAACTTTGAAA
This sequence comes from Agriotes lineatus, assembly GCA_940337035.1. Lineage (NCBI taxonomy): Eukaryota > Metazoa > Arthropoda > Insecta > Coleoptera > Elateridae > Agriotes > Agriotes lineatus. The sequence goes on from OW679202.1 coordinate 91,904,483, forward strand.
GTAAATTCATTAAAAATTCACTTAAACCCACTCCAGTTGGATCATTAATAGGACAAAATTCTATAAAATTCTCGTGTATTTCAATTTTTTTTAAAGGACTCATTCAACATTGTAAATCTAAAAATTATAGTCATTTGTTCTATATGACTAATATCCGGTGTACAGTCAAGAATGATAGAATAGTATTTACATTTTCTAATTAAATCCAAAATATTATTCTAATTTTGTTACCAATGACATCTATTATTTCATTCTGAATTTTGTCCCCTAAATAATTTACCATTTGTGTTTCATCTTTTTGTGACTTTTAAGTGCGAAGCACATGTTCTGACATAACAGAATCAAATTTTGAGATCATCTCAACAGCTTTTAAAAAATTACCGTTATTGCTTTCAAATAATTTATTAGATTGCCCGCGTAAAGCAAGACACTGTCGTGACAAATATGGTATTATTAAAATTATTCTCTCAATCACAGCATGCCAGTGCTTTGCTTCTGCATTCAACAAACGCAGTTGCGTCTGGTTTACAGTTTGTTCTTTTGATAACAATTTTATAAGTTCTAACTGATTTTTAACATTTGCATTGTGAGTATCACTTTTTTCGTGCCTTGAAATCAATAGTGACAAATGCTGCCAGTCAGAAACACCTTCCTTTTGCGAAAAATTGTTTTTAATTTTGCCAAATATTGTACAACAAAAGCAATAAACTGCATTATTTTTTATTGAATAAACTAACCACGGTCTATTAATTTCTTCTCCATTTGGAAGAGAGCGGTAGAAATATTTTTTCGAAAACCTTCGACCATTTTCATTAGTTGGGAAATTAAATTGTGTTACCTGAACAGGCCCTCTTTCTACTACAATTTTTGTTAATGTTGTTGATATTATCTCAGGCCACTCTCCAGGATCATCTGAGGTTGCTGTGTCCTGCTGCGACTGCTGAGAATCTGATGAGCAGCCAAATTTCTTTAGTTCAGAAAGCCTTGATGAGGATGACGTGCTGGCTTCTTCAGCGTCACCAACTTCTCTTCTCTCTGGTTTTGGAGACTCCGAGTCAGATGAAGTCACATTCTCTTCCCCAGATTCGGAATCTTCCCTCATAATATCCATTTCGACTTCTTGGACGCACGGCTCATTAAGTGGCCCGGAAAGAGAACTAGAGCTTGATTCTAATGTTTCCGCTGACACATTTTCTGGCTTCAAATATTTTTCTAAAGTATTGGCCAGTTTTTTCTTTTCTTCTTTTTTTTGTAGACTTTGTTTTCGATACATAAATTACCACTCGAGCGAGCGCAGCGAAAAATATGCTCGAATGTTAAGACTGGGTTACCCCTCTTACTACGTTAATTACTAATACCCATTGATTATACCTATGGCAGTGAATAAAGTTCTTAATGTTACAAATAAAATTTTTACTCCGCATACTAAAAATACAAATACTTTACTTGATTTCGGAGGCTTTTACGGGCATTGTCATTATGTAACGAACGACTTCCGATATTGGATCGTGTCACGTGTCATTAGACTTCCATCTCAATAATGACACATTCCAATCCCGGAAGTCGTGTGTTACATAAATACCTTACTTCACACATAACGCATCCTGGCTTTAGAACTTCAGCAAAAAGATGTCTGTCAAATTACTTAAGGATGATAAATTTACTAAGTATGAAAAGTGTGGTATTTTACAAGGATCAGTATTGGACCCTCTACTCTTTTCCATTTATCCTAAAGTTCTTGCTAAGCATCAATATGCTGATGATATACAAATATGCATGCCGATCTTTCGTTGCCTTGAATTTCAATGTGGCACTTACAAAAATAAACAGTGATTTTAATACTCTAGTTATTAACTCTAATGATGAATTATTTACTATTGCAATGTTATGCTTATTTGTGAATATTTGAAATATTCAAGTAATCTTTATATAACAACTGTTTGTTATCAAAATTGATTTCACCTAAGCTTGCATAAACGTTTATTCCTTGATATGTCAGATTGATTTAACCCAAGATAGTTATGGTTACGTACTCTACCATATCTATTATTTATCCGGTGTATTATGGACATATGGTTAATGAAATCTCCAAACACTAGATCAGTCAGTAAATTATTTAAACATGAAACATGCATTGAATATTATTCTTATTTTAAAATTACATTTTATGTTCCCATTTGATATCGGTCATATAGATTCCTTGTATTTAAAACGTACGCTGACAGGCCGTCCAGACCTTTCACTCAACTGTGTTTGCGAATATCACAACTTTACTCGCTTCAGGTAATTATTGATCAGACGTTAAATGTTTGACTTTATAATAAATTCTTTCTTACAGATATCCTCGAATTATCGGAACACCACACCAGTCTAACGTTATTAAGAAGATCTTCGACACTGCACATCCTGCATACTCCAGCACAAGATTCTGAAATTATGCAGATCTTCGCTACAGCTAATTTATTAACTCCAACTAACAATGTCCTCCATCTACCGATGTCAATATTCATTCCTATACACTTTGCCACCAACTTTGGGTTATATAATTATTTTATTATGAATGGCAAACAATTCTAGACTCAAGCCCCAGATTAAACATACTCAATTACTTGAACTAGCTTCAAATCGTACCAAGCAAGCGGTCAGACTATATGGAGATATCGGAGCACCGAACAGCCACAGTGAAGACGGTGTGCGGTTCTTTTCTATAATTTACCAGAGGGGGCCAAAAAGTCTTTTACAACAATAAGTCCGTTACCTTACGAGAGCTATTAAAATCACTAAAGTACTATGAGTAGCCAATTCGCTACGATCTGAAACAGGGTTATATTAACTAATGACAATAAATATGATACAAAATGTTTAGCTAGCACATAACAAAGTTCAATACTTAAATATGTAACAGATTGTTAAGTGATTTTGACGTCATTAAGCTATCCTTGTTATCAATTCCACGATTGAGTATTATTAGTGCATTTAAGCTGAAATTATTCTAGTTAAAATTTCTGAAGACGGCCCTGTTTAAAGTTCAACCCTGGATCTTAAAGCTACATGTTAAATTCCTTTTGGCCCAAACAATAATGCGTTCACGATCCGTAGAATTCGTCTTAGCAAGCATTCTTTGTTCAGTGCATAAAGTGCGTATTTGTTTCGACAATCAAGCGTTGAACGCCTAAATTCGTAGAACGCGTCGTTATCAGTATGATATTCGAGGACTGTGGAATGTTCATTGTAAACTGGGGACTTCCCCTGGTTCTTCCCAATTCAGCAATTGCATCATCCGTTAAAGCCTTCTTTGTTGTGCTTCAGCCCACGCATTTTACGTCCAGCTTTGGGACCATTGGAAATAAAGTTTGATAAACCCTTAGTTAACCGCACATATAGAAAGGAGCGTTTTGGGGTTCGAAGTTTTCTTCCATTGTATTCTTCGCGCGGATTTCGATTTGAAAAAAAGAATCTGTACCCAGCATTTGAGTGAGCAAGACGTATGTGAAATTTCGCGCCCCCGACTGTGGCGTGACGCTGCAGTTGGGGGAGCTTTTGTTAACACATTAATGAACTTTTGGCTGCGTTGCTTTTGTTGAGCTTTTGGCTAACTTGTGGTGATCAAGTTGTGAATCCTTTTTGGTTTTTGTGCGAACTTTTCGAGTGTCTTGGGGCACGTTAATGGCGAGTGCAGTTAAACCCGAATCTTCGAAGTGAACATTAATCCTTGGGTGTCTTTGAAAATGCGCGGTGGGCAGAGGAAGTGTATTTAACTCGGACGTTGTTAAATTGGCCGATTTTCGTTTCATACAGTTTGGTCTCCGGGGAGACTTTTGGCACTTTTTGCCGATTCGATTAGAGAAACGATATCTGATGAGCCTCAACTAACTTTTTTCCCTGTTAAGTCGGGAAAAAACCATTGCGTAATGCATATCTGTGTCGACGTCGGGTTTAAATTAAAGAAAGGGCCCCCGCGCGATATAGTGTTGTTTGATGTCACTTCGTTGATTGACGTTTGCTGCCGATTCTCCTCAATCCCTCGAGTTTCTGCTCCACCTGTTGCCTCTTCTGGAGAATTCGCTACACCTCTGGCACGTTTTACCAGGCCTCCACGAGGACAACTACATCTGCACTTAAGACTGCATGCTGCAACTATCAGGTAGGCGCCCTGCATTGTACCAATTAGGTAACTGTGGTGCCTAACTTAATGTGCGATTTTATATTTTATTGTGCGTCAGTGCTTATAAACGTTGCGTACGTCCGCTAGGACCTATGATCTGTTTCAGTTAATGTTTACCAGGGGCTTTACTCCTGGCGTCCATTTTATGTCATTTGTTTTGGATCATACTGTGTTTTTTTGTGTCTTTGTAACTAGCCCTTAAGATATATTTTGGTTTTCGTGGGGCCCCCTTTCATATTCACGTAGGATATCGTATTACTAAATTTAAACTCACCTTCGGGTGTTTGTGTTAATGTACCGATTTGTGTAAACTGTCACTTGTTTCTTTAAATAATAAACTTGTTAAAGTCAGTTCATTCTTTTTATGAATCTTGAAACCCCTTCTGGGTCATTAACTAATCCAGTGTGGCAAAGGCCAAGTGTAATTAATTTTGTGAAGTTAAAGCATGCTCTTTTGATTAAGCGAGCCCCGAGATTTGGGCCAGTCAGTGTTCTTTTGTTATTCTTTAGTGACGGTGGCCTTGAAGGTAAGTGATTTAACGACAAGGTCACCCGGCTACTCGGAGGAGGCTTGGTAAACAACAGGCTGAGGTGTTCAGCAACGTACCTGGAGGACTTCTACATAGGCTACGTGTATTGTTCTTGGTTCTAGACACGTCAGCCACCCCTAACCAGAACCAAGTGGCGCTCAGGCATTTCTTTTTCTTTTAAGCAAGCTTTAGGGTAAGTACCCCGTCGGTTTTTCATTTAAGTCTTCGAACCACGCCTTCCCGACTGAGTTAAGTGCAGGTAACCGGAACAACAAAATCTGTTCCAACACATTAAGATCTGTGATTTCTAGGGAAAACCGGCGAACCCTGTAGTTTGTACCCGTTTTTGAACAATCAATACGACCTATGTCAATCTGATGATTTAATACCGTAACAGATAAACTGGCTATCCCAACGTGTGGCATTGTTTGTGTCGATAACGCCTTTAGGGCATTGTTTTTGTGTTTCTTTTCTTGTCATACAGCTTCATTTTGGTGTTTGGCATTAACGTCATATAGTTTTTTCCAGTATTTTCCATGAAAACTTGACTTTTTAGGACTTTGAAATTTGGAAACGTGTTTTTTTCATAGCAGGACGCGTATCCTATTTGTTTTCTTTTATTAAATGAGTTCCTTGCTATCCCTTTGACATACCAAACATTGTTTTTCCCGGGATTTTTCGCGGGATTTTTGTGTTTTTTTCGTGTTCAACATTTCAACATTTTCTTTTACGTGCTAAGGCACATTTTGGAGCCATTCTTTTTGGTGCTATCGTTTATTTTAGTATGGATCATTAAGTAAACCGTGTTTTTAGTCTTTTTCGTAAAAACTCTGAAATTTTTGAAAGGTCTCGAACTTTTTTTTGAATCCGTTTATTGTTGATTGTGTTTAGCCTTCAGCTAATTTGAAATTTTATTGTGCTATCCCGAATTTAAGTTGAAGTTAGTAGAGTTCATCGACATTGACGCATTTAGATTACCGATGTTGACTTTTTTTTGTTGTTATCCTTTGATGTGGTGCCGCGTTGTTGTTTGTTGACGAGTTGGAAATCATTTCGTTTTCTTTATTCTTCATTGGTTCGTTGTTAGGATGTGGTTTTGTGCTGGTGTGTTTGTGAGATCCGCTTTACGCGAATTTGTAATATCTCTCAAACCATCTTCTTAGTTGGATCGGCGTAGTATTTTTTTGATGGACTCCTATTTCGTTTTCATTTCTATAGTGTATCGCCCAACTTCGTTTACTGATTTCATCGCGTGCATCAACACTTGTCGTAGTGTCCTGTACACTTTCTGTCGGACGTTTTTCATTTATTGACTTAGTAGTTTACCATGTTGAAGTATGATGCGATTTAGTCGCCTGTTGTTTTGTTTTAGTGACTTCTAGGCCAGCGTAAAATTTTCTTGGGATTGGCGTTTTGTACCGTTGCTGTCCACGCTCTGAAGGTTGAGGTGGGGCAAATTCTGCTTTATTGCACATCTGTTTGAAGACGCCGCTTACGTAATCCCGCTTGTGTTCTCGTGTAGTATGAGAGCGTTGCATTTTTGCAAATTCTGGTTACGCTGTGCCATTCCAAAGCCTGGAATAATTCTTTTTCGATCGAGACTCCATCGTTTCGTTATTTATTGACGATCTGTCGTCACCTACCGAATTTTCGTTTGATGACTTTAGGTTATCATATTTCGTGTCTTTGCCCTTTGGATTTTGGGAAAGACAATCTCGTTGAAGACTTCTAATGACTTTAGGTCATGTATTGGGTTCCTTGTGAACAATTTCGTTGAAGACTTTTGATGACTTTAGGTCGTCACGTATTGGTTCTGCCCTTTGGATTTTGGGAGAAACAATTTCGTTGTTAACTTTTGAGCTTCGTGCGTCAGTAACGGCCGTGCTGTTCGCATGATGTTTCTTTAGTGAAGTTTATGTTTGACATTTGTTGGAAACTTTGTTTTTCCGGATTTTCTTTTGGTGTTCGGTGTTGGAGTCATTTTCGGTCTCGCATTTTGCGAATTTATAGACGATTTGGCTTTCGGCATCGTCATCAATTGAGGATTTCGGTGGACTTAGTTTTCTTTTATATTACTCCCGATTATTGACCATTTTTGACAATTTCTGTCACAACCTTTTGTCCTTTCTTTCCCTGTTGGTGTTCCTGCTGTGGGACTTACACAATGCGCTGATCCCGTGACGCGCAGCGTGCCCTCTTCAGATTAGCCTTTGGGGTTAGATCTTGGACTTCTTCTTCTTTCTTTTTTTATGTGTTTGTAGTCCTTACAAATACTCCCCGAGTTCCCTTGGCCGGTTGGAAGGAACTGCTCTCGGGCGTAAGACTTTTCCCGATTTTGACAATCCCGCATTAATGACTTTTCCCGGATTTGACATTTATTATTGAAGTTTTCGTATTTTCCACCGGCGTAACCGGTCTTTTTGGCAAACTCTTCTTCCTTCTCACTCTGTCCTTGACGCTATCCGTCATCGCGTGGTTGGGATCCTGAGTAGTGACGGCTATCTCAATCCGCACCTCAAGTTAAGCGAATCTTCTAGCAACTCTTTCGGTCGTCTTAAGGATCAATTTAAGAAATTGACCTCTAGTAAGGGGGGTGTTAAGTGATTTTGACGTCATTAAGCTATCCTTGTTATCAATTCCACGATTGAGTATTATTAGTGCATTTAAGCTGAAATTATTCTAGTTAAAATTTCTGAAGACGGCCCTGTTTAAAGTTCAACCCTGGATCTTAAAGCTACATGTTAAATTCCTTTTGGCCCAAACAATAATGCGTTCACGATCCGTAGAATTCGTCTTAGCAAGCATTCTTCGTTCAGTGCATAAAGTGCGTATTTGTTTCGACAATCAAGCGTTGAACGCCTAAATTCGTAGAACGCGTCGTTATCAGTATGATATTCGAGGACTGTGGAATGTTCATTGTAAACTGGGGACTTCCCCTGGTTCTTGCCAATTCAGCAATTGCATCATCCGTTAAAGCCTTCTTTGTTGTGCTTCAGCCCACGCATTTTACGTCCAGCTTTGGGACCATTGGAAATAAAGTTTGATAAACCCTTAGTTAACCGCACATATAGAAAGGAGCGTTTTGGGGTTCGAAGTTTTCTTCCATTGTATTCTTCGCGCGGATTTCGATTTGAAAAAAAGAATCTGTACCCAGCATTTGAGTGAGCAAGACGTATGTGAAATTTCGCGCCCCCGACTGTGGCGTGACGCTGCAGTTGGGGGAGCTTTTGTTAACACATTAATGAACTTTTGGCTGCGTTGTTTTTGTTGAGCTTTTGGCTAACTTGTGGTGATCAAGTTGTGAATCCTTTTTGGTTTTTGTGCGAACTTTTCGAGTGTCTTGGGGCACGTTAATGGCGAGTGCAGTTAAACCCGAATCTTCGAAGTGAACATTAATCCTTGGGTGTCTTTGAAAATGCGCGGTGGGCAGAGGAAGTGTATTTAACTCGGACGTTGTTAAATTGGCCGATTTTCGTTTCATACAGTTTGGTCTCCGGGGAGACTTTTGGCACTTTTTGCCGATTCGATTAGAGAAACGATATCTGATGAGCCTCAACTAACTTTTTTCCCTGTTAAGTCGGGAAAAAACCATTGCGTAATGCATATCTGTGTCGACGTCGGGTTTAAATTAAAGAAAGGGCCCCCGCGCGATATAGTGTTGTTTGATGTCACTTCGTTGATTGACGTTTGCTGCCGATTCTCCTCAATCCCTCGAGTTTCTGCTCCACCTGTTGCCTCTTCTGGAGAATTCGCTACACCTCTGGCACGTTTTACCAGGCCTCCACGAGGACAACTACATCTGCACTTAAGACTGCATGCTGCAACTATCAGGTAGGCGCCCTGCATTGTACCAATTAGGTAACTGTGGTGCCTAACTTAATGTGCGATTTTATATTTTATTGTGCGTCAGTGCTTATAAACGTTGCGTACGTCCGCTAGGACCTATGATCTGTTTCAGTTAATGTTTACCAGGGGCTTTACTCCTGGCGTCCATTTTATGTCATTTGTTTTGGATCATACTGTGTTTTTTTGTGTCTTTGTAACTAGCCCTTAAGATATATTTTGGTTTTCGTGGGGCCCCCTTTCATATTCACGTAGGATATCGTATTACTAAATTTAAACTCACCTCCGGGTGTTTGTGTTAATGTACCGATTTGTGTAAACTGTCACTTGTTTCTTTAAATAATAAACTTGTTAAAGTCAGTTCATTCTTTTTATGAATCTTGAAACCCCTTCTGGGTCATTAACTAATCCAGTGTGGCAAAGGCCAAGTGTAATTAATTTTGTGAAGTTAAAGCATGCTCTTTTGATTAAGCGAGCCCCGAGATTTGGGCCAGTCAGTGTTCTTTTGTTATTCTTTAGTGACGGTGGCCTTGAAGGTAAGTGATTTAACGACAAGGTCACCCGGCTACTCGGAGGAGGCTTGGTAAACAACAGGCTGAGGTGTTCAGCAACGTACCTGGAGGACTTCTACATAGGCTACGTGTATTGTTCTTGGTTCTAGACACGTCAGCCACCCCTAACCAGAACCAAGTGGCGTTCAGGCATTTCTTTTAAGCAAGCTTTAGGGTAAGTACCCCGTCGGTTTTTCATTTAAGTCTTCGAACCACGCCTTCCCGACTGAGTTAAGTGCAGGTAACCGGAACAACAAAATCTGTTCCAACACATTAAGATCTGTGATTTCTAGGGAAAACCGGCGAACCCTGTAGTTTGTACCCGTTTTTGAACAATCAATACGACCTATGTCGATCTGATGATTTAATACCGTAACAAGATCTCTGGGTAGACTAAATTAGCGGGTAATTACAAACTTAGAATGATGCCGCAGGTCAAACATAGCTAGAGAGCAACAATAGTAGTATGCTAAACACGTACGTAGACATTTAAAGTGTTCCATAAATGCGCCAGTAATTACTGACAAATTCGGAGGTGATGCAACACTAGCCGGCAATTCCATTCTTTTGGTGCGCTTAATGTACATATTTGTTTTTACCTTAACAACACAAGATCGTCTTTAATACTCCCAGTAATAATGCGAAACGGCACTGGAAAGGAAACAGCAGCAATCAACCACCAGGAAAAGTCACCAGAAGCAAGCGCGGACACGGCAAAGGCTCCCGCAACAATTGCCCCCCTCCCCAATTTACAACAAGGACTCAGTAAAAAATGGAAATCTAAATTCCTAATTAGAATAGAGAACGACAAAGAGAAAGCGCACACTTACCTTCAGCTTACATCTCCAAAACTTAAATCGAGACGCCAGAAATCTCCGATAAAATACGATGGGTAATTAGAACCCAAACATCTTCGATAAAGTTAAAAATTTTTTAGGATACAAATCGAAACAAAACATCTGTTGAGATTACATTCCTAAAAATTTTAGAAGATTTTTCAGCTAATTTTTAATTTTAAAAAGTTTATTAATTACTAATGGTTTTTTTTAAATAAAAACCATCAGTTGTGTCAAAATTACAATTTAGTGATTGAAAATAAAAGGTCAAATTAATGTTACGTACGTTTCGCTATTTATTATAGCTTCTTCATGACATATTTTAATTAGTTGATACATTTTAAAAATTATGGGACACATATAAAATATAAAACAAATAATTTTTAATCTAGAAATAAGCATTCAAAGGTTAGATTTGTGAAATTAATAAACCTCCAATTATTTTACCTTTAGTATTGTTTTTTTTTATTACTTTTAGTTTTGGTTTTATTTTGATTGTGAAACTTGGATAAGATCCAATGGTTATTTATGTAAAATTGGATTCCAAAACATTTAGTATGTATTGGTTGTTTGTAATTATCTAAAATACAATTATTTTGTATTAATATTGGATAGATGTTACAGGCGGGCAAAGTCAACATTGGCTGGGATAGATGCAAAATATTTGATGCTATCGCAGTTACCAGATGCTTCAAATGTAACGGTTACAATCACAGAGCCAATGAATGTAAGAAAGAACTAACATGTCCCAGATGTGCTGGATCGCATAAAGTGAATGACTGCAAAGCAGAAAAAGATCAAGTCAAGTGTGTGAATTGCAAAGAAGCAGTAAACAAACTAAGATTAAAAATTGATATACATCATGAAGCTTGGAATACTGATTGTCCGGTATTCAAACGGAAAATGGAAATCGAAAGAAATAAGGTAAATTTTTTAGATTAAATGGAAGCTGTGTACAAAATGCAATATTGTATTTAAATGTGGAAAGTTTATTAGCTAAATTTGAACAATTAGAGATGCTAATTGAGATCTACAGTCCAGCTATGGTTATGCTCAGTGAAACATGTGTTACTGCAGAAATAAGACAGTGCGAGATTGATATTAGGGGTTATTCTGTGCATCGATGCGACAGTCACAGCAGGTACACCGGAGGAACCATCATTTACATTAAACATGGTGTTAAGTATGTGAATATGGGGAGTACAGTTTTGGACAAGAATGTGTGGATGTTAAGTATAAAAATTTGTAAAGGAGTCTACAAAGGTGTTTATACAGTTTTATATCATAGCCCTAGTGCAAGTCATGCTGAATTTCTAAATTTTTTCGAATTGTGGTGTGACGAAGTAACTAACGAAAAATTTACAAACATCATCGTAGGGGATTTCAATATCGACATGTCCAAGGAATCTACATACAGTAACAGATTAAAGAATTTAACTGCCTCGTTTGGAATGAAGCAAATTGTAAACACGTAACTAGAGTAACCGAAACTTCCAGAACAAAAATCGATCTCATTTTAACAAATGCTTTGAATTTATCAGCAAATACATTGGATTGCCAGATTTCGGATCACGAAACATTGCAACTTATTTTCACAAATAAAATGCTGCATAGCACAATACAAAATAAACTTGTTATTGACAAAAGTACGTACTCAGCTGACAAATTTCAAAATCAGCTCCGACTACATAATTGGAACGAGGTTGAAACTTTAGATGTCAACACTAAATCAGCATATTTGGTAAAAACTATGCAGAAATGCTATAGTGGTCTCGTTTCGAATAAATGGGTTACGATGTGTCAAAGGAATGCTTGGTTCACTACGGAATTAAAACAATTGCAAATTCAACGCAATGTTTTATACGCAACGGCAAAATTAAATAATACGTTAAAAGATTGGAATTCTTATCGCTCGATTAAGAACAAATATAATCGTTTATTAAAATTCAGTAAAAATCATTATTTTCAAAAGCAACTGGACTCTGTAAGAGGAAATTCTAAACAAATGTGGAAAAAATTAAAACAAATTGTAAATAAAGACACTGCATACACGGCGGAATTTGTGGAATTTGAAAATACTAGGCTAATAGAACCGAAAAGCATTGCAGAGCATTTTAATAATTACTTCCTGGATAGTGTCAAGGAAATTCATCAAAGCATCGAACATGTTAATAGTACAATAATGGACAGAATTGGAACCCGTGGCGAAAATACTTTTTATTTTGAACCGATTACCATGGATAAATTGGAAAAAGTTATTTTAAAAATGAATAATAAATCCAGTACGGATGGTATTAATTCTAAAGTAATTTTGGATGCTCTACCAGTAATAGGAAACCTAATGTTGAAAATCATCAATGAATCCTTTGAAAGCGGAACTTTTCCTGGAATTTGGAAGACAGCAACAGTAAGACCAATTCCAAAAGTAGTTGGAACAAAAAAGTGTTCAGAGTTTAGACCGATTAATATGTTGCCGGCGTTTGAAAAGATATTAGAACAAATAGCCAAAGAACAGCTAGAAAGTTATCTAGAACGAAATGAAATACTAATTAACGCTCAGTCTGGTTTTCGCAAAAATCAGTCATGTGAAACGGCCCTAAATTTAGTGTTAGCGAACTGGAAAGAGGATATTGAGCTAGGCAAAAAAGTCGTTGCAGTTTTTCTCGATTTGAAACGAGCTTTCGAAACTATCGATAGACATTTATTACTGGAAAAAATGAGAAAATACGGAATTCAGGGTACAGCATTACAGTGGTTCAAGAGTTATTTGTCTAAGCGGCAGCAAATTACTAAATTTGAAAATGAAGAATCAGGGCCAAAAGAAGTAGCTTTAGGTGTCCCCCAAGGAACAATTTTAGGGCCTTTATTATTTATACTGTACATAAATGATGTAAATTTATCTGTGAATAATTGTAAAATTAATTTATTTGCGGACGATACATTGATATCTGTAGCTGATAGCAATGTAGAGTGTGCTATAATTAAACTGAATAAGGATATACAAAATGTGTCGACTTGGTTGAAATTAAATAAACTAAAATTAAATACAACAAAAACAAAAGCAATGATAATCAGTAGTGGACCACCAGTGCATAATGTGGTAGCGAATGTAAGGGTAGATAATGTAGATATAGAATTTGTTACTAATATCAAATATCTAGGAGTTATAATTGACAATAGACTGAAATTTAAACAACATATTGACTATATTGTAACTAAAGCTGCGAAAAAGATAGGTTTCTTTGGTCGAATAAGTTCAAAATTAAACATTTGGTCAAAAATATTAGTCTACAAGACAATTATATCTCCACATTTTGAATATTGCTCCAGTATATTATTTAATGCCACTGAAGGAGACTTACAAAGACTGCAAAAGTTACAAAACAAATGTATGCGCATTGTTTTATCTTGCAATAAACGAACATCTGTTTCTTTAATGTTAGAAACCTTACAGTGGCTTAGCATTAAGCAAAGGATTTATTTTAATACGCTAGTTTTAATTTTTAAAATCATTAATAATAAACTGCCTAGTTATATGACTGAATTTATAGTATACAATAAGGATATTCATAATTATAAGACTAGATTTGTAAATGACTTTAGATTGCCCTTAACAGCAAAATCATGTTCTCAAAAAAACTTATTCTATAATGGACTCAAATTATATAATGAAATGCCGAACGAAACTAAACAGGCTGCTAATTTATATCAGTTTAAAAAGCTTTGTTCAAGATATGTTAAATCTGTTTGTTAAATAACAATATATCTGTTTTTGTAAACATCTTAAGGATGAATAAACCAACATCTATAATAGAATTTTTAATTAACTTACATTGGTCGGTTGTTTGATTTGTTTTCAAGAATTTGTTTTAAAATATTTCTTTCTCATTAATAAATTTTTGTTTTTGAAGTTTAGTGGGATGGTATGTTTGTATTTTTATTTAATTCAAAAGTATTGAATGGTTTTCTATTTGGGCCTCGAGGTCCTCCCTCTACAATATGTGTTTAGAATTCCATGGTAATTTCCATTTTGTGATATTTTCATTTCTCAGCTTAAGGTGGACTATTTTTCGGGATACTTAAAAATAGATGATGATCTATTTAGTTAGATGGTTGTCTTGTGTGTATTTAGGTTTTGTTAGAAGCTGGAAATTTTTTATATTATTGTATAATTATTTATTTTATGATTTGTTAATTACACTACCTGTATAAGAATCAATGGCAAGTTTCTTGGTTTAGTAATTAATTTTTTTTTTATTAAAGTTTTGCGGTAGTGCGAGTGAAATAGACGTAGGACACTATTTTTGCCCCTTCCAATTACTAATAAATAGTCTTAAACACAGGCTAGCGCCACAACAGTAAGCATGCGTTCGACTCAAAAGATGCTAGCAGAAGAGAATGAGATACAAAACATTGTTGCAGGTGCGCGGAGACAATTTAATGCTACTTGGCCTAGTTACGCATGACAACGGATCGATAATCCATCTCACACGGCTGAAGGCCGTTCAAAACGAGTTCGGCGACTTCGATAACTGTAAAATATCGAGCGTTCGAACAGTGGTAGCTAAAATGCATAAAATCAAACGAAACAATTAAAGGGTCATAATACGTCCTGCCTTTTACTCGAATCAGTCAATAACAACACATTCTTCTACTTCAAAGTGTTATTATATTTGTAAATTACGAGTATTTAATTCACCTTAATTGAAGAATGCATAATTTCTTTCTACGTTTATAACATGTTTATTTCCCTTTAAGGAAAAACATGTTATTTTTTATCCACTACATTCCCTGGTATCTAGCTTATATACAAACATTACATGGTTACAATTTGAAATGAAATTTTTATGTTATTATAAATTTCAACAATTGTCATTTTAATATCTAAATACTAATTACCATATGATTGTAATCCTCTATACATCTATTTGTACATGCCTTTATTTCTATATTATTCAACTTTCCGTTACAAGGATGAACATAGAATAAAGTGACTTATTGTCATTTTCCAAATAAAAGTAACCATCATTTTAGTCCCTGATTAATTATGATTTATCTTGCAAGTTTTATTTATTAACTAAATTCATATATGTAACTGAACTTGTATCATTATTTATCTATTTATTTAAAATAAGGTACCTATAAATTTCTATTTTTATTGTATAATTATTACCTTAGTATCATATGTAGAAGTAGAAAACCATTACACTATATTAATAAATTATCTTAATTAATTGTATTTGGAGCAGTGAATAATTCTGCATTTCGTGATGCATTACTTAATCGAACCCCAGTTTTACATTCTTATCTTGGACAGTACTAGTTAACGATTGTTCACATTAAACTTTATTACTAGCAGAAATCTACATTCTTAACTTACTTATCAAAGCGTTTTTACAGTAAAAACTAACCAAAAATCGAAGAAAAAATGTACCACAGTCTTCTGTATCAACACGAATTAGAATATGTTAACAAATACTTCCACAAAATGCCTGAGAAATATAGTTTTGATTTATTCATCTAACCTTTGATAGACTGGCCATAACAACAGGAACAAAATTCTTCGCCGAAGGTCCTGTGATTAATCGCGATATAAAAATTCCGCCGCCCCCTTAAGCAGCCTGCTCGGAAATTGCTGAAATTAAAGGGAAAACTAAATCAGGGCGCAGATCCACTAAATTACAATCCAAATAGATTGCATGTAAATATTTCACTACATGCAGAGCCAAGGTGAGCTTCGATTAAAGCTTCTCGGCTTATCGCATGGTCAGAGTTTCAGCCCTCGAAGGTCAAGGCGGATTATTGTTCCTGAAAGTGAACGCGAAGGGAGTGATTCATGGGCGAATCGTGCTGTTCGACGCTTGTTATTACTGCGTAAAACACAAATTCGGAATTCGTACACACGAGGGCTGTAGTATTTCGTGGAGTTAATGAATCTGGCCAAATTTCGCGGAAGAGCTCCTTGAAACGCCTATTCGCGATCGATTAAGATAGGACGTAAATCACGCTACGGAACGAACGACGGTTTGGCAGCTTCGACGAGTCATGAATAGCCTGATGGAAAAGAATTGATTTCGGGTTCAAGTTAATGAATGGACAGAGTTGCACTTAAACGCGAGCGAGTCCAAACACACCTTATTCAGTTACAGTAAAACGTTCTTCAATCGGCGCCTGAAAGAAAGAACATTCGATGGACCTCAAACCAGCACCTTAACCAATGCAGCAGTAAGGTAAAGTTGAATGCTTATGTTAGAATTAATAAAATCAGTTAGAATATTCTACTTTTATGTAGAAATGGCAGAGATAATAGTGATATCTAATATCTAAAATGTCTAATTAGTTTATTGTAAGATTTTATAACTTTGGAACATCTTTGTTTTTTACTTCCTTTTACAATAAAGGAAGTATTGGATTCACCCCAAAAATTGGAAATTGAGTTGTCAACAGATCTTCACGTTTTAGAGTCCCCTGAACCAAAAAAACATGTTTTTGTTTATTGGTCTGTCTGTCTGTGTATCTGTCTGCGTGTCTGTGAACAGAATATCTCAAAAACGAAAAGAGGTGTGGCGTTGAAACTTCATATATAAATTTTGTGTACTATCTAGATGGGACAGCAAGCTTTTGAATAACATCGCATAACCGAAAGTATGGTGCTTACTCTTGTGATTTTTTAGTTTTTTCCATTTTTTTAAAAACGGCCTTAACGATTTTTTTTAAACTTCACATTTTTATTATATTTTTAATGTGTATTGATGTGACATAGGTGATTTTCCAGTTGAATACTTCTAAAATGGGTTTCGTTTGTTTTCTTTTCGATTTTTTTATTAACTCTTATTTTAAATAGAACACCCGGTATATTATTACATTTTCGAATTTAGCTTAAAATTTGAGAGAAAATGTGTCTCTTGAACTAACGCTCTATTTTCTATGGTTTTTTAGAATTTGTAATTTTTGAAAACTTTTGACAAATGCTTAAAATCAAACACAAATTTTTGGCTAATTATAAGATCATTGCAAAAGAAAGTTGTGTGCGTGTATCACACCAGATTTTTTTTCAGTTTAACTTTGGTACTACCTGCTGAAGTATTAATTTCAACCTCACCATTTATACAAATTTACAATTTTTCCCGCAACCGCTCAATCAATCGCGGCCAACACAAAATTATCTTAAAGTTTTTGTAAAACTACATAGCTTATGTGAAGACAGCAATCACTTTGACGTTAAAGAAAAGTCGAAAAAATAAGTTTAGTGAAGTATGTTTCGCGTGATGGATGTAAACATTTTAAATCGAGAACTGTATAACTCATCAGGATGAATTTTACTCAAGTGTGTATGAAATATTAATGCAAAGAACTCAACAGCTTTTAGGCGAAAATGGTCGCTTCTGTATTTTTATGTAATTGGGTTTCAATTCGCTTTACCAGTAATACCGGGTGATCAAAAATGATTGAATCTGCCGCCTCCTTCAAATAAAGCTATTATCCACTTAGCACAAACAGTGATTCCAACTATTTCCAGTGGCGTACAGTTACAGGCGGGTATTTTAGATTGGGCGAGAAATTTAAAAGCTGGTGGTATATTAAAATAAATATATTATTGCAGCGTTTTAAATTATACATACTAGTGCACGTTTTGCTACACAAAAACTTAATCAAATTCAACAATAATACAAGAAGAACTAAAATAACATATAACCAATTTTAATTATAAAATTGAAGTCACATAAAGACAGGAATGTTTCTTATATTAAAAACGCATAATATAACAACAAATGTGAGACAAAATGAGCAAAAAAATACAATTCAATAACAAAATACAATGGCATTAATACATTGTCTTCAAAACTTACCATCTAGAAACAGAAATGAGAACCACCTTTTTTATAATAGATGTTGAAAATGTTGTCCATTATTTTCTATACACAAATTTACTCGTCTCTTGACGTTGTTAAAGACGGTTTCTAACTGTTGCGGTGTGATTGCATTAACGGCGTTCACTATGGCATCTTGTAACTCCTCAACCGTATGCAAACGATTTGCATACACAACATTTTTAAGATGACCAAACATAAAGGAGTCGAGCGGTGTCAAATCAGGCGATCGCGGTGACCATCGACCTGTGCTTATTAGTCTATCCTGGAAATATTGTGATAAATGTTCCATCGTTGTCCGAGCTGTGTGAGCTGTTGAACCGTCTTGCTGGAAATACCCATTCTGAAGCTCATCGTCATGAAGCTGTTCAATAAAAGGTCTTAAAAGTAAGTCTTGGTAGTTTATCGCATTTATATTATCGTTAAAAAAGTGGTCCAATTGTTCGTCTTCTCGGCATCGCAATTCAAACTCCAATTTTAATTGAATGTAATGTAGTTTTACGAAAAACATGGTGATTTTCAGTAGACCAGGTTCGATAATTTTGGGAATTCACATACCCACTTAGATGAAACGATGCCTCATCGCTAAAGAATGTTAAGTCAAAAACATCGTTGTTATTCAAGTTTTCGTTAAACTAGGTGCAGTAAGTTTGTTTCTTTACAAAATCGGCTGGCAGCAATTTTTGTACAACAGACACTTTGTATGGGTACATATGCAGCTTTTTTCGGCAAGCCATCTGGCATGTCCCATACGAAAGCCCTACATTTAATATAAATAATCAGCGTTTAGTAATAAAAAATTATTATACACATTACCAGTTTGAGCAGACAATCGCCTTAAAGATTTATTGGGGCTTGCTTCCAATCGCTCCTGAATATCGTCTAAGGCTTCTTCACTAAGCACAAGTCTTCTGCCAGGAGATTAAATAAATCTTTAAAACTGATTTGGTACATAATCGACGAGTCCGCCTGTATTCCAGTCCCGTTTCGGCATGATATTAGCTTTTATGCGATAGCCTTTTCGCATTGCGCGAAGATTCTGGCCCGCATGTGGATGTTGGTTCCGCACGGCAGGCTGACATTTGGCGCGGCTCTCTATATAGTCGCAGTCGTAACTGGTGATTTCATAGCATGCAGGAACGCTCTATTTTCTACTTATTCAAAATTGAGCCCGTGAGAGCAAGTGAGAAAACCTTTCTGAATTTCAGTTGAATCATCTGTCAATTTCTCTCGAACAGAGACAGCTGCAGTTAGTATGACGCGTGGCCCTGGCTTCCAATTGGTTACTCCAGCCGTGCGTAACGGCAGCTGGGCTCGTGAACGCGTTTGGTATCTTCGAGCGTGAGACAGTGCTTGTCCAGCGTCGAAGTGACTAGTGTTTTGTTGTTGGTGACCATACGGGGGCTTGCTGTTTGGTTCGCCGAGTGATCCATATTAGCGGCTTTGCCCATTTCCATGTTTCGCCAAGGGGGCAGTAACATTACACCCACGCTTGATGCATAGGGGAACATTCCGGATGTCACTGCAGTAGCGGACGACGCCTACAAGTAGCGCCTTCCATTCGTCTTTGAAACCAAGCCAGTAATAACCAGGTAACAACTTTGTGCCGATAAACTGTTGCGCCAGCATGTGCATTAATCAATCTTAGCGTTGCATAAGGCTTCTCTGCGAGCAGCCTTTGTTTGTTGTGCATTTAAATTTATATACAGTGGCGTACATGGCTTCTCCGCGAGCAGCCACGTTTATTTTGTATTTAAACTCATATACAGTTACATACACGGCTTCTCTGCTAGCAGCCTTTGTTTGTTTTGCATTTAAAATCATATACATTGCCGTACACGGCTTCTCTGCGAGCAGCCTCTGTTTATTTTGTATTTGAACTCATATATAGTGCCGTACACGGCTTCTCTGCGAGCAGCCTTTATTTGTTTGGCACCTAAACTCATATACAGTGCCGTACACGGCTTCTCTGCGAGCAGCCACGTTTATTTTGCATTTAAACTCATATACAGTTACGTACACGGCTTCTCTGCGAACAGCCTTTGTTTGTTTTCCATTTAAAATCATATACATTGCCGTACACGGCTTCTCTGCGAGCAGCCTCTGTTTATTTTGCATTTAAACTCATATACAGTGTCGTACACGGCTTCTCTGCGAGCAGCCTTTGTTTGTTTGGCATCTAAACTCATACATTGCCGCATACGGCTTTTCTTCGAGCAGCCTTTCTTAGTTTTGCAATAAAATTCATATACAGTGCCGTACACGGCCTCGCTGCGAGTCGCCTTGTGTGTTTTACAATTAAACTCGCATACTCTTCTCTGGTACAACTACGTGTGAATCTCACGCGTGTGTAATATACTTGTAATATACTTGTTGTGGTTTAGCTAGAACTAATTTTTGTCTTGTTATACGCCTCAGTATGCGTCGTAATTATTAGGCAAAGCGCTTCCCAGCTGGGCGTATCCCATAAGTAGTTAGTCCAGATTGTTATACGTGCCGATTACGTCGGTACTATGTAAGCTGTTAGTTGGCCCAATAGATGTATTAATTGTACCGTCGTATGATTTTTCCCTTTGCGTCTTGTGCATGTTTGTTTGCAGGGTGACTGAGTCACTATGTTGCGTAGTGGACGCGCGCTGCAGGTAGGTTGTTGCGTTTGTCGCTGCACTGTGGCTTCCAGAAATAGTTATTTGAGTATTTTTCGCCCCGTTTGACCTCCAAGGTCCGGTTGGACGTGGGTCTCCTGATTTGGATCTTGTGGCGCCCATTTATTTGGTAACACCCTATATATTGAGATGGACACTTATTTGTTTATTAATTCGCTTTTGGGGTTGTTTATAAAATTAATTTAGACTGATTAAAATATGCTGTCTTGTTATTTACTTGATCCAAAATAAATGGTAGTATGCCGTTTAAGTATTTTATTTATCTGCAATTTATTATCAAAACGCTAGCTCAGTTGAACAATTAACTCTATTCCCAGGGGTGAATTCCTAATAGATTGTAATTTTTACTTGATCTGGTGCGCCATTGTACACCTGAATTATTTCCAATACACAGTAGTTATTGTATGCAATATGTCAAAACCTACAAAATGGTGCGTATCGTGCAGTCAGCGTTGTTGACCTTAAAATAATCAAAATATTGAACATTAGCAGAGGTATTATTCAAATCGTAGCGCTTTGGCGGTTATTATTATCATTTGTTTTAGGCATTAAGTACCCGTATTTTCTTCGGTAAGGACCTCCTCTCATATGCACGTCGAAATCCAACCGCTGACTCTTATATTTTAGGTGAATTTTGCCTACCTCAATTCTGCGGTTTCTGACGATGCTCGGTGATGAGTTCCTGGAGTGTCTCTCGACCTGGAGCGGCTTTCCTTGCTGCAGATGTTGTCGGATGCCCTATTACAGTGCTGCCCACGGTGTTGCACCACAAACCTCTGGCTTAGGATCCTTATTTTGGCTGTAAGCAGTGATCTGAATCTTGAGCTCGACGTTGGTGAAACCTCGGTAACCCCTCGTGGAATTTTTTAATTTTTGGTGGCGGAAACTTTCACAAACATTGCCACATACACTTTAGGAAATGCACAACACAATGGTATACTTCTTTTCTCCCAAAATGGTTATTTATTGTATAAAAAAATGTAATTGAGGTGGAGCACAAATCTAACATTGTCAATCTTAATTTTATTCATTTGTCTCTCCCTTATTTCCGTTATTAAAAACAAAATATAATTTATTACTATGGTTACCCAGAGCCAGTATATATAGGAGAGTACCGCCACGTCCGCCATGTTTATTCCTCTGACATATGCGTCACTTTGATATTTGTAGCACAATTCCGTCAACGTGACGTTTGTTGGCAGTCCAAAGCTTTACTTAAAATTGGCAAGACTGTAAGTCTATGTCAAATTCGAGGTTAGCAGGTTAGGTTTTGTGTCAGTTTTGACACAAACTGGCGCAAAACATAACCAGATAATCTCGAATTTGACATACACTATCAGTCTTGCCAATTTCAAGTAAAATTTTAGACATAACTCAATTAGTTCTTGCTGGTGGGAACAAAAATGGCGGCGATGGCGGTATTTTCATGGATTAAAAAATGGCGGCACTCTCCTATATACACTGGCTCTGTGGTTACCAAGGCACCGGAAATTGGTTTTGATAAAATTAAATACATTATGGAAATGAATTTGATTACAAATTATATTTACAAATTTCTTATAACTAAAATATTGTCCATTTCTTAATTTTAAAAGGTCTCTTCGCACCGCAAACACGTTTTATTATTTACTTTGCTCTATTTCACTAGCGTTAATTGCACTGATTATTTAATAGAGTTTATTTCTTAAGAATTGCTTTTCCATCTTTTTCTGTCTGCTTTTCACTTGCTTTTTCATGTCCATCTGTCTGCTTTTCACTTGCTTTTTTATGTCTTGCTGCCTGACTTCTTATTTGCTCTTTGCAACGTATTATTATTTTCTTCTGGCTTCCTATACCTTTCTTATAGATTGCTCACAATTTCCCTGTTTAACTATATTGAAATCTACGCTTCATTGACATGCACTTCTCAAACCTTTTTGTGACTATACATTTCTTTCGGTTGGGCTATCCATTCTGCACAAACCTAATATTTAATTAATTTGAACGTCAACTTCAACAGTGTGAAAAACAAGCTTTGCCCTTTGCTTTCTTTACTCAATTCAATTATTAATACTGGCATCTCTTTTTCAATGCATTTACTGATTGAAATTTAAGCTTAGTATTGCAGTTACACAAAACACCCCAACTCTGTGCTTATTGACTTGTTTCTTAAATGGTACTGCAAGCAGAATCGGGTCGTGGGTCTAAGACCATCACAATATATACCTTAACAAGCTTGCCCTGTCAATCTTGTTTTAGGACCCCGCCCCCTTCCTGAGCGTATCTGAGCCGAGGCATTTAGCCTGTTTCTTACGATTTTCAGGGTGAGCGTGCACATTTTCCGAACTTGTCTAGTTATTTGGCACTCACACAGTCGTGAGTGTCGATAAGTCAATTTGATACTGTAACAGAGATTTACCCTTGGAGACACGCCCAGTATTCCGAAATTGGTTGATAATGCGACGAACAGCGTAGCTAACGTCATTGTTTGCGAATTGCTGCTGCAACTCGGCGAAGCAAGAAGCTTGTGAATACTGCTACACACCATTTTGGTCAAGTTGCCCAGACCGAAAATCAGCCTCCTAATTAATAAATTGTTTGCATCAGATTCCACGTCCACGTTCGATCAGTAGAATTCAGCAATGCTCTTTCTGGTCAGAACTTGGTTGGGAGTTCCATTGCTGCTTCTCTCGGCGCCTCGTGATACGGCTGTCACAAAAATAGATGGTCCCGGATGTCATAATAACATCATGACGGTCGTTAGTGGGGTTAAAATTTCCCATAAAATGTACAGCGACGCCTATAATTGGGCGAGCGGCTGTTGGCTGAGTACCAAAATAAAATAAAAATAAAACATGATTCTAACCTAAAACTATTCACATTTGTTATTATTTAAAACAGCTCTGTAAATTGTCTAGTTACCAGATAAAGCAATCAGATACACAGTTTTAGTCTTAATAAAGACTGAGTTAATGTGAACTATAGAAATAAATTCAATAATTTACTAGTTGCTACAGGAATGACAGATCCAAAATTTTTATGCGTGCGCATATGGTTGTGGGGGATGAAAGTTTTGATAAACAACATATTCTCGTGGGTCCTGAAATACATTATTGATAACAATGCGACCATACCGATGTTGCGAACCCTACAATCATTTTTGACCACCCAGTAGATGTTAAGCGGTCACGTAGCTACGCTGTCAAGGTGTAATCGCACACTCGTGGACTGCCGAGTCTGAGGTCGCGAGTTCGAATCTCAGTTCGAACAAGATTTTTTAAAGTTATTGAAGTATATGGATACAAACTTCCATCCCCATTATCGGCGCACTCTCTGCTAACGGTATCGATAAATCGCCAACTCTATTTTAAACTGATTTTCACCGTATATGCTTCGTAATAATTAGTTACTGTTTTTTTTACGAATTCTCTAGCCGAAGTCGTGACGGCGCGTAAAAGGGTGAACTCAGGTGGTTACATTCGGTGCAATAATATATGAGCGAATAAACTTAAACATACACATAAAGAAACTATTTGTCGAGTACATCTGGAGCTATGGCTCGGATACCTGAATGTCTTCGCAGGATCTGACCTGGCTTGACTAAACGCCTGGAAGAGCTGCTGGACCAAAATCCCTCTCGCATAACTGTCCGGGACGTGGAGCAATGCCTACAGGATTCACGCAGCAAACTTTGGCAGCACAATAGGTGCGGACTAAAAAAAACTAATAAAAAACATAATAACGGAGTGAATTTACAAGGACCAAGAACGCTTACGACATTTGCCACCTGAATAAGTCTTAAAACTGTAACTTTCCCTCCCACGCAGCACGTGTTGTCTGGTTAAGTTATGATAATCGACAACCAAAATGCCTGATTGATAACATGGAAAGCTAAATACCTCATCTGGGACTCGTCCTCAATATTGCGCAGCTATACGAACCATTTACGCTCATGAGATGCTCCAAAATGAGGTCCTAAGCTTTCCACACACAAACGAATGCGCGAGATAGCAGTTTTCTATTTTCATCCCGTTCTGTCTTTGGGTGCATAGTTTTATATGCTGTAACATAGGCAATAGCGGCTTTAGTGTACTGTTTGTCTGACACTAAAATTAGCTATTACCAACGAAATAAAATATTATCTAATAATATCGATTGATAATACGACAAAAATGCAGTAAAGTCTTTTAGCATGAGTAGCAATTCTTAATTTTCACGAAAGGTTTTTGTGATTTTGAACGACATTCCAACTAAACTTTAAAAAAAGTTAACAAAGAAAGCACCATTAAATCTGATGGTCTTCGTCAGCAGTTTATAGAGATTTAATAGTAGATGTATAGGCCTATAATTTTTCAAACCTCTAGCATTCTTTTGCAAAGGGAAAATTGCTAGCACAAACAGATTTCCTTGCCGTAGAACTTATTCGACTATTTTAAATAGTCACATTTAGGATATAAATTTGTTTCAAAAGTAAAATTTAAGAGATTCTTGTATATAGTAGCCGCATAACTAGTAGTTGATTTAAGATACGATCGACGTCCTTCCGTGTCTGCTGATAAAATGTGGGGTTATGTTTTGGCAAAACTAAGTTAAAATTCACTTGGAGATCACATTTAGCCACACAACGATCCAGAAAACGTATAGGGCCACATCTTAGCTTTAGTTGGCACGAAATAAAATATTTTGGACAGTTTTGTGAGTTTCACCGTGCGTCAAAGCACGCATATAGAAACTAAGACATGCAGTGTAGTAACGATTAATGTGTGTGTAAAACCGGCCAAGAACATTAGAAATTTATGCACTCGGTGCACTGACGAAGCAGATAGGCTATTGCTGTGCGCTGGAACAGCAATTGGAGCTGGCCTGACGTCGGATGGAAGCCGAGGTGGCCGACAACAATAAATTTTGGCCGCAGCTGCAGAACTCAAGGGCCGTAACTAAAGAGCATGTGTTTGTTTGAAATCGGGGAACCTAGAAGCAGAGAAAATTGAAAATTGTGCACATTAAAGCTATGAATTTATGTACCAGTGATATTAGAGCTGTTACGAACCAAATTATTGCAGCAAATATGCTCCGGAAGAGTCCGTTCGGTCTATAAAGTAAACACATACTTGGAGGAGGTGTTATTGGAGGTGCAGAGCTGTTCAACTCCCGGACTTAGTGCGAAATTGCAGTATGTAAAGTTCAAGTCGGCCTATGTACGTAGATTTTTGTTAATAACATTTCTCCCTCGTAGATAACATTCACACACTTACAGCAGGGCTTTGAAGCTACCTTTCAGACAGCACATCTGGGTTTTGTGTGGCGCGAAGTCCGATTCATGTAAAAAACTATTCGACATGTGACTAGAACTGCTCGATGTGAAATTCGGGACATTTGTGTACCGAAACGCGCTGAAGGCGATGCGTAATTAGTTTTGTGTTTGGAAGTAAGGTTTTTGTACAATTAGCATAAGTATTTTTGTAATTTAGGGATTAGATTTTGTTTGAGCTTAGCTTTGCAATTGACTTAAAAGTAACATCAGTTTCGGCCAATTAGCGGCTCAGATTTAAGCATTCACCTTCTGTTTTTCGGTAGCTATAAAAGGTAAGAGCGGCGAGAACTTGGAGACTTCATAATTTACATTCTGCGGGGTAACTTCGCCGTTTTGTCGTTCAGTTTTAGAGGTTAAGTTAATTGGTTTGACCTGAGGTTTGTGTAATTTGTTGTGAAATATTTACTTACGTGTAAATAAATAGCTGTCATTTGTGAACGGTGTTTTAATCCAAACTTAGTGTTTGATTTATTCCATTTTGGAATTGATCATGCAACTACTTCGAAAGAATTTTGGGCTTCTTCGAGTGCCAGCAGGCGGCTATCTTGGAGTCACTTGGGAAGCAGCGGCGTGCGGTTGTAGTTTTCGTAAGGGGTCGAACAGTGACGTGGAGAAACAGGTTAACAAAATTATTGTGTGCTATTATTCAAATTAAGCTGGTTTGGGTGTTTGAAAGAGTCAGTAAGAAAACACAGTTTTCTGTTTTCGGTCCTCAAATAATTTAATTATTGTTTACTTCCATGAACCCACTATCCTATGTGATGTTGTGTTGCACTTTATATGTGTAAATCAAGAGTCTCATATAATTTTTGCTTGTGAAAAACTTGTTACGTGTGTCCAGAATAATTAATTTTCTTGCAAAAGGCAGGTATCTAAATAAATTTAAGGTGCAAGGGTACCTGTTTTTGCAAACGAATTCAAATATTAATTTTAATAAGCGGGTATCACAGCAATATGTATTAAAAATCCCAAATATTAAATGGAAAAGGGATTGGTCAAGCGGCATTGGCGATTATGTCATAGCACCACAATATGCAATGTAGAGGTTAGCAAGGTGCGATTTGTTCTATAATGTACATGGGATCTCAGAAACTATAGAAGAACGGTTGGAGTGGAAAATTGGTGTAGCTTCTTATTACTGTTATTACTCATACAAAGTCTATAATCTATTAAATTTATGCATAGTAAATAACTAAAGTTCCCAATTTTCTACACATTTACTTTATTCTTGTAGTAGTCAACTTAGAAGTTGGCAGGGAAAGTTTTAAAGTATTGTATGTTTAATAAAGTTTTAAATGAAATCTAAATTGGAATGGGATTTGGCCCAGCTACACTTAAGTTCGGTAACAGTAATTAATAATTTTTCAATATACAGCCAATTTGTACTTTTGTATATCCTGTAATATTTAGATATATGTCTGTCCGTTTAGATTATTTGAATTTGATTAAGTTTAACTTCCGGCCTACTAATTTCTCGATTTTCGCTTGAACAGTGCTTTGTACAATATAAAGCAAGTACTGTTTTCTGTCGATAAAACGGGGTCTACTGATCTTGGGACGCAGAGGCTCTTTATTTATTTATTTTTATTATAGGCGTCGCTGTGCATTTATGGGGACTTCCAACCCCACTAACGACTATCATGATATTGTTATGAGAGCCGGGACCAACTATTTCCGTGACAGCCGTATCACGAGGCCCTGAGAGATGAAACCGTGGAACTCCCATCCAAGTTCTGACCAGAAAGAGCGTTGCTTAACTCTACTGATCGAACGTGGACGCTTGTTCAAGCTACACCACTCGGGGCCCATTCATTTATTATGTGGCACTTGAAGAGAACAGGTCATTCCTTTGCGTTGTCAAATTGGACAAACGCCCAAAATTTCATTTCAGTGCAAAGCGTTGAAATGACGTCTCGGATTTAGGAGCTGGTATTTTGAAATATCAGTGTACATATAAACTGGCAGCATCTCCAACTAGGCGCAGCAGTCCAGAAACTGCAAGACTTCCAGAGAGGTCTACGTCTTCTAGCAGTTCTAGCAACAAGAGCAAGTCTTCCCTAGGTGCAGGTGCTTGGCCTGCAGTCATCGTGGAGACTTGTGGCGCCAAGCGCCAGCTCTCCACATGAGTATCGGATTACATTGCACGACTAGGCAAAGCACGGCGTGTAGGACAGGCTTTCATGCAGTAGAGTTCGCTTAGAGAGAACAGTTATTTTGGTTTCTTTTCTATTTGTTTTTTTCTTCTATTTTTGTATAATTAACGCTAATATATCTTTGTGTGATTGTTAGCAAATTGGCTTTCATTTCAGTGTTTTGAGCTACTTTGAGTTAACTTTCGAACATTTATTGCAAGATCCATAACCATGATTGGAAAAAAGGTAAGAGTTCTCTTGTTATAAATTGAACTAGCGGACAACGAAAGCGCAAATAAATATAAAGATTAAACACAACGAGGGGGGGGGCTACCAAACGCCCCATTTCGTAGTTTACTATAGCAGCTTTATATTAATTTAAGACATGTTTTCTGTTTGCAGTGATATGCTGTTTGTTGGAATATATACTTACACACGTACATAATGCGTTTCTCTTCTGTTCATTAGGTGCCGCAAATATGATGTTAAATCGTTCAAACCACAACTACCTATAATTAAGATGTTCTAAAAGTTAAGCAATACTAAAAAGAAAAATACATAGCTAAGTCTGAAAATGTGAATAGAAATACTAAACTTTTTATCGAGGAGGGGCAAATTCGGCGATAAATTATGAGTCCTCGAAACAACACGCAATATAGAAAGAGACAAGCCAACCCGAATTCCTTTAGCAAAATATGATGCAAAAATAAGGGCATAAAACTTCGTCCGCATCGACCTCAAGTTTGGCTTGTTATATTTTCAAAGTCAATTCAGAAAGGTTTTGTCGTAACTCGGAATTAAGGTCGTGGAAAATAACGTTGACATTATTATGATAAATTTAGATATGACACAGTTGCTAAGTGCATAAGAATTTTCTTGCATGGACAATATAATAAATAGAGATAGAAAATTTGACGGAAAGATATGAACAAGAATCCGAAACGTGCGTTGAAGCATAGGTAAGGAGCAGAGACATGGACTATGGGAATTATAAGAAAAATAAGATTAGATGCTTTTTATTAAAAAAATTGCTTCAGCAGCAGGCTAAACTTTAAAGCAGTACCAAACGGAAGCACAAAAAAAGGAAGCAAACTGGTGGAACGCAAGAGTGGATATTTTTCGTTAAGCGGATCCAACAGTAGATTAAAACATAATATAAAGGTAAATGTTGCTGCAACTGATTTAGAAAAAGCTCTTGTCAGCAACACAATTTAAATAAAATATAAAAATGTTTGATAATTATAAATTAATAACGTATGCAGCCAAAACTAAAACAGAAACAGACAAGAGGTATAAAGCACGAAGAGGTCTAGGAAACTATAGAATGATAGTGATCAAAAGTAGGAAAGGGTAACTAAAGAAAAGCACCAACAAAAGAAATGTGCACTGTATTTTCCAATAATATAAAAGCGGACTAGAAACGCTAGGCTATTCATAATCAGTATGTGAACAAGAAAATCAACTCTAAACCTGTCTCTTGGATGTTCATTTGAGGGAATTTTTTCAGTATTTTATCTACTTCTCATCAATATATTATATTTTTTCTTCTAGGTCATTCTAGGCCACAGTCGCTTCTTCCGAATTATTTATTTTTATCTCGATAATTGCTTAACCTAAAATATTAATCGATGGCACTAATCTGCGGTGTAAAGGATGGCAGCCGCTTAAGGGGTCATTGTTAAGGCTGTCACTCAAAAGTCGACCTCACCTTTGCTTGCTTCAACCTGGTTAAATTGTAATTATAGACATCAAGCTGATGGAATAGGAAACCATCATATTTAGTAATTCCTTCTCAAGAAACGCACCAAATCATGCTATGATATATCACCCAATATATAATGGAAAGTGATTTGTTAATCAAATCTTCCGCAGATAAAATAGACGCCCGATTGGATCCTCTATGTAGAAAAACCTGTAACGCATTTTTTAGTACTCAAACATTTTTGGAGTGACGAATACAATAATTCATACAGCAGTAGTACGTGGATAAACTGAAACAAGATTACTTCTAATAAAAAAAAATTATAAAGCGAAAAGATGCGTACAATATTACAAAACTAGCTGAAACCCGCGGCATATGCCGCAATTAAAATGTACGACGAATTTAATAACTTTTGTTGCACTAAAGAAAGTTTTAAAAGCACGCTAGAGATTGGCAGTAAGGAAAAGTTCCAAAAAATATATTTTCAAATGGAAAGTCTCTGGAAAGGAAACGCTCGCCCCTGGAAGGCGTCCTAATTAATACGACGTTGTTGGAACGCAGTAAAAAAAAATTATGAAAAGAATTGTTCTACAAGTTAAGAAAAGTGAGAGTTTTCCAGTGAATGTAAAAGTTTTACGTGAGCATGGAAGAATGACGTAGCCCACGGCACATGCCGCATTTAAAGTTTTGGGCGTTAGATAGATATACTTTGTTTGCGACATTACAAACAAAAATCTTTTACACACGTCTACTATGGCAAATGCTACACCAAATACATACAATATATACAGTTCACATTTAATTATATATATTTATTCCTAATTCAGTACGTAAAACATGCTTAGAGCCATGTTTATGATAACGGTGATAAAACTTAGATTACATTTAGATTTTAGTTTATTGGCATACATGTTTAACGTCAGTGTACAAACAATTTCTAGAATATTTTATACCACATTGAATATTATGTATCATCGGATGAAAAATTTTATTATTTGGCCTGAACGAGATCAGCTGATTAAATCAATGCCAGAATGCTTCAAGGTAGCATTTGGCAACAAGATTTCAGTAATAATCAATTGTTTTGAGATGAGAGTGGAAAAATCAAGTAGCCTTGAAGTACAATGTACTACATGATCTATGTACAAACAACATAATACGGTAAAGGTACTAATAGGCATCACTCCTCCTGGATCAATATCATTTGTATCACATGGATATGGTGGCAGAATAAGCGATAAAGGTCTAACAGAGGATTGTGGGATTTTAAACAATCTCTTGCCAGAAGATTTTGTATTGGCAGAGGCTTTTTAATAAAAGACTCCGTAGGACTACATATGGCCACAGTGATTACGCCTCTGCTTTTCTAAAAGGGAAACGGCAGCTCGATCCAAGGGATATAGCATCAACCAGGAATATAGCAAGCGTGAGGTAGTGCAAGTATATTGTTACAATAATTATCTTAATTATATCTTTTTTTCAGAATACACGTCCAACGCGTTATTGGTGTCCTTCGTCAAAAAAATACAGTTCTTCACGAAACAATGCCTATGTTCCTGGCGAAAAAGAAAACTGACGATGTTGCTGTGGTAGATCAGATATTAACAGTTTCTTCTGCACTCGTAAATTTATGCTCTCCTATAATTGTATAAATATGAAATAAATTGTATTAACAAAGTTAATCTAATTATTTTTACTTTAATAATAATAATAATATCTACAAAATTATTAAAATTAGTTAATTAAGGATCTAACGTTAATACTATCCACCACCATTTATTATATAATGTAAAATTATTTTATTATCTTTTTCTGCATGTGGCCAATTAATAAAAAGCCAAATTACAATATCACATAGCAAAAATTATTAAATAGTAGGTACCTATACGATAAGAAACATAAGGATATTTTAAAACTATGTAAGCTACATTAACAATCAATAAAATTACACATGCTGTCTACACAACATAAAAGAATAAGAAAAATCATTTTTTCGTTGACCGCTTCTTAATTTCAATATTAATGAATTATTTTTTCCTAAAAAAGGATGGATTAATAGAAGTCATTATACACTGTTTTTGATTAATCCACTCTTTTTTCATTAATTAACTGTTTTGTGATTTTGATGTTTTGATGATATTTTGCATGGAGGTTAGTTGTATTAATCAAATTTTTCGTCACAAAAAAAGATTTTGAGGTCAACGAAAAATTTTTGTAATCAACTTGTTTGTTAATAGGTTATTAATAATCTCAACTATTAAAGGCACTCACTCGATTATTAATCGCCTTCATTAACACACTTGTTGGTTAAATAACTATTAATGCATAAAGAATAACGGATATTTGAAGCTATTTAATATTTATTTATTGTGGCATCTCTAACAAATAACTATTAATGCATAAAGAATAACGGATATTTTGAAGCTATTTAATATTTATTTATTTTGCATCTCTAACAAGTGTTACCCTATTACAAGAGATGCAGTGTAGATATATCTGCTATATGCAGGTATGAGCGTTATAGCATGTAAATTAAAATTAAAATAATCATCCTAACTAAAATAAACTTTAATCATGGTTGCAGGAGATGGATCGATGCCGTAACTTGCTACTATGACTTCCCGTACTGATTGGTAAATTTAAGTCCTTAAAAATTTGTTACATCAATAGTTCATTTTGTTTCATTTTAGTTATAATAATACTTTTTTACAACAGATGCAAACTACGGTATGGAGCTGACAAATCAATGTTGAGCAGTATGTAAATTTGATTCACAAGCTTTAATATATCAGTAATCGGAATTCTGGTATAAAAAGAAGGTACAAAGAATAACCGTGAGAAACGAACAAGCCTAGCGGGTACTCTTAAAGTTAATAGCAAAAGCAGCTTGCTATCATTAATCTTATTATTCATAATTTATAACAAAATTTTAATGAATTTAAGGTACATAAACAATCAAAATATTTACATAACAGTACAAAATAACAGAATAACTAATGTCTAAATTAAGTATGAAAAAGAATTGCAATGGATAAAGTATAAAGGATCAACATATTTAACAAATTCTATCAACATAGAATAACAAAATAATTCTATTTATATACTGCTCCACAAATGTACTGGACCACCCATAAAAATGTATTTATTACATTACGTCACAATATATATACCGTCTGTTCTATAAAAAAGGCCCCGCCTTCTAGCTACTTTATTAATTATTTTAGACCCAATAACCTTATATCAAATCAAATGGCACATAAAAACCTACATTTTAACACTATCAAATTTTTTTTATCTTCAATTGTTTCAGAGTGGTGACGTCACGTGCAATTTTTTTAAATGACACTGTATATTTTTGACATTTCTGGTAGAGGTTTTTTTCTCTTTCAATACGACAAAATGTTATAAAGAAAAGTTGTTTAGAATCAACATCTAGGCCCCTATACCAAATTTCAAAATCCGCGGCCAACTTTGATTTCTCACATTTTCTTTCAAGTTTATTTCCCAAATCAAAGAATTTATTTTAACAAAGTTTTTTTATTATGAAATAAAAAACTTTGTTAAAAGTAAAATTCTTTGATTTGGGACCTAAACATAAAAAGAAATTGAGAGATCAAAGTTGGCTGAGGATTTGAAATTTGGTATAGAGGCCTATGTGTGATTCTAAACAACTTTTTAATAACTTTTTGTCGTATTTTGCCACATATAAGGTACTTTACCTCACAGAAAAATAGGTTTTTTAAAATTTCCAAGGCATACTTGATCTCTCAGAACTAAAATTATGTTGGAAATTCGCCTTTAACCAAGCAGGCTGAACCCCAAAAAATGAAAATTTAAATCGAGAATTTTTTACCTTTCACAAGAGTCGTTTCACCTATCCGGGGACACACTGTATATAAAAGCTTTTGTTTTATAGTATACTCATATTAAGCATATTTAATTTCACTATTCTCAAATATCAACTGAAGAATTAACAAAATCATATTAATAAAATTATGAAACTATAAAAAACTATATTTCACAAAAATAAGACGAATCACAAAAAAAGGTTTAATTAATAGTTCTTTGAGTCTCTCCAGAACGTTTAAAAATCTTTGGCAACAATTCGGCATACTTTGTATGCAATGTGCTATCAATATTTGGCAAAATTCAAAATTTTAAAATGATATTTTATTAATGGACTTCGTTTTCTTTAAACAGAATTATGAAAAGAAATGCTTTTTATAGTGACACAATCATGAAAGGTTACCAAAAATTTCATGACTGCCCTTTTGGAAAATATTTTTAAAAATTGCACCAATATATGCAAATGGTCCAGTTCATTTGTGGAGCAGTATATTTACAGAGTTCACATAACCACTTTCCTTTAGGAATTTTTTTAATTGTAGGCATGCTGAATGGTACCATTTTATTCTACATTTTCTGTCATAACATTTTACCATTTGTTCGCCGTCGTCTGTTTCCTACAGTGACACCATAGCTGCAATCCATAATTAAAATAGGTACATAACATTGTAACAGATAATTCACAAAATTACAAACCTCTTCATCATATATGCCTATTACGATGTCACTGGAAATTGAACCGACACCTATAGCTCACATGTCCATGGGGATGTCGTCTGAACTTGGACCAGCACTCGTAGATGGCATATCCATGGCGATGTCACTACAACTTGAATCCAAACCAGTGGTCATAGATGGCAGAACTAATGTTAGAATCTAGTAATTTCCAAGTTTTGTATTGGTAACACTTTTGACATCTATCATATGACATTAAATCGTTAACCTTATTTAAGCTAAACGACTCAATAAATCGAGGCGTACTCATCATGTGGTATGGCGCATTTCAAAACAGAATTAATAACACACACAAAAATAGCGACAATAGCAATAACAAAATAACAGAATTAACAAAATCAACAGCAATTTTCACACTTTGACTTGCACAATATCGCAAGATAGTCCAGTTACATTAGACGGACAACCGCAGCATCTGCGAAAAAATCCAAGTGAGCTGAAATTAGCATACACCTTTATTTTGAAATTACAAATAATGTCTCAAAAGTCCCCATCGATATGGCGCTTGCGTTTTGAGTTATTCAAGGTCAAAGGTCACAGAAATAAGTTTTTCGCAAATATCTCGCTTTCTATGGGTCGTATCACCAGTTCTTTTATCGGAGGTTATGCAAATTGCCTGCGACTTTTTGCGTTTTAATCTAAGACCATTATTGCTAAACCAGACAGTAAGATTATGTAAATCCTCATTTATCTTAAAATTTGATACTTCCGTTGTTATATATATCTGAAGATCATCAGCGTACATATGTATCCGGCAGTGCAAGTGCTCCGTTTTTCGTGCCGGTGAGTGTATAAAAGTTACGCCTATGCATACTACGTTGTTTTACATTGAGCTCTTGGTATTTAACGTTACAGACAAATCTTACGCAAGCGTTTTGTACTCGCTGTAGTTTAGTTTTGTTGTATTCTGTGAGATTTGGAAAATACCCAATTTTTTGAATAAATCTTGACATGAAGTTGTGCATGGGACTCTCATGATTGCCCTAATAATTCTCTTTTGCGCTAGAAACACTCGTTTTGCATTCACCGCATTGTACCAATAGAGAATACTGTATTGTAATACGCTTTGCACCGCTGCGAAGTAATAAACCCGTAATGCGTTGAGACTAAGGCTGTCCCGAAGGTACCTAACTGCAAAGCAAGCCGAGTTTAGTTTATTTACAATTTCGTCGATTTGGACAGACCATTTCAAATTTGAGTCAACAGAAACCCCTAGAAACTTAGTGACTTCAGATTGGTTGATTGATTTACCGCTCATTTTTACTAAAAGAGATTTGTCATTAAAGTCTTTAAAAGACAGTAAAGTAGTTTTTTTAGAGTTCAAAATTAAGTTATTATTTCTACACCAATTTGTCATTTTATCGTTTATCTCAGACAAGCCACTTGACAGGTCGAGCAGATTATCTTTTGCAAGTATGCACGATGTGTCATCGGCAAACTGTATTAAGGCAGGGACCCGCAGATCTGTTGAGAGATCGTTTACAAAAATTATGAAAAGAAGAGGACCTAAAATTGATCCTTGAGGGACACCTTTTTTTAAACTAACTGCATCAGAAAAAACCACTGCACCACAGGTATTGGGGTCTGTACTTTTAATACAAATTTGCTGGGTTCTGTTTTCCAAATAAGAAGTGAATAGATTTAAACAAAGTCCACGGATGCCGTAATGTTCTAGTTTTTGTAAGAGTAAGGCATGGTCTATTATTTCGAAGGCTTTGGATAGATAAAAAAAAATTCCAGAAACAAATTGTTTTCTATCGAGTTGTTGTATTATGGCATTTAGGGAATAGCACAACGCATCAGTAGTGGACTTCTGTGGCAAAAACCCATATTGGTTTGATGATATTAATTTGTTTTTAAAAAGTGGGACAGCAGTCTGTTAAAAATTACTCTTTCATAGACCTTAGAGAAGATAGGCAACAACGAAATAGGTCTGTAGTTATCAGGAAGATCCTTCCTGCCTTTTTTTAATACTGGAATTACCTTTGAAGATTTTTATTTATCTGGAAAAATTCCAGTTTGTAAACATTCATTGATAGCGTTGGCCAAAGCTACCGCAATTTTGTTGCCCAACCCACTTAACAACCATAGGGGGTATATTATCCATGCCCGTGGAGAATTTTGGGGACAAGTTTTTAATGATACCCAAGATTTCGTGTTCATCTATAGGAAAGAGAAAGAAATTGAAATTTACAGCGGACCGGTTAAACTGTATTAAGCGGTTCTGGTTTGTAATTATTTTATTTGAGTCAAACTGTGTCTTAAAAATGTCAGCAATGCCTTTTGGATCCGTAATAATTTGTTGATCGTTAAGTAGTTCAGTTACGTCCGTCGTACTTTTGTTTTTTAAAGTTTTTGTTAATTTGTTGCCAAACTGTTTTTGTTTTGTTCTTTGAATTTTGAATCATTTCATCATTTAACGCGATTCTGCTATCCCTTAAAAAGCTCCTGAAATTTCTTTTTTCTCTTTTATAGTGCTCAAGAATTTTAAGATCACTGGTTCTTTTATATAGCAAGAATAAATCTTTGATTCTTAACGACCAATTTTTAATTTGAGTGTACTTAATTTGATTTTTGATTTTTGACTGCCAGTTAGATTGATTCGAGTTCTTTTTAGCGGAAAATTTATATCGAAATAATATAGAAAGATCTCAAGAAACTTATTATATTTTTCATTCGAGCCACCCGCAGCAAAAACGTCCTGCCAAGTTTCCGAATCTAACTGATTGGCGAAATTGTTTAAATTGTTCTGGCTAAAATAACGTTTGTAGGTAAATATTGGTTTTTTCTGATCCGATTTTTTACTTAGATTACCATTATCTAAAGACAAAACTTGGGTGTAATGATCAGAAATGTGAGTCGCAATTATCTCACACTGTGGTGTACTTACAGTAAAATTTGAAAATATATTGTCTATTCTAGTAGCTGTATTTTTTGCCACTCGAGTCATGCCCTCCACGTGCGGTGATAAATTGTATGCAGCGAACAACTGTGTCAGTTCGCCTGCGCAACTGCTTGGACTCGCCTCGGATTCTGCAAAATTCAAATTGTAATCGCCACAGACAATAATTATTTTATTATTGCTAAAAATGTAGTCTAGTAAGGTATTCATTGTCTCTAAGAATATACCAACATCACCAGATGGTGACCTGTATATGCAAACAACATTAAATATTTTATCATTTATCTTAAATTGGGCACAGCAGAACTCGCAGTGCTTATCAATAGGCTTAACAGGTACCTCTAGCTTTGTCGATTGAATTTCTTTATTTACAAAGATAGCAGTACCGCCACATTTAAAAAATATTCGACACGAATAACCCACTAGATTATAGTTATCTAAGCCATAAAACGACATTTCACTATTTTGTAGGTGATGTTTCGCCAAACACACAATATTAGGTTGCACCTCCTCTAATAAGATTGACAGTTCGTTAACTTTACTACGCATACCACAGATATTTAGATTCATGACTTTGAAAACATCGTGCCTCTTTGCTAGATCGATAGTTCCCTCCGCTGCCGTTTCTGAAAAAAACGCCTTACTTGAACGTTGGGGGGCCACATGGCAGGATCCAGGGCTTTACGCAGATTATCTTGATTTATTTTTACCATAAACGAGGCATACAAGTCAGGCTTCTTTGAGTCATGTTTTTCACACACAGCTTCCGAGAACTGTTTTCTGATAAAGCCCTGTAGATTATCGGCTGTTGTTTCCGGCGATAACATGGATACATGGAGAGCTGTTAATTTCGGAATCCCTGCGATGTTATTAGTAGGGGCACCGCTTCCAATAACAACTGGGAACCTCTTGGTATGTTTTTTATACGAAACAAATTTAAAATCGTCCTTTTTTGAGGGGTGGATGTTGGTTAGTTTTTCATGGTTGTTTATTACTGGAGGTTTTGATTCTGATTTTCCTAGATTTATGATCTCACTGTATTGAACTAAGGCTGCAGCTTGATGGACAGCTACAGCAACATCCGATTTAGTGATTTGTTGATTTTTTGTCACCTCGCCAGGTTGTTTCAGTTCAGTCTTTGTTACTCCTATTTTGGTAGGCTTTTCATTAATGGTTTTATTTATCCATACGATGACAAAGTGCGTCCTTCAATTTGGTCTTTCCACTGGTGAAATGCTGGAAAGCTGAAGAAGAATTACTCCAATTCATTATTTCGAAACTTTAACCACACTTCCGCAAAGATCGGTTACGTCACCGCTGGCATCGGTAGGTCGGCACCACTCGGGTCAGAATATGCAGGGTTGCCAGACTGAATGCATGCGCGTTTTAAAAATATACTTTTGCAGAAACGGTTTCAGAATGTACCAGATTCGTAGAATTGTACCAGGTCTGGCAACGCTGCTAATATCAAGACGCCGCCCACATGTGTAACAGCACATAGACCAGGAGTTGATTTATTTGACCTTGGGAAGTGTTCTGCTTTATTATAGAGTTATGATAAATATTTTATTCAAGTCATTTGAGTCGCTAATTGATCTAATAATTAAAATTAAAATATAAGTTTATATGCCTACAACTGATTGGCAAAGTGGAAGGAAACAAAAAATTTGTAATAACGAGGGACTTTAAATCTATCTCGGGAGAAGGAACTCATGGAAGAGTGAGGTACTGTTTGGTTAAAGGAAAGGAGAGAGGCAGTACACTAATGGAATTTTGTGAGAAAAGTAATTTAATAATACCAAACATATTTTATACTGATAAGAGGAAAACATCTTCATGGATGCAGATACTAAACGGACTACACATTTCGAGTAGTTAAATTGTGAATCCAAAAGACAGTAAGAGATGTCCGACAACAGGCCCTTACACAAACTATAACTTGGTTGTTACGAAACAAAACTAACATTAAAAAATCTATAAAGGTGTTTACACGGAACTTACTTCGCTCGAATTACATCAATTTGCAAAAAAAATTTAGTCCACTGGCATTCGAACTTTGTTCTCCCAGGCGAATATTTCGATCCCAGTTTCTAGTCCCCCACTCAGGTTCGCCGCTTGCAGCCGCTTGAACAACTGAACGATCGTGCTCGATTTGTACGAGTTTCTGATGCGTTATAAAAGCACCATACCCTTCTGTCCCATTTGTGGTATTTATTCTGTAGCTTTTAGGTCTCATTTTCGCAAATGATAAAGCCTAAGCTATGTGTAAATTATTACTTTTATCTATTTCTCAGTTAAAGCAAAAATAAACAAAATTATTTATTTTAAAGTGCTCATTTTTTTCAACCTTTATCGGTTTCATGCCAGGTAGATATAGAGTACCTTCGGAAATAATCGAACGTTTTTGAATGGTCATGGTTATACAATATATGAATAATATGTTGGGTAGCGCTGTAAGTCTATGTCAAAATCGAGTTTAGCAGGTTAGGTTTTGAGGGAGTCTGTGTCAAAACTGAGGCAAAAACCTAACCTGATAACCTTCAATTTGACATAGACTTACAGTGCCAGCAACATATTAGTCATACATTATATAGCTATGACCATTCAAAAACGATTATTTTTGAAGGCACTTTATAATCTGCATGCAAAATATCGTCTTCCTCCAACAAATATTTTTTGAATTATACCTACAACAGATGAGTAACTGTAAATGGGATGTACAACAATTGAAAATATAAGAACGTCGAAAATGTTTTAAAAGGACATTACAAGCAATTACATGATAAATGAACGAGAACATTATCAAATGAACATATAATAAATATAAAGAAATACGTAACAAAAATAGCAAACGAAATATTTCCACCGGAGAAGTCTGAAATCTAATACATTGAATTACACCGAAAATCGTACGACACTCATTAATGACCAATAGAAAAATTAGTTCACGAGCCGTAACCCAGACAACAACAAAATTTCTTGGAAATTTTTTGTAGGTAGACATTGCTTCTTTTTAGGGTTTGTGTCGTTACGATTTTCTTACCGAATCTGCATTCGAGCATTAATTCATATCCGGAAATTATTTATCGTGCATTCCAACAACGTCCTAATTTGCCCTCTCGTCCCGCTCGGGCAAATTAATACGACGTTATTGGAACGCACTCAAAAAATTTCCGGAAAGAATTAATGCTCTTGTGAGATTATACGTGAAAATTATATACTTGGTAAAATATTGAAAAAATACCAGAACTCAGTTAAATTAAGAGCAACAAAGATAGAATAAATAGAGGTCATAAATAAAAAAAAAGACAGATATTGTAGTGACTTTGATATTATAATTGTAAATGTAATATAACTAATTAATAAATAAAGTTATCCACACAATTATTTTTAGAATCTGGTTGCAATCAAATTTTGACTGATTAATTGTTTATTTCTGGGTTCGCCAATTGAGAATGTTATTTACGGTAGTTTGCCCTTTATTTATAATACATCCATCTGATAATGAATAATACGCTAGCTCAATTAAAACATGAAACTCAAATCTCGGGTCTTGGTTTCCTAATTTGTCAATTTTAAAAGTTGAACGGTACGCCACTGCAAATATGAACTTGAACTTATATTTGAAACGCACTGCGCAGGTGCTACTAATCTGTTAGGTATTCTGGCCCAAATAATTAAAACTACGCTGTCAGTTCGCATGTGAAATGATTGATCAAAGGAATTTAATGAACAAATTTATCAGGTGAGTTTTTAAATAATTGCGCCTTCAATCGGCGTCACTATACTCATTTGTTTTTCAGATCGAAAGCCTCGCCTTGATTTTTTAAGGACGCTAATCCTGCATTTGTTTATTCTAACCTCCAAATGGCATCTTAAATTACAATTTCTGCAAATTTGACTGCGCATGGACACGAAATTCAATGGGAATCTAGTTATGCAGCTCGGGTTCTAGGTATGCTTACTCGTTCCAACCCTCTAGCTCCGATTAAATTAGTTCAATTACATTAACCTCAAATTTGCAAGTTCGGAGCTGGTCTCGGAAGCCCTCTATGATGCTTCTCGCTGGAATCTTCGCCCCCGGGATGCTCAAACTGCTGTTGCGTGCTGGTACCTCTTGGGCGGAGCTGCTGGAACACCCTTGTAGGCTTAGGACTCCCCACAAAGCTGTAAACTGCTGCCGCGGGAACTGCGATCGGGACCCGTTCTCGTCGAAGTGGTAGCCGAAGAGAAAATAATTTTATGCTTGCGATTTTGCCACCTTCATTTGTGTGGATGCACCACGAACTTCTGAATCTGATGGTACACTTTATTTTATTGTAAGAAAATGGTAAATATTAAAATTCCTTAATTAAAGTAGGAGTAAAACTCAATCTGCCATTTACAAAATTTATTCAATTGTTGGCTGATCTCGGTCGTTATTAACAAAATACCATCTAATATTTTAAAATATTATTTACAATATTATAAATCTTAAATTAATTGTCCTTTGAATTTCTGATTTTTCATAGTCTTAAAGCGCCACTCACTTCATTTTATTACACTTAACTGCCCATTTTTGTCACTACACTAATTCGTTTTTAAACACCAATATTGTTTCATATCCTGCTGTCTGAATTTAAGCAATTTTCCTGCCACTGTATGATTTTCTTCAAATTTCCAAGTCTTGTTGCTGCATGTAATATCTGATTTGCCTGGCTTTTCTATGCTCTTCGCATTATCCTTCTCTGATTATCCTTTTCCTTACCTTTATCTTAAAATGCTCATGAAATGTCCATTTTC
The DNA here is from genome assembly GCA_940337035.1 of Agriotes lineatus. NCBI lineage: Eukaryota > Metazoa > Arthropoda > Insecta > Coleoptera > Elateridae > Agriotes > Agriotes lineatus. The sequence goes on from OW679202.1 coordinate 91,946,337, forward strand.
TAATTATTTTACTTTCTACGCTTCATTTTAAGCTGTGCATATTTTGAACTTTCTGTGCCAGTTTTATTAAATTTAAGTTCGGCTTCTACTTTGCCCAAACCTTTTATAATGTGCTTAAATTATATTACTGACTCCAATACATGAAAATTGACTTTCAATACTTGTCTGCTCATTCAAATACATTCAATGTTATTGGCCATTTTTGCCAGTGTGATTACGATTTGACAAATTATATGAAATTTCTCAGTTGTATGCATTATCTCAACTCTGTGCTTTTGTGACTTGATTCTTAATTTTCTTGCACTGCCACCAGAGCTGAGTGGAGGGCTAAATACCATTGCAATATATGTATTAAATAATAGTGTGAAGATATACAAAAAGATATTCAAGAAAGCAGACAAGCAAAGGCATATCTAATAATAAATATATTCTAGAAGGAAAAGAAATTTCCAGTATAAACAACCTCAAATGAGATTAAATTACCTAGTTTTAATGAAAGAAAAAATAGGTACCTAGATAAAAAAATACATGAAGAAATTGTATGGAGGGCAATAAACAGCAAGGATCGAAAAATATGAGGGAGTGGTTGTACCGGAAGAAGAAAAGCAAATTTAGTAATATGTATAGTAACTGTTCAATGTGGCCTCCTTCTTTGTCACCCATAATAATTTTGACAGTTATAAGTAAAACAAACAAATACTGAAAACAAAACACTATACTACTAAATCTAAACACGAATTGCAAATTTTAATTATTTGATATAGGATATATTTAAAATGGTTTATTTTAGGACATGTTTGGTTTTGATCTTATCTTTTGCCTAAGAATAACGCCCTAATACTTGTTTTGTGCAATTTTGAAACACCTTGTATAAAACAATCAAAAAGGCATTCTCAAAAACTTTCAACCTAATAAAAATAGAAGAGCTCTGAAAATAAACTGAATCTATATAATAATAATCAGGAAAGGTGAAGACAAATAGGTGAGGATATTCAGCAATGGAATCGGATACAGAAAAAAATAATTTTCGTGTTAGGCCAAGCGCTAGAAAGAAACCGTCTAGTAAAACTATTGTAAAATAGGGGGGGGGGCTCATAGTATCTACTCAATGAGATGATACAAAAAAGTTTTATAAACAGAGGTCTGGATTTAAGGCTACAGTTCCGAGAAAACTAAAGGGGGAATACACAATACACATTCCTATACTTATAAGTAGATTATGCTCATGAAGTGGCAAAATTCAATCTTTAGGTTTGCTTTTTTCGGAAATTACTGCTCGTAGAGATTTCAAACCAGAGTATCTTTTTTACGAAAAAAAGTCTAACCTTTTCGAATATCTAATCAGAATTGGCCCTTTCTGAACCTTATACCAACGTAATTTAATTGAGCATAAAAAGTAGCGTAGATTTGGCAAAAGACACCAAATATGTTGTATCTGTACTATTATCCTTCCCAGGGCTGTATCTCCCTTAATACAAATTTTCTTTTTTTATCATTTTATTGAGTATCATTAGCACCTTAAATAATGTCTTGGTTTTTCAAACACCCTATATATTGAAGCACAGAGGGATTACTATATAGATTAAAATGAATGCCTGTAGGGTTTTATGTAAAGCTGCAACAGTAAAGCTGACTAAGGGGGAGAAAAACATCTCAACAGAAAGAACCATTTGAATATATTGCCTCAATTTGCAAAAATTTGGATTTTGTAATTTGTAATTAATTGTATTTAACACGTGTCTAATTTATCAGAAAAAGTAAATACAGGTTTATTGTTAAAAGATCTTATTTAACTAAGAAAATCTTGTTCCTAAAGAATAAAATCATGTGGTTTTTCGGGTATGTTACGTTTATTCCGATATAAGCATATACTTATCGGTGCTTTATTAACAAAAGTTATCCCTACCTGCTATTTCTTACCGTAGGCTAAGCATCTCAAGTACTAGATACAGGCACAGCATCAAAACAGTTTACACCTTAGTTTTTCAGTGTAAGTTTATAAATAATCAGTAGAATTTGCAATAAACCTAGTTTGATACGTTAAGTGCAAAAAATTTAAAAAGTACTTCAGTTCACTTAAAGTACCTCGAAATCATTTAAACGATGAGCACAAAAGAAGAAAGATTGCAGGATGTAAACTATATTGATTTAAAAAGGATATCGAAGATTTTTTCTGTTTTGTGGAAGTTAGATTTGGTGCAGACATACAATTGGACTGAATGCTTGTAGCATCTCTCCTTGAGTTGCTTGTTATGTCTTTTGATTGAGATTAGTCCTAAGAAAGTTAGATTTCAGTTATCTAGCTCTGAAGATTAGAAATACGACGTTAGATATGGTAAAAACTGTGAGTCTAGTGTCGTACCACGGGCGTGACGGCAGTTGATAGTTGCTCCCTATTATTGCCCGATTACGTAGAAATGGGTAGTGCATGGAGACAAACAAATGATTACAGTTTCAAAAACAAATGACAACGTTTATTGAAAATATCATTAATAATGTTGCATCTAAGCGTACTCTTATGCATTCAGTAACCCTTCGTGGCATGCTGGAAATCAGATGGTCGATTGCCTCTTGAGGCAGCTCATTCCAGGCTATCTGTAGCTGTTGACGGAATTCCTCTAAAGTGTTGGGAGGATGGAGTAATCGAAGCAGTTTTCTGTCCATCAAGTCCCAGACATGTTCAATAGGGTTTAAATCCGGGGATCTTGCCGGCCAAGGCAAATGCAGAACTATGTTTTGTTCAAGGAACTCTAACGTTACGTGAGCAGTATGAATCGAGCTTGAGGCCGCGCATTATCGTGTTGGAAGATGGCCCCTGGAAGGTCTCGGAGGAATGACACTCACACGGGCTCCAAAATAGTGTCAATGTAACGGCGCGCGTTTAGAGTTCCCGGAATGAATATCAAGGGAGACTTGCCGCCGTAGCGTATTGCTCCCCACATCATTACACCAGGAGTTAAAGCCGTGTGACGACGCTGCACAAACTGCAAATTTTGCCTCTGACCTCTAAGTCGTCTGATCCGTAAACGTTCATCAGGATTCCATAAGCAAAAACGGGATTCGTTGCTGAAGACGATAGCTTCCCATCCATGGACTCCATTGAAGTCTGGTATCTTTATGTTGTTGAGTCATGGGAAGACGAAAATAAGGACGATATGAGCGTAACCCAAATGTGCGTATTCGACGATAAATTGTGCTCATAGACACTCAACGACCAATTGCTCTTACCCAATTGATTGCAACAGCTCGCGTTGGTTCTACTGGGTCCTGCATTGCACTTCGCCTTAACAGTCGATCTTCGCGTGCTTCTGTCACTCTAGGACGTCCACTGCCTCTACGACGAGTTTCTAGGTGTTCTTCCTGCCAATCCATCCAAGTCCGTCTAATAGTGGCGTGAGGTCGGCCCATGCGCCTGCCAATTCCGATAATTCGCCCTCTTTCAAAGAGCGTAAGATGGCGAAAATTTGCACGTCTTCGAACGCGTGGCATTTTTTAGGCACTAACTTCACTAATTCAGTAACAACAATCACAAACAAACGGCGAACTACTCCGAAAAATACGATCCAACAAAAGACAATTTCAGGTTCTAACAGACGGATAATTTCTATCAGCAGTGAAAGATGGCCTCCAAAATTTTATCATTTGTTTGTCTCCATGCACTACTAAATTCTACGTAATTTCGAAGTTCTGCTTCAACTCCTTCGGGGTGGTTCATTTCTTATGAAACGCAGAATATATATATGTGTGTGTGTGTACGGTGTACGATAGTTGGTCTCGTATGGCATTTTTAAACATTTTCGGATAAGTTTTGTTCTTTTGTCGAATTTCATTTGTGAGACTAGACATTTTAGTTGCCGTGGGATCGCGTGCAGTCGCTTAGACATTTCCATGGTCAGCTAGGGAATTCTAGGATTACTTCGTCTCATTGTAGTTGTGAAACTCGACAAATTGGTTTTTTGTTTAACAATTGAGGGGGCTTTCGGATAATTTTGCAAAAGAAGAACTTCCGTTACGGCTACTAAAAATTGTAGGAGATTAGTGCGTCTCTCCATTGTGTGCGAGAATTTGGAATTTTAGTGGTCGTGAATATCTTCTTTACTATTTCCCACTCATTGGTTGCGTATGGAATAAGAAAAACATCACATTTTGAGTGGAGTTAATGGGAGATATAGACGAGTGAGGTATACTACGAAAACATTGGTTACAATTTCTTTTTACTTACGCGTCTTTTTAAATGGGTGTCGATAATTCAATAGGTACCTCCTCGGAAACTATAATAGCAAGACATTGTTACACCTAAAATCAAGTTTTCACCTTCTGATTACTTGGAAGTGAGAGGAAAGTATGTTGAGCCGATCAACAGTCAGAAGTAAGGGTTATAAAAGCACTCATAATTTTCACACTAATTATCTGGACTTCGCTGTCTATTGGTGTTTTTATTGGTCCTCTTGGATTTAAGTGTTAGATGCGTCGGCGTCGTTCGTTACCGAACCTGTGAGGAATTAAGGTCACATTAGCTGCTTTGGTCGACATTGGAGACGAGAAATAAGCTAACATTTCGCATGTCACTTAAATATATTGCCACAACTTAAAGGATATTAATGTGATCTAAGAAATCACGTTGTTGCGACTTTTACTATGTTAAAATCGTCTGGTTTATACCGTAATTATTGATGCATTAATGTTCGATGTGTATTTCCTATGTACTTTGAAGTTTGCGTATTTGTGTGTGTGTGTGTGTGTGTTAAACATGTATTTATAATTACCATTTTACTGTGAGCGCAGTGTGATCTCGACGCGAATTTGCCATGGAATTGCTCATAGTCAGCGAAATATTACAACGAATACTACGGACCAAACAATGATGAACCAGTATTATCATGAAAATAGAGAACGAAAAACGTAGTTGCTGATTAATAAAGTAAAGGACAAGTACCAGATACAAGTATAAAACGACCCAAAACCATTGTATAATGAACATTACAGGTGAAAGTGAACATTATTTGACAGGAATATAGATAAATAGAGAAATTTGGGGAGATTCACATTTAATAGTAGACTAAAATTCTATACTCAGCAACATTTCATTCGTTTTTGTATTCCTAAACCAGCGAAATAATTTGATTTCGAGAACATGTTTCTTAAAAGTTGTGCCTCATTTATTTTTAATTACTATGTTCCCAATCCGCTCTTGAATTGTTTTATGCACTTTTTCCGCTTAAGAAGTTTCAGCTCGTTAATCTGTGAGTATCCACTGTTGCCAACAAGAATTTTCGATAGGTTCAACTGCTTGACATTCTTTTTCTGAAATTGTTCACATTCAACCTTCCGAAGAAGAGATGTTGAGCTCTTTTAACATATTTATACTTAAATTATAACTTGTATCAAAGGTAATACATTTGACTGATTCAAAAATGATTTTATTGCGTCAAGACAATTCATCATGAAAGTCGTTGTTATTCAACTATCTTTGTTGCTTCTCTAGCTTTTGACATTAATAATATTTGCATTTATTACTCTTTATTTTCGATTGCTTTATTTAGCAAGCAGAACCAGATATTAGAACAATATCTACATTTTCTTTGTGGCGCTATATTATTATTATTATTATTCAGTTATAAGAATTTTTATATCCTTTTGTACACTACGCATTTTCAACGAATAAGGGGCATTAAACTGCGATTTTTACAACCAACTTTATGCATTTTACAAGAAATAAAAATATTATTCAAGTACTTTGTAATCCGTTTCGAATACTAATGTCTGACAATAAAAGTACTTACAAAATTGCTTGTTTAGGTATAAAATTACTGCGTTGGTATAGCGTCACTACTTCCTCTTAGCACTATGGTCTTTTATTAATCTTAGTTCATTATTATTTCAAATAGTTCTTGTTCTAAACATAATCCGAAGAGTCTTGTGGCGTTCGCGCCTGTAAAAATTGAATTTAAACATAATTAATATGTTTGAATTTAAAAGCCTCCATCTTAAGTTACAGTTGACACTTGACCTCCTGCATGCGGAAACTTGCTGATCAGGAAAATGGCCCAGCGATATGCGAGTCCGGGAGCAGCTAAACACGGCGCATCCCCAACTGGATCTCTCGAGGAGATGGCCCAGATAGAAGGAGTCCGAAAGAATATCCATTTATCCAGACACTTTAGCGTCCTGTTCCACCCGAAGGCGCCAATAGACTTAAGCCCCAGGACAGGGCTTACGTCTAAAAGTCTGCAGCAAGTGTAGATTTTTTAATTAAACTCTTCCAACAAAGCGAGTTTTGGCCAGAGCCTACACCAGAAGCCCCTTCTCCTCCAGCGAAGCGATCCAGCCCAACCGAGCCGAACCTTGCCTTATCCTGCAACGGTCCGAGACACTTGAATCCACAAATCTACCAGAAGAAGCCCTCTAAAAGGTCTCACCACTCTCATAAACACCTAAGCCTGAATAATCTCTCTAGCTCGCTTATTCTCGGTACCGAAGAATACCTCCATACCAGCTCATAGACCTAGACATAATTTTTCAAGTGTTGTTAGTCTAATCAATTGAATCAAAATAACAAGCACTTCGCTAAGCTACCAAACTAAACGCATGCAGACGAAAATTCATTTCATAGACTTCGTTACCGCGTCGGAGTCTTTATAGGAATTTTTAGATTTATTACAAATCTCCATATGTCAGCATCCTGTCTCTTAGCTGTTGCGTCTTCGTTTTTAAAATGCTATTTTATATATTGTTGGGCGGATGCTGATTCTATAGATCAATAGCTATTAAGCTCATAACTGACGTTAATTTTGTTTTATTATATTTAGTTGGCCGTTGCATCTATAGTACTTTCTGTGTGATCGAATGTTATGTAGCGTTTCGTACGGTACTTTAGACAATTTAGTTTGCAAGATATTTATTTCCGAATGAAATATGGTTTCTGCGACAATCGTCTTCTTAATATAGAACAAACATTTTCTTTCACAGTCGTAAAGATATTTCTATTTCTAAATATACCTTTCACAATATTTATTAAACCTTTTAGTTTTATTCTATAAAGCGTGCTAGACGCACTAACCTGACTAATTTTATTATTGTTGACTCGAATTAATTCAATTATTTAACGCCCGCTGCTTACATCTATAGTTAAACCTTTTCAATCTACTTTTACCAGTTTATAAAACTTAATTTGCTTCGATTTTGCACTGTGGACTAGCTAGAAATTATGGAATAAAATATTATTATATTTAAAACATATTTATTACTGTAAAGCCCGGATTTTTAGGTCGTTAAAATGCCAAAAAAAGGTCAATAAATAGGTTCTAAAAACTCGTAATTCAGGTCTTAAAAACTTTAATTTAGGACTTATAACTTTTGTAGCTTAAATTAGGCTACAACAAAATAACACTATACACTTAAATTTAAATGTAAGTTAAATAATACATATATACTCAGTACAAAATACTACAGTCTTACAATGATTCTTGAATATAAACTAAGCATTTGCATAGCAAACCAAATAATGTTCCAACTTTTCTGGCGTGAAAGTAAGGCGCTTATTTGATAAAACAAATTGTAACCAAGAGAAATATCTCTGCACATCACAAGATGTTATTGGAGCAAACTTATATTTGCTCTAGTTGGCATCTACCTACGTCTTCCTCACTCTTACCAGAAAACAATTTTTTAAAGTTGAGGATTTCTTGGAAACCAGGATTTTTTAAAGTAAACAGTCAAGTTTAGCATAAGCTTATGTAGCAATTAAACTTGGGGATTTTGCTAATGTTTCCATCAGTTTTTCAATAATATAATTTCTACAGATTCAGTTAAAAGCAGCCCCACTGTTTCCAACCTTGTTATACTGTCAATCAGAATTTTAAAATGAGCTTTAATATAAAGGAGATAAAAAAATATAACACTTTCTATACAAGTGCCCCACTTAGTCAGAACGGGCTCTGGATAAAGAGCTAAACCATTCAAGTGATCTTTGTACACTTGTACTCTAAGAGGGTCTTTTAAAAACACTTTCTTTACATTGGACATCAATCCGTCAGCATCTTCCAAATTATTTCGAACTGTTTCACTTACTAAGTTAAGGGCATATGCAAGACATATCAAATGAATTATATACGTATAATGTACCGCGTCCGGCAAGTTACGGTAATTTTAGTTTCAAATTTGTAAAATAACACCTTAACATTTGTAAATTTTCGAATTAGCCTAACTTCGGTTGTATAAAAATGCAATTTAGGTTTTGTTTAGGATATTTAGGTCGTTACGTAGAAATTTTGCGTATTTAGGCATTTAGGCAAAAACAAGTATAGCTCAAAAGATGTATGTTATCATAATTCTTGTCATCTGTAAGTCTTACATCAGTGCCTAAATTAATATGAAAAAGGATAAAACCTACAAATCCGGGCCTTATTTATTAGCAAACCGCAAACCAATGTTTTGACAATTTCTGAATATTAGCTCAATACCTAAAATTTAATAAATTTCAAAAATAAAAAAACCTGTAGAATATTGTCGTACCCTTAAACGATAGGCGAACACTGCCATAGCTAGCTCAAACCCTCGACAGAATATGGCGTGAATAAGGACCAGGCGGCGGTTCTTAAGGTTACAAAATACATATAAAATATTGAAAAAACAAGAGGGCGCTAGTCGTTATTCACAAAAAAAAACAAGTCTAGCTAACAATTGAATGTCTTCTGATTCACAATCCTAAACTAAAAAATGAACAGGTTTATGAAGACTTATATACAGATAAAAAAATAATACCAGTAGCAGTAGAAAGTAGATTTAATAATCACTAAGTATTAAGAATTATTAATATGTGCGGGAAGCTGAATAATGTCATGAAGTAACAATCGAAAGATTTAATTTCAAGTAAAAACCTGGCGCACTACAACAGCAAAACTATTCCAAATTCCATTTGGTGCCGACCCCAAAAATATTGTGTCAACCATGACAAATTTGACAAAACAAGTATTGTAAATGTAGGATGCCATGCAAACATTCTAGCGGTTGCTCTGACAAAAGAGGCCCAATCGCAGGCTATACTAGATCTTCTAATGTACTAACAGAAATGGAATAGCCTCACGATCGAGTTCGAAATGCTGCAATACCCTGCACACGCTCTGACCGCGACTTCAATAGAACCCTGTTTGATGTCGCCAATGCGACGGATAAGATCAGTTAAATGGTAGTCTATCCGCGGCGTGATTGGTAACTAAAGGCCTTTGTTTATAGAATTATCGCTTAATCTAACGCAGGCTGAATCGCCAGTTTAATTAACAAAACAAGTCTACTAAAAGTTGACAAAAAAGCGTGCACTTACTTCCCTTCTCAACCTCCGCAGAGGATAGCTTCTCCAGGTGGCAGCGTCGCAGAACGAGTGATAATGCCGCAGCTCGATAGGTGCCGGCGAAGTACCTGCAGCTCGGAAAAATTCAGCATTGTATCTCGGGTTCATATCAACAGACAATGACGTCCAGAAGAGTGCAAGGTGCAGCAATAAAGGCCTAATTTCTAAATGAATTACTATAGAACCCTAACGAACGACGTGTGCTTACCCAAAGATCGATAACGGGCCAACAATTATTTGTGAGGTTGACATTTATACTCGCACATGAGAGTGGTGGCAAAAATATCCTGGCATTGCCACATAAACGGCACTACTCGAGGTTTGTATATCATATGACAAGTTGGTGTCACTGTAAATCTAAGTCAAATTCGAGGTTAGCAGTCAGTCTGTGTCAAAACTGATGCAAAACTTAACCTGATAACCTCGAATTTGACATAGACTTACAGTGCCATCAACATATTACTATAATGAAGTGTCAAATTAATTTGTCAAAAAATGGCTAATTTATTTAAGAACTTATCTTCCCGAATTCACCGCGGCTAGCGATAAATCCTTATAATTTTCACAAATAATATCTCTCAAGCACGTTGCCTTTAAGAAATAACCTTCAGCTTCGCCTAGTGTTATTTCTAGGCAAGCACTTTCTGGTTGTTATTTGTCAAAATTATTGTGGGTGATTATCACTGCCCTTAGTAAATTATAGTTGACGATTTCCCTGGCTGCAGCGAGCTGCCTACTACGAAGTTAAATATGCGAACGCCAAAAATAAGGGTGCAACGCATTATACGAATGCAAAAAAGTACAACGGGGCGTTACAATGTAAAATAAAGTCTAGGTTTTGGAAGTAGAGGTGCTAATATAAGGTTATGACAAATACTATTTTTCAATGTTTGTTTATTCACATATACAACAGCATATAAAGTTAGGAAACCCAATATACTTACCAGTTTCACCCTCAAATTAATTGCAACATAACCGGCGGGCTTGAACGTTAAATGAAACGTGCACTGGCAAATTAGGTGTATGTTGCATTAAACCACGCAAAGCTATTAATATGACGTGATCACCTTTGTTGTTAAAAGGTCATAAACGGATTATATACGTTACGTAATCATGTGCAGTAGGTTTCATAGTTTACAGTCGCTAAATAGAGCTGTCAAAAAATGTTTAATAGGTGTTATTAATCTACGTCAGCTTTGCTTACATTTTGCTTTTGCAGTATGCTCTTGATACCCATTGCTATTACAGCTGATAAGAGTATGGGATTTTGCAAAGTTAATAAACGTTCAAGCCAAGAACGCATTAAATTATTTTTTTAATATCTTGCGTTAATTATACAAAACCAAATAAACCCTGCAAGTTATATGCTAAAAAAATTATGTCAAAAGACAGGCATTGATTTTTGCGCTTTAGGAATAAGACTTTCTGCTTAACGCTGGAACACCTTGAAATATACCCCATTGTATGCACACTTTGTTTAACTTTTAGAGAGCCAATTTTAAAGTAGAAAAGGCGGTCGATTTTTTTCTAATCATTTATATTTTGTATGTCTACTGACAGGGAGATTTTTTAAATTCTGGCAAAATAACTTTTCTGCATTAAAAAACTTGCAACTCTATTTTACTTTAAAATTTTCAAATAATATTAGCAAAAATACGAATATTGTTTCTCCAAAATTCAGATTCTTCGTGACCGGGGAGTTGTTGGCTCGAAAGACCAATGTTACCAATTAGTCTTCTTCCTCCAGAGTCCGGTCCAGTTGACCAAATAGCCTAAAATTTGGATCCGGCTCGAAGGACCAAGGTTACCTTCCAAATTTCCACTTCGAAAGGTAGAATTTTATAGTATTGTAAAACCAGGTTGTTTCTTAACAGGAGATGGAACTTGTTGGTTGCTATAAGATGTAACGGGGGTTGGTCAGGCCTTGTCAACCATTTACAGACAATCTTAGCTTTTGTCTATCGTTACAAATGAACATACTTTCATGGTTTAAAGTATATTCATTTAAATTACTAATACAGAGGCTTATATACGATTAAATCTGTGTCGTGTATTTTAACCTACTATTAACATAAACTAAAAAAACATGATAGCATGCACTTATTGTAGCGTAATCATATACATTGTTGGCAATGCGACCTAGTGCACTTCGCATATTGCAAAGCTTGGCGAAATGCTTGCTGTACTAATTTGTAACTTGACCCAGTAAGTCGATAAAAACTGCCGAGTCTTGTTTACAAACACTTATCTGGCACGCTTTAAACTAGTTCTTGTAGCCTCATTACATGCATCTTTGTGTTTACACCGTTTCACTTAGTTTTACACTTTTTTGTTAACCCTTGGTCAAACAAAAGTTTGAACATTTTGGCCGGTCGAAGTGGGGCGACGAGCCGGAGTTCCATGATTAATCGTTTGGACTACGGCGTGCTTCGCGACCGGCGGGCGTTGCTTGGTGTCGAGTCCAGTGGTTCCAGACTGAAGTCATCCTTGTCGGCGTTTGGTTTCTGCTTGCGTTACTGGCGCTATTTAACCTGGCATGTGCTTCTCCATAAAATTGCTTATTCCGCACCATAAGCAAATGACGAGGAGTGTAGTCATACTGCTGACGAACCCTGTTGTAATTGATAGGTGTCTCCAGCGTGTATTGGATAGGTCGTGGACATCTTGTTGCTGTCGAAATAGTATTATGCCCCTGTGGTGTAATGTTTCTTGGATTGGTTGTTCGGCTGACCTTGAGATACTTGTCCTTGTACGTGTGCTTGTACTTCCTCCATTGTGGAAGGATGTCCGCCTGATTCTGTTGTAGTCTTGGCCCTGTGTGCATCGTTTGGTTCGGGCTCTTCCAGTGGATGTCTTGGACGCGGAACCGTTGGCTCACCTTAGTTTGGTTGTTTTGCTGTCCTGTTTTATGACAGCTGGGCAAGGAATGTAACGTTCTCTTCTCGGACCATCACTTTGGTCCATCTTCTTCATGTGTCCTACGGAAGGATACCCCTTCATGAAGTTGCTGTATCCGGACTCCAAGTTCTTGTCAGTTTTGAATCGTTTTCCCAACTGCAGTTTCCTGGCGACTGCCCTCTGTCTCGATTTTCCTACTCGACTTGGGTCTTCTCTGAAAGGTATGCTCACCACAAATGTCCCATATTACTTCCGAAAGTGGGTTGCTTTGAACTGTTGTATACATTCTTGTTTCTCCTGTGAGATAGGTTTCTCCATCAGGACCTCTTCCATCTCCCAAAACTTGTTGAGGTGGTGATTTTCTTTGACGTTAGACATCATACTGACTCTCATGTTGGGTTGTTTTGTTGCGTCTATTGCCCCCGATATGATCCATCCTAACTCCGTTTTCTGCGCCATCATTCCTTGTCCTGTCTTCTTAATTCCTTCTAGGAGTATATCTTTGTATAGATCTGCCCTATGAGGATGTCTACTGGACCTGGCATGTTGTATGTAGGATCGGCTAGTAGGCATTGTTCTCATGCGTCTTTTTCCTTAATGATTGTTGTGTTCCTTGTAAATGTTTTTGTCAACCTTTTCAATATAAGCAGATCCCCAAAAATTCTGAAATTGCTGGAAAATCGTGGCTTTATTTCCACTTCAACTTTTCCTCTGGATTTCCCAGCTTCGCTTCTTCCTAGACCTACAATATCTGCTTGGATTCTTACTCTCAATAGGGCCAATAACTGAGCTGCTTCTTCCGTTATAAACGATGCCTGTGACCCTGGATCGACCAATGCTCTCAACAATTTACAGTATCCACCGGCTGTCTTCAGTTTTACAAATGCCGTGGCTAGTGGTACTTCCTTTTGGTTGGAACGTTTGTTTTTTCTTCTAACGAGACTGGTCACTTCTTCTAAGCTGTTTTGTCCGCTGGTGGTGGCCACTTGGGATTTCCTATTTGGCTCCTGTTGCGGTTTTGATGCTGTTTGCTGTAGATTTCTTACCGGAGCTTTATTCCAATTCTTATGCAGCAAAGTGTGGTGCCATTTGTCACATGTCTGGCATTTATTTGAATTGTATCATCTCTCGCTCTCCTTGTGGACTAAACATCTCACACACAGCCGATGGCGCCTGATAGCTTGGTACCGATCGTCACTGGTCATTGAAATAAATTTCGGGCACTGTGTGATCTGGTGGCTGTTGTTACAGATCCGACATCTGCCGATGCTTGCTTGATAGCTTCTTACCGGCCATGGTTTTCTTGATGACTCCGGTGCTTTTGTTGTCTTCGCGACTTTCACTTTCCGTTTTGACTTCTGAATTGCTTCAAGTAATTGAAATGTTTTTTCCAAAAATTTTAACATCTCTTCCAGATCCTGAATCTCTCGAGAGTTGGTCAACGACTGTTCATACAGTTTCTTCGTTTCCTTGTCCAGTTTCTTGACCAGCAAATGTGCTATTATGGGTCCCCATGTCTGTGTATTTACTCCCATGTTGGATATGGCGTGTAAACTCTCCATCGTCGTATCATGCAGCTGTTTCAGACTAGCTGCTGATTCGTAGTTTAAATTGGGCAGCTCTAATATGTTATTTAAAAAGTTCGAAAACAAAATTCTTTTGTTATTGTACCAGTTCGTCAGTAGGTCCCATGCGGTTTCGTAATTAGCATCAGAAGCGTCGAGATGTTTGATTAATTTACTTGCCTCGCCTCTGAGGTACATCCTGAGGTATTGCATATTCTCTGTTTTTTCTAATGTGGCATTGTTGTAGATAAGTCGCCCAAAAATGTCGTGGAAGGTTGTCCAATTTTCATAACTTCATTCAAAGATTGGCATAATAATGTTTGGCAATGGGATGACCAACTCTTCTCGTGGTCGAGGCTGTTTATTTCTCGGGATGCTACTTATTTTATTAAATATTTGAGCTATTATATGGTTATAACGCTCTCGCATGTGATTGCAAACTTCGTCCGTGAAGTAGTCCTCAGCAAATTCATGTTCACATCCAAGAATCTCTTCATGAAGGTTTGTGATGTTTTCTCACTGCTCGCATATTTTGCTGGCCTTATGTTGGTAGACAATTTTCATCTGGGCTTGATTTAATGCTGACACTGTTTCTTGTTTCTTGAGTCTGCTTACTTGTTCGATGGGATTTTCCATTTTCTCGGTATCTAGGCCGTTATTCTCCTCGCTGGCTGGGTTTAATTTCTCCTGCCATTCGTGTATGTAATCTGCAATCACTTGATATCGTTCCTTTACCTGGCTGTAGAAATCCTTCTTAATGTACTCGTGATCTGCTGGAAGTCGCTTTTGTAGCTCGATGTCACTGATCTCGAATGCCCTCCAGAATCCTTCCAATTCATCTTCTCGTTTGGCTAGGTATAGTCGATTTTTCCTGCTTCCGGAATTCTTTTTCATATATGTGAGCAACTGGCACATTTTGTCTACCAGCTGCTTCTGTTCCATGTCGTCGCAGCTTCTTTACTGGCGTTGGAACTAACCTGGTTTATTAAGTAGTATCTTACCTTTTTCCACTTTTCCGATTTTCCAATTTCTTAGCAGGACATATGCCGCTGAAGATTCTTCTCGCTGAACGGCGGAAGCCCTTGGTATCGTATTTCTTAGCAGGACGTATGCTGCTAATACTTGTTCTCGCCCCTGTGGCGGAAATCCTTTTGTACTGAGTCGTAGGATGCTTTTCCTTAGCGACGGCTCAATTTGCACTTCTCCCCAATCTATTCACAGAAAAGTACATACCAATCTTGTTGCGACTCCTCCAAAATTTTTATAGGGATATGATAGATCCGGTCCAGTTGCCTAATTTGCCCAGAGTTTGGATCCGTTCCGCGTGTCCCAGGACTCTTGATTGGTGCACTAACTTCTGTTCTTCGGTTTCCAGTTCGGAAGGACCTAGGGTTCCGCGATGCCATCTTGATTTGATGAAACTAATGTTTCTCCAAAATCCAGCTCCTTCGTGACCGGGGAGTTGTTAGCTCGAAGGACCAATGTTACCAATTAGTCTTCTTCCTTCAAAGTCCGGTCCAGTTGCCCAAATAGTCCAAAATTTGGATCCGGCTCGAAGGACCAATGTTACCAATTAGTCTTCTTCCTTCAAAGTCCGGTCCAGTTGCCCAAATAGCCCAAAATTTGGATCCGGCTAGAAGGATCACTGTTACTCCAAAATCCAGCTTCTTCGTAACCGGGGAGTTGTTGGCTCGAAGGACCAATGTTACCAATTAGTCTTCTTCCTCCAGAGTCCGGTCCAGTTGCCCAAATAGCCTAAAGTTTGGATCCGGCTTGAAGGACCAATGTTATCAATTAGTCTTCTTCCTTCAAAGTCCGGTCCAGTTGCCCAAATAGCCCAAAATTTGGATTCGGCTAGAAGGACCAATGTTACTCTAAAATCCAGCTTCTTCGTGACCGGGGAGTTGTTTTCTCGAAGGACCAATGTTACCAATTAGTCTTCTTCCTCCAGAGATCGGTCTAGTTGCCCAAATAGCCTAAAATTTGGATCCGGTTTGAAGGACCAATGTTATCAATTAGTCTTCTTCCGTCAAAGTCCGGTCCAGTTGCCCAAATAGACCAAATTTGGATCCGGCTAGAAGGACCAATGTTTTTACAAAATCCAGCTTCTTTGTGACCGGGGAGTTCTTGGCTCGAAAGACCAATGTTACCAATTAGTCTTCTTCTTCCAGAGTCCGGTGCAGTTGCCCAAATATCCTAAAATTTGGATCCGGCTAGAAGGATCAATGTTACTCCAAAATCCAGCTTCTTCGTAACCGGGGAGTTGTTGACTCGAAGGACCAATGTTACCAATTAGTCTTCTTCCTCCAGAGTCCGGTCCAGTTGCCCAAATAGCCTAAAGTTTGGATCCGGCTTGAAGGACCAATGTTATTAATTAGTCTTCTTCCTTCAAAGTCCGGTCCAGTTGCCCAAATAGCCCAAAATTTGGATTCGGCTAGAAGGACCAATGTTTCTCTAAAATCCAGCTTCTTCGTGACCGGGGAGTTGTTGTCTCGAAGGACCAATGTTACCAATTAGTCTTCTTCCTCCAGAGTCCGGTCCAGTTGCCCAAATAGCCTAAAATTTGGATCTGGCTCGAAGAACCAATGTTATCAATTAGTCTTCTTCTTTCAAAGTCCGGTCCAGTTGCCCAACTAGTCCAAAATTTAGATCCGGCTCGAAGAACCAATGTTACCAATTAGTCTTCTTCTTTTAAAGTCCGGTCCAGTTGCCCAAATAGTCCAAAATTTGGATCCGGCTCGAAGGACCAATGTTATCAATTAGTTTTCTTCCTTCAAAGTCCAGTCCAGTTGCCCAAATAGCCCAAAATTTTGCATCCGGCTAGAAGGACCAACGTTACTTCAATTTTCCTTTTCCTTCAATGTCCGGTCTAGTTGCCCAAATAGCCCAAAATTTGGATCCGGCTCGAAGGACCAATGTTACCTTCCCAATTTCCAATTCGAAAGGTAGAATTTTATAGTATTGTATAACCAGGTTGTTTCTTGACAAGAGATGGAACTTGTTGGTTGCTATAAGATGTAACGGGGGCTGGTCAGGCCTTGTCAACCCTTTACAGACAATCTTAGCCTTTGTCTATCGTTACGAATGAACATACTTTCATGGTTTAAAGTATATTCATTTAAATTAATAATACAGAGGCTTATATACGATTAAATGTGTGTCGTGTATTTTAACCTACTATTAACATAAACTAAAAAAACACGATAGCATGCACTTATTGTAGCGTAATCATATACATTGTTGGCAATGCGATCTAGTGCACTTCGCATAATGCAAAGCTTGGCGAAATGCTTGCTGTACTAATTTGTAACTTGACCCAGTAAGTCGATAAAAACTGCCGAGTCTTGTTTACAAACACTTATCTGGCACGCTTTAAACTAGTTCTTGTAGCCTAATTACATGCAACTTTGTGTTTACACCGTTTCACTTAGTTTTCCACTTTTTTGTTAACCCATGGTCAAACAAAAGTTTGAACAAATGTCAAAAAAATCTCCACGTCAATAGATAGCTAAAAACTACTCTGTTACATTAGACTGAAAAACGCAGCATCTGCCGAAAAAAGCTGAAATTTTGCATACATCTTCATTTTGACATTACAAATAATGTCTCATAAGTCCCCATCGATATCGTGCTTGCGTCTTGAGTTATGTAAGGTCAAAGGTGACAGAAATAAGTTTTTCGGAAATATTTCTCTTTCTGTGGGTCGTATGACTTTTTTAGTTATTAAAAGAAATGAAGGCTAGGAAATTCTCTGCAAAATAGATATTTATGCAACAAGTGCTAAAAGTCGACGTTTATGCACGAGACATGAAAATTATGAAACGAAGCCGAAGGCTGAGTTTCATAACATTTTTCGTGCATAAACAACGTTTAGCACGCGTTGCATACAATATTTTATCTATGACCTTAATTTTACTGTTATTAATCCATAAATATCGATTTAACAAAGGTTTGCCTCTATGACAGTTAGAATTATGTCATAATAAAGAGAGGGCATGGTACGCTGGCGAATGTTTGTGAAACCAATACTGTCAAAGTCAGTTATCAACGGTAATTATTAATACTACACATCTGACTCTATTCATTACATAACGCTTTAATGATTTCAAAAACACTTTACCTCTAACGCAAGAAGTAACTAGAATAACTTTACAACCACACTTCCAGTTCGAAATTGTAGTTTTATAACCTCACTTCACTTTTCGCACATGGGCTAAAAGTAAACAGCTGATTTCTTTAAACACGATAAATTATAAAACATCACTTTTAGTGAGAAAATCTAGCGCTAAAAGGCCTACTTTTAGTGGTGGTCGTAGATAAACGACTTTTAGCACGCGTTGCATACAATATTTTATCTACGACCTTAATTCTACCGTTATAAATCCATAAATATCGATTTAACAAAGGTTTGCATCTGCGACACTTTTAATTTATGTCATAATAAACAGTAGCCCACGCCGCGCGGGCGATTGTTTGCCTAGCCAGTAGTGCCAGTACTGTCAAGGTGAGTTACGAAATGTAATTATTAATACTCCACATCTGACTGTATTCATCACATAATGCTTTAATTATTTCAAAAACACTTTACCTGTAACGCAAGAAGCAACTAGAATAACTTTACAACTTCACTTCCAGTTCGAAGTTGTAGTTTAACCACGGTAAACTATAAAACGTCACTTTTAGTGAAACAAGCTAGCGCTAAAAGGCCTACTGAAAATCACAAGAGTAAACACCATACTTCCGGTTATGCGATTTTCTTCAAAATCTTGCTGTAGCATTTAGATAACACACAAAACTTATATATGAAGTTTCAACGCCATACCTCTTTTCGTTTTTGAGATATTCTGTTCACAGACAGATAGACACACAGACACATAAGCACACAGACCAATAAGTAGAAACATGTTTTTTGGGTTTTTTGGGACTCTAGAACGTGAAGATCTGTTGAAAACTCAATTTCGAATTTTTGGGGTGAATGGTTAGTTGTACGTAAAAAACCTGTATAATCTTTTTTGTAGAGAATTTCCTAGCCTTCATTTTTTGTAATAACTAAAAAAGTCATACGACCCATAGAAAGAGAGATATTTGCGAAAAACTTATTTCTGTCACCTTTGATCTTGAATAACTGAATACGCAAATCCGATATCGATGGGGACTTTTGAGCCATCACGGAATAGTAACCACCTCTTCATTGAGGCTCTCAGACGCATTTGTTTTTGTGGTGCGTCACTCCACTTTTCTTTTTTCTTCACATGTCCTTCTATAATTTTTTGTTTTTCTTGGCCACCTCTGCTATTTTCTTCCACTTTTTTCTGTCCTGTATTTTTCTTCCCCAATCTGTAATTCCCATTATCTTTAGGTCTTTCTCGATTTGGTCGTTCCATCTGTTCTTCGGTCTTCCTTTTGGTCTGCTTGCATCTGGTTTCCAGTCTCTAATCTTCTTAACATCGCTGCTATCCTTCATCCTTTTTATGTGTCCATACCATTTCAGTCTTGACGCTTTTATTGTTCTTACTATATTTTCATTCTGAAGTATCTCCTCTATTTCAAAATTCATTAATCTTTGGTACTCCCCCTCTCTTATTTTCTTTGGACCATATATTTTTCTTATCATGTTTCTTTCGAAAATTTTTAGTTTTTCCTCTTCTCCACTTGTCATTGTTGTAGTTTCAGCCGCGTACGTGACTACTGGCCTGATTGCTGTCTTGTATATTTTCATTTTTGTTTCTCTTTTTATAGTTTTGCTTTGTATTATTTGTTTGTATTTATGGTAAGCTCGATGTCCCGCCTGTATTCGCTGTGTTATTTCATCCTTTTTGTCATTTTTGTAATTGATATTTTTTCCAAGGTATCTGAAATTCTTCTCCACCTCAAATATGTATTTATCGATTACTATTTGTTTCATTTCCTTGTCTTTACTTCTTCCCTGTATCTCCATAAATTTCGTCTTTTCTTTATTTGTACTGTCAAAATAAAGGTGTATGCAAAATTTCAGCTCACTTGGATTTTTTCCGCAGACGGATTCTAATGTAACTGGACTAAAATTGTTTCGGCAATAATAAAAGATTCTAGAAAAATCGATATAATTTAGCAGTGTAGTGGAGTATAGTAGGCAACACAAATAACAAACTTCAATTAGCAGACAATACAAGGGGATTAGGACAGATTACAACTTTCTACTAGGTATTAGATGGCTTTTGTATGGCGTTGCCAAAGATCCAAACAAGTCTTGCTAAAGAAGAGCATTTACTGTGTTCGCTGTGGATGTGGTTTTATTTAGTTTTCCGTAAATTATACTTATATTTTCTAATTCGGAAAAATACTGTTATTTCTTGTAATTCTTTATGAAATACTGTTATTTTTCAGCTATTTCAGTCGTTTAACTAATTTAAATTATAAGTAAAGTTGTGTGTAACAAGTTTTAGAATTAGTAAAAATATAGCTTTAGTATAATTTAAAATGTAAAAATTAACTTTATTTAAGTAGGTAAATACATGTCATAAAGCACCTTTAAAATATTATAGTTAATAAGTAAGAATATAAAACAAATATGTACATATAAAATAAAAAATATACAAAACTGAAACAATTACTAACAAAAATATGTAACATCGGTAAACCGCACAATTTTCAAATATACGTATATCTGAAGCAATTCCTGGCCTGCAACTTTACGGGGATCGATTAATTCAGGCAAAAGTGCATTTTTATAAAAATTAATAAGTTTGGGAACTTGGCTTTCGCAGAAATGTTCATCCTTCTATATAATTTGATAAAACAAGTCTTTTGGCGTCCATACAACAAAGTAACACTTATTTTTATTGGTAATGTTCAATTGACCTTGTACTTGATGCATGTAATTGTCATTTTTCTTTAATTGAAAGCCACCACTGCCATCAATTGTCAAAAGTTTATTAACACCATTTTCACTTGCTTCTTTTGGTGTTCACATTCTTGAATTATAAGGGCATTTTTACAATATAATGGTATCATTACCCACTAATCCATCAGATGCAGCTAAAAATGGATATTTTGGGTCTACAAAAAACCCACAACTTGTTACTTCTAATCCACAAATATCTTGAAATTGGGCAATTGCTCTGCTTTCGTTTTGTATGTCGTATTGAGTTTCCAAAGATCCAAAAAATTCTTGATAAAGAAGAGTCTTTACTGTGTTCGCTGTGAAAGTGATTTTCTTTAGTTTTGCAATTTTACTAAAATTGGATGCAGTTAATCGTTTGACCCTCATCGTCTTCCATAAAAAGTTTTTTCTTTGGCCTACAGTTAATTTTTGTATTTCTGATGGGTCTTCATTATTCAATTGCTCAAGGAATTTTGCCTTATTTTCTTAATATGTCGCAGTCTCCATATCTTCAACATTGTAATTTTCTCCGTAATCACCATCATCATCTACAGCATGGAATATTTTTTTAGTCTCGTTCCTTGGGTCCCTGCACGTCGTTTGTAGTTCAAATTTCTAATCTTTTTTTCGCTATAGAATTTTACATATTTTCCTGTACTACATGCAGCTAATAATTTCTGCACTTTATAATCTAATTCTCGGCTATTATTAAAAGAAGTAGTTGCACCTCCACATCGTGCTGTATAAGACCCTTGTTGAGAATAATTTATTCTTTTGCCCGCTACATATTTTGCAACAACGAAGTTGAACATTTCCACAATATTAGTGTCGACATCTTCTATCAAGCTGTTCGCATGCAAGGCTACCCTATTAACCGCATTGACAATATCTTCATAAATTGGACTTGACGTAAATTCTGAGTATGTTTTCTTCATTTTCTTTTGAACCATTACAGAAATAGTCCGCACAATCAGAGTGTTCACCAAAAATATGTTTGTAACCGTTTAAGATGTCAGATTTGAGTAGTGAGATTTTTTCTTTTGTACGAATCGGTTGATTTTTTCTGTACTCGACTGCTTTAGTCACCCCGTAACAAAACGTAACTGACTTTTTAATAAGTGTGATTTGACCAAAGAAGCCACGTTTAGTTTTTTAGCTGCTTCTTTGATTTTATTGCCTAAGGATGTGGTTTTTGCACTCTATCTTCTGAATTATAAATTGTGGTCCATAAACAGCAGCATCCTTAATTTTTCGCATAACGCTGCTATCGCCGTTTCCTATTAGTTTTCCGTAAATTAAACCATGCATCTCAATAGATTTCTTGAACTCATCTACCATTATTCCAGCTTCCATAGCAGTTGTAGGGAGCATGCCAATTTTTTAAGCAGGTGTGCTCAATTGCTGTTTGTAATTTTTCTTCTTGATGACATATTCGGCAATATTGATT
Organism: Agriotes lineatus; assembly: GCA_940337035.1. Classification (NCBI taxonomy): domain Eukaryota; kingdom Metazoa; phylum Arthropoda; class Insecta; order Coleoptera; family Elateridae; genus Agriotes; species Agriotes lineatus. The sequence continues at coordinate 91,968,458 of OW679202.1, forward strand.
TTTTACGCCAACATACAATTTTTTTTTAGTTCGTCAACCAATAATAGCGCCTACCCTCGACAAGGGGTTATAGTTCGATTTGTAAGATCGTTTTGATCATGCGCCATTAGCAGCAACAGTAATTATTGGTATCCCATTGTCATCAAGTTGGCCAGCTTCTTTTCTTCTTTTTCAGCTTCTATCATTTCATCCCATGATAAGGCCGTTATGCCAGTGTATACTGTTTCCTGGTGTTAGAAAAATGTCCGACTCAATATTGATGGAATATTTAATGCAGAAGTGATTTCTTCCAAACACGCGTAACCTCCATTGGTGCATACAATTCCTACATTTAAAAAAATATATTGATTTGAAAATTTAGGTACTGTTGAACAGTGGACAATTTGAAAGGTTTCACTTTATTTTTCTATTTCAATATTATTGTAACCATTTTTTAAAATTTATTATATTAGTCAGATCAGCACACTGGATGCTATACAGAACTTTTTTCACATAGAATTTAACATAACATTACATTCGCAAGTTTGAGGTCACCCTAAAGGGCCCCCTGTCACTAATTTGTTTAGTTAATAGAATGCTACTCGTTGGGAAAGAATACGTCGTGGGTTAGCTTCCTTTTCAATCGGGCGTGTATATTTCTTATTCCAAATGAGAAGTGGCTGGCTAATGGGCAGATTTGAATTTTTTCGAAAAAAATTATGGTGGTTGAGCTGATAAATTTTCCGATTTAGGCACGCCGAGTTCATCATGTATGTGTTTTTTTCTGACAAACCCTGGAGCATTAATGGCAATTCTGAGGACTTCATTCTGAAAGTTCTGCAGTTTCTTCAACTTAGTTTTTGAAGTCGAGCCCCAAATTTGACTGCCGTAAGTGATGGTTGGTTTTAGAATTTGACTTATGGTAGCACCGACGTTTGATGACGTAATTGAGATCTTCTGTTGATCAAAGGATATAATTTGACAAGTTTTACGTGCGCCTTATTTAGCTTCTTGTTGATATGAAGATTCCAACTCAATCTTTAAAAATTGAAGTTGATATTTTGTTTCTGATCTCCCTTATATAATGTATGTCATATTACTGTTAATTTATTTTTATTTACTTCATCGTTAGTTTTAGAATATAAAAATTTTGTTTTGTGAGGGTTAAGTGTAAGAGCAGATGGTATCTTCGGATGCCATACTGAACTTCGCCCTCTATGATTTACTATTTTCTTTTCTTTGTTTTGTACATTTGTACATTGAATTTGTTTAAATAAAGGCATTTATTATTATTATTATTATTATCTTTTGTCAAGGTGAATTCCTAGATATTTGACCAATGAATCATTTTGGTTCCATTTGATTACGGAGTTACTAATTGTTATATTATGAGGATTAGTGGGTTTCCGAAGAGTAAAAATCTTGGTTTCGCATTTTGCAGGATTAAGTTGGATGCTCCATTGGTTACACCACCTCGAAATAGCGTTAACACTCTGTTGTAGGGTTTGGGCAGCCTGATTTATGCACCAGTCCTGGGTCACTATCGCCGTGTCATCCGCGAACATTGCTAGAACAGTGTTAGGTGGAGTGGGTATGTCATTTACATATAAGTTAAATAAAATTGGACCCAATATTGAACCCTGGGGTACCTCTGCTTTGATGTTGAAGCTTGAAGAATGACGAGAATTGATTCGAACGGCAAATGTTCTATTAGATAGAAACGACTTTATGAGCAATAGAATGTAGTCGGGAAGTTTGGCTTTTGAAAGTTTTTAGAGTAAATCTTTTATCCATAACCTGTCAAAGGCTTGTGAAAAACCCAAGAAGGCTACTAAAGTGTGTTGTTTATTTTCAAAACCCTTCTCTATGGTTTCGACTAGCCGTAGTAATTGATGATGGGTGGAATAGTTCTTTCTAAATCCGAATTGAAAAGACGAAATACATTCTTTCCTCTTCAGAAACTTGTTAACCCTATTCAGAATAAGTTTTTCGAGCAACTTGGAAAGAGTGCATAACAAAGTTACTGGTCTGTAGCTGGTTGGATCATTTGGATTTTTTCCAGGTTTGTGAAAAAGTAATATGATGGCATGTCTCCATGTGATTGGAAAATAACTCATTCGCATGCAAGAATTAAATATTGTTGCTAAAAAGGCTAGAGCTTTGACTAGCAGTTTTTTAAGAATATTATTTGGGATCGCGTCATGTCCGGGAGTTTTTTTTAACGGAAGCTGTTGAATCAAATTGGCTAGTTCCCTATGACTTGCTGGCTCGATTGGGTTTGGTTTCTTTGGGAATGTAGTGTTGAGATGATCGTTTATGTGTTCGTCAAGATTTTGATTACTAATATCCAATCTGGTTTCGAAAACTGAGGAAAGGTGTTCAGCAACCTTATTGCATTTATCTTGATCGCTGCAGTAGTAGATGTCGTCGACTTTTAAGGGCGCATTAGTTTGAGGTTGACGTAATATACTCTTAATAGTTGACCACATTGTAGGATCTTTTGGTTCTAGTTCCGCTATAAATTTACTGTATGTTGAAATCCGGTAGTTGTCTAGTTCCCACTTCACCTGAGGAGACAATTGGTTCAGTTGTCGCCTCGTTGCAGGATTTCTATTTTTTGCCATTCCCGCCGAGCTTTATTTTTCTCTCTGATTAGTTTTAAGATGCTGAATGGTGGTTGATGGCAATGTCTTCTTTTATTATCGTGCTTAATAGTAGCTGTATATACGGATGCTTTAATTATTGAGTTCAGTGTAGTGATGGCTCAGTCGATTTCTGTCGTTTTGTTTATTGATATTGGGCATATTAAACTGTGGACGATAGATTCTTGAAATGTGTCTCAGTCGATGCGGCCATTTATTAATCTAGGAATTACAGGGTTAATTTTGGGTGTATTGAAGAAAGTTATTAATACTGGTGAGTGGTCGGAGTCTCACTCTGGAAGGACGGTTTAAAAAATTGGTTTTGTAAAGTTTTTACTAACGATAATATCGAGAATATCTGGCTTATGATCTTGCCGATACGGAAAGTGTGTCTAATTTTCCGGTGCAAGACAAGTGCAGCTGTTTGTGATGTGAAATTTAGAAGCCTTTCTCCATTCGGATTGCTTACTCTACATCCCCACGTGATGTGTTTGTAGTTTAGATCCCCGATCAGTAGTAAAAATTTTGTGTATGTCTTCTGCTTCGAGGCGTCGATTTGGTTGTTTGTAGACTGCGACTATGTTTACAAGGGTGTTATTGCACAGGTTCAGTTTAATCAAAGTTGTATTTAGAGTAGCTAGGTTTTTTGGTTGTAGGTGTGTTTGAATTAGCTGTCGTTTGACAAAAATGGCTACCCCTCCGGCGGCTGTTGGAGATTCCCTGTCTTGTCTATAGATAGAAGAAGATAAACATTTTGCGTTGTTCTTTAGGACCGTCTGCATTCCAGTTGCAGAGTGTTAAGTTGCTTAAAGCTCGATCATTAGTTGCCATTGGTGACAAGTATATAAGGTAGCATGACAATGATAAATTGTTTAATTTTGGAAAGGTGGGGAGTGATGATTTCTATAAGTTTGTGAAGGATTGCTGTGATTATTGATTGGAATGGATCATTGGTTTCTGTTATATTGACACTAAGATTGTTGTGTTGAACTCTTGCAGCATAGGAATATAGGATTAGCGGTTGAAGTTTGTCGTGGATTGACGTTAGGGGTTGGTCTGCTGTTCTGTGGAGGATAATGTGGTGTATTGGGAATGTAGGATATTTGCTTTAATTCGTACGAAGTATCCGCAGCCTTTATAATTGGAGGTATGTTTCTTGCCGCAGTTTATACAGGTTGGTGGAATTAATTTATCTTTCAGTTTTGAACATTCTGAGAAGTGGTGTAACCCAGTGCACTTAACACAGCAGGGCTGGAGGCGCCAATAGTTTTTGGTGTGTCCATACCTCTGGCATCTTGTGCACTGTGGGATGTCTCTTGATTTTCTTATCGGTTCCACGGTGATGACGCAATAACAGAGTCTTTGTAATTTAAATATTTTGTTATTATTTGTACTTCTCTTTACTTCGATGGCACATAAGGGAGTGAGGTTTTTGTCCCTATTCAAAAGACGGGTTAATTTAATTATTTCGATTTTTTTGGTTGTTAGTTCATCAAATATATCTTTTTCGCTAAGAGATGTTGGGAGGCCCCTTATAATGACACAGAGATTTGGGCTATCGTAATTCATAAAAGTGTGATACTGAAATTTTTTAGTTTCGTAACATTTTGTTAGGTTCAAGTAGTCTTCAATTGCAGTTAAGTTAATGCGTAGAATTTGACTCTTGTATGCTGTTGATAAATCGTTTTTTACTATTTTCCGAATATCTTGTATTTCTGCTTGATAGTTGTTTGCTTCATGTAAATAGATTGGCGGTATTTTTGGTTTCACTTCTTCTTCAGGTTCGCTCTTTTGAGAACTGGAGCTGTCTTGAGAATGAGGACTATTTAGCTGATAATATTTATTTTTAGATTGCAGCGTTGATGAGTCAAAAAGGTATCGTTTGTTGTAAATTGGTATTGGATGTGATGTAGCTGGTCGTTTAGGGGTTTGAAATTCTGAATTACCTAAGCAGTCGTCTGTCTGCATGTTTTCGTTAGGTAATACTTCGTGTAAGGCTTGTTCTGTTATTAGCTTGTAAAGTGTCGGGAGATCAGTGTTTAGTTCATTAATATTTAACTTTGGGTCAGTATTTTGACAGTTTTTAGTGTTAGCCATTACAAATTATGATAAATAACAAATGAACTCACAGTGCACGGTTGTTGCAGTAGATACTGGTTATCGGCTCCGGGCGGCCGATAACCTCCTCGCTTGTGTGGATGTCACTGGTTTATTTGCACTTTTAACTAATTTGGTGTTCTAAATAATGCTTCAAGTTAGATTATGCTGATTTGGAAAGGCATCGGATTGAACGCGACAGCAGACGACCTTTCGCTGCCGTCAAATCGTCACTCTATAACCATCTATACATAAATAAACAAAATACGCACGGGATTGCAAGACATGTTCGATACTAATTATTATGTATACTAAATTGATAAGTATAAGATATTAATTACCTGACATTGCAGCCGTTGTAACATCAAGTTGATCTTTTGATGGATCTTCCGTGGATACAGTATCTAGTTTGTTACACATTTTGCACTTAGTTGTAAAAATGCTGCGAAAATCAAGTCTCTTTTCGCTAATAATTTCTACATCACAAAATGTACAATCGAAACCATTGTATTTAAAAGATTGGAAAGATTTAAATAAATACTGGATATCTACTGTTCTTCGGCCCGTAAAATGGAACGATTCTTGGGGTTCTTCAACTTCTATGACCCACTCCGGCAATTCTTCATCAGAAAACTTTTCGGATATTTCGGGAATAGCTGATGACTTCTCGTTTTCAATAGAAGTATTATTCACAATATTTTCGCTGTTATCATCGGAACAACACCATCACTTGCATCACCAAAAAGATCAACTCGCCTTTTACACTCTGCAAAACGCGCCTACTTTAATCGATTCTTGCGACTTTTTGGTTGGGACAAATACGCACCGCGTTTGCTGTCCATTTTTGTTTCAATTTAAATGTAACAACACAAATCATGAACAATCAAGACTGAACAAAAATTGCTAATGAAATTAGAGATAAACAACTTGCAATTTTATACTTCAGGTGCCTACCTACTAATTGACATTTTGAGGAGGGGCTACAACAATTACGAATTAAATAGGCACCTTATTAATTACATTTTTTTCTAGCCGCTGGAATTAATTATTTTTTATATTATTTATATTAAAAGAAGGTTATATAGAAGGTTTTTACTAGTAACCATGGCAATTGTACTAAAAAAAGTTCTATATTTGCACAAGTTAAAATATGAAAAAAATTGACTTGTCACGTGACACGTCACATTATTTAATTATTTCCACTTAAAAGCGACCGGAGAAGAAAAATTATGTTACATTTGTACAAAATATTAGTTGCTTTTTTTGAACTAATGAATTAAATAACTATTTAGTCACTTGTAAAACAATATACTATTTTGTACTAAGTAAAATAAAAAAAAATCGACGTTGCAACTGACACGTCACATTAATTTAATTATTTTTATTTAAAAGCGATTGGAGGAAAAAATATTATTTTTCATTTGTTCAAAAAATTAGATTTTGGGACTCATAAGATTGTGGGACTCCGCTAACGCGTCGTCCTAAAAACATAAATTTTGTGTACTTTAAAACAAATAACTATATGCAACATACTTACTACACTTTAATTCCAGTTTACAGCCTCGGATTAAAATAAATGCTGTTTGAAATATTCGTTTTTCAGTTTTTCCTAAATCTGAAGCTGTAAAACGGGCCTTAGTCTATTTTTGATAAAATCTAAAAATAAAGTATTATTTATTATACCAGACAGTAAATAGCAATTAGTGTATGTATGTCTACCTTGACTAAGTAAATATGATATGCCCTAATTACTAATTAATGTACATACATACCGGTATCTATTTTATAATATGAATATTTATTGCTAGTTTAATCATTTCCGATCGTTAGACTATTTAAAAACTAAGTAAATAATCATTTAGAGAAGAAAATATGTAACTACATATTGGAAATACATGAATGAATTGTATAAGAGTTGGAAGGCAATGCAATATTTAAAATGTGAAACAAAATTCTACGCAAACGATTTGGTATTTAGTACCAAGAAACATTTAATCCGCTTAACTTTCCAGTTCTTAATCTTTCTCGAGTCTCGAGTCGTACACAAACAATTAGTCTTACTTTTAGTAGTTATGCAACTTTGCATACATCAAATTGTTTTAAGTAAAGTAAAGTAAAAATTAAGTAAATGTCAGTCTTAAACTAGAAACCTTTGACTTTTTAAGATTAATTATCATTTATATTAATTACACACGTCTTAGATTCAATTAATTACAAATCATAAGCATAAATGTTGTCTGAATCCTTGATATTATCATTATTTAATTATTGCGATGTTGTCTACGGTCCTTGTCTGGATCAGGATACCCGTCGGCGTATTCAAAAAGTGCAGAATTCATGTGTGCGATTTGTTTGTAATATGAGAGCGCGTATCCCATGTAATTAAGGAGCTAAAATGGTTAAATATGGAAAACCGCAGACAATTACACACTGCCTGTTTGATACATGATGTGTCAAAATCTGGTACACCAACATATCTATTTCGCCGATTAACAACTAACGAGACAATTAATAATTTAAATACTAGAAATAAATTAAGTTTTTTCAATTCCAAAATATAGAATATTAATTTTTAAAAGATGTTTCAGTTATACAGCGCCTACGGTCTATAACAAGCTCAAATCTGAATAAAAAATTATCTACTAAAAGTTTTAAAACTGTTGTTTCCAAGCATAGTTTACAAGGGCAATAGTTTTAATTTCTAATTTTATAAATATTAAACAATATAATTTTTTTTATGATATCAAATTTTCGTGTTAAATAAGTACATACATATATATAGATATACATTTTTTTTATTTGCAAGTGATATCGATGTATATAACTATAAGGGTAAGTGGAAGAACAGCCTTTTGGCTGAACTTTCGTCACATAAAGACACCTTATTATTATTATTATTATTAACTATGTAAATTAGAAATATATAAATCAATACAGAGGCGGTATTGCCATACTAATCAAGCAACATATATTAAACATCACGTTTTAACTGCATCCAAAAAATATTTTCTACAGGCAACAACGATCGAGATAGACGATTGGAACGAACCCCTAATTCTATCAGCCGCATATTGTTCCCCGAATTAGGCTTTCAATAAACAGGGTCTCATTAAATATTTTAGATCCTTAGGCAATAGATTCTTAGCAGGGGGAGACTGCAATGCTAAGCACATACTATGGGACTCCCGTATTTCTCCACTTGGCCGGGGAAGAGTGCTATATCAAGTAGCACAAGAGCTTCAAGTAGGTCACTTATTAACGTATCAACCCACCTACTGGCCTTCTGACCCAAATAAGATGCCGAACTTGTTGGACTTCTTTCTAACTAAAGGCATACCTGCAGGATATCTCAAGATAACATCATGCCTGGACTTGTCCTCTGATCAAATTCCTGTGATTGCAGGAAAGGGTAATTAAGTTATTCAACAGGACGCACTGCGTGGAACTGCAACAGGGATATCTATCAAACTCAACTGGACATAAAAAATTCGCTCCAAACTGATGAGGAACTTGAACCAGCAGTCTACAACTTTACTAAAATAATTCAAAAGTCAGCTATGGAAGCAACGCTTGAAAGTGCACAAAAAAGGCAACAAGAATGTTGCTCTATTACAGTAAAACAGAAAATCGCAGAAAAAAGACGGTTAAGAAAGATTTGGTAAAAATAGCTATTAACATATCTAGGAATGTTATGAGTATCATAACTGCCGCAGATGTTGTATTGAAATCCGAGCTCGCAGAGCGAGGATTTTAAAACATCTGAGGCTGTTATGATTCATAACATCCGTGATTTGTTCAATAGTTTATCGGTTGCTGTATGGTTATGGTTGCCAAGTACGGTAATGGACTATTACCGTACAGATCAGTTATAACCTAGTTACCAGCCTACTTTTGTATATGTAAACAAGGGATTAATATCCTGCAACCGATAAACAAAGTAACGCTCGGACAAAAGACGTTATAATCAAAGATCATCAGAGTTGAAAGCGCTTATCAAAGACTTTAAAAACAAGTACTTCAAGAACATCTTTCAAATTTTTGTGCAACAGATGACACAAATTATGCTCTATGGGAAGCAACTAAAAAAATATAAGTACAAAATTAACCAATTCCTCCTCTGAAGACAGAAAATGGTCTATGGGCATGATCCCATTCAGACAAGGCACTTCTCTTTTCTTAATATCTAGTAAATGTCTTCCAACCTATTCCATCTCAAATAACCATCGAAGAGGAAATAGAAATACAAAATTTCCTAGAAATACCACACCAACTCACTCTGCCCATGGAACTATTCACAGCAAGGGAAATAAAATATGTGATTAAATACAACTTTACACCCTACGAAAGCTCCAGCCTATGGCCTAATTACAGGGAAATTAGTCAAAGAATTACCGCACAAGGGCCTAGTAATGCTGACCATGCTATACAATGCTGTCCTGATACTCAGTTACTTTCCCGCACAATGGAAGGTAGCACAGGTAATAGAAATTCCCAAACCTAGCAAACCCCAATTAGCTTACTACCCGTATTAGGTAAACTATTGGAAAAATTGCTGGTCAGAAGATGAACGTTAATCTTAAAGGACATTATCCCAGATCATCAGTTTGGCTTTCGGGTAAACAATTACTCAGCATGTTCACAGAGCGGTTAATACTATTAATCAAACTTTCGAAGAAAATCAATATTGCACAGCTGCATATTTCTTGACCATAACCAAGATTTTGACAAAGTGTGGCATATAGGGTTACTTCACAAACTCAAAAAAATGTTCCCTCACCCCTTCTGGAAGCAAGATACTTACAAGTAAAATTCGGATAACATCTGACAGAGCTTCACTTAATTAAATGGGGTGTACCTCGAGGCAGTGTCCTAGGTCCGGTTTTTGTATCTCATTTTCACTGCAGATATACTGTAATAGCCGCCTCGCTTAAAGTATATAATAGTAAATTTGACTGCCACAACAAAATGATCTGTGGTCGCAAAAAACAGTGTACAATTGAGTGTTTAAACACCAAAATGGCAAGGAAGCATCAGGTAAATACGATTAATTCTGTGATGTAGCAACGACTAACCACTTTTTGTTTCTAGTGACGTCAAAACCCACTCGCGATCGCTTTTTGTTTCCGCGTTAACTTGCACTTTCTAGAGACGCTATCTAAATTACTCGAAGCTGGACGGACCTGGACAACTGGAATATGCCTCTCCACTTCGTACACAGTCCAATCTTGATGAACCCAGCGAATTATGGGGCTGATGTAAGGGCTTCCTGTGAAATCCTACCTTATTCGGATACCTTTCTGATGCTGGATACACTTTCCAATGACGCCACTGGAATTACGCACTTGGAAAAGGCTTGTTGGTTGAAATTTCTACATCCATGGATTCCTGAAGGTCTTCTCTATATGTAGCAGACACTGTTTTTGCTGGGCAATGCTGCTTACTTATGGAAATGGGCCCCCGAAGTTATTCGCACTTGGACGAATCTTGCTGCTGGCTAAACTGCTACACTTCGAACCTTTAACACATGGAAAACTATACCCAAAGATGCCTTACACACTGATGAATAACTTTAGACACAACTGGTATTCCAAAAGACTTTTTATTTATAATTTAAAGCGATAAAATGTGGAGCTCAATCTGCTCTCAACTTGTCGAATTTTAGCATGTTTGGTAATTCTTCAACAAAAGAAAGTCTCGTAACTTAGCAACTAGATTTTCATATGTTTAAAAGAAATTAAGATTGATAACATGTTTGACCTTATGGACTACGGTTTTGATGTCATGTCTTTGCCTAACTACTAAAATTGTCTTTTTCTTAGAATAAATGTCACTACACTTTGCTCTGCTTTTAAATCACTTTGGTTAATAATGCACTGATACCCTTTAGTTTCTTTAGCATCTCACTAATTGTCTTTCGATCGTTTGCCTTACATTTCTCCATTGCTCTATTGCAATTATTACTTTGCTAGCACTGCTTCGTTTGCCTTTCAGCTAATTTGACGTTTGCTGGCTTGTACATTTTTAATACATAACGCGCATATACTTTCTGTACTTAACAAATCATTCTGTATTATTTTATTCACATTATGTTTGACGTAACTAAGCTCAAATCTGTCAGTTACAAATTAAATTGCATTGGCCCTTCCGAACATTTATCATATCTGAAGCTCTGAACGCAACCCTTCTGAAACCTGCATTATCTCATGCTAACTTTAATCCCTGAAATTATTAGTTATTGCTGCTCACATCAAGTGCCTTTCTTAATGTAAAGTACTGATTATCTTGCAATAAATAAAATATTTAGTTCTGCACTCATTTTGACCTTATTCATTTAGTTAATTAGACAATCAGAATTGCTGTGAGCAGTAAACCATTACAATACTTACAAATCAGTACTCCCTCACTGCAACATTTTCTGATGACAAAGTCGTGATGGTGAAACATAAAGACCTAGTGTTGCTGTATATCTCCTTCAACAGAGCTTAGACCAAGTAGTGTACTGAACCAAAAGATGTGTCAAATTAAACAAGCGAAATCCTTTGATATTACCTTAACAAAATGCAGGGATAATTCACCAGTAGTCTTCATAAGCCACATACCACTAACACAAGCGACTGAGGTAAAATACCTCCGCGTACACTTCAACCCAGGTCTGACTTGGAAGTCTCATATTAAAAAAAAAACGTAAATACCTTGAATTGAAGTTTAGTAAGCTCTATTGACTGCTTGGTAGAAAATGTAAGTGATCGCTATCAAATAAGCTCCTCGTCTACAATGTACACCAGCCAACTCCAACATTCCGATAATTGAAAGATTTCGATCCAAAGTTCTACGTGCTACGTGTGATGCTCCCTATTTTGTAAGAAATGCAGACATCCTAAGTGATTTAAACGTTGACCCGGTTAAAGTAGTCATAGGCCTTAGCTCTAAACCTACTAGACAATAGTAAACACCTACAAAGGCTAAACAGACATAAACCGTTAGATCTACCTCATAGATTTGTTTAGTTAAATTACTATAATGGCCTGTGTTGGTAAACAAATATTATATGGTTAAAGTAATTTCTGTGTTGTAAATCATTGGATTTCAACCTTCATCTGAATGTTTCATGTCATTTATTTATTAACTGTTACATATTGCTATGAACACATTTTAAGCCCCTATGATTATAACAGCAATTTACAACATTTCAAGCAAGTAATATTTTATAAAATGTCCCATAAAAGTGCTAGTTTATTATTTGTAAATAGTTTAAAATAGTATTGACCTTGATAATAATTTGTAAAACAGTATTGAAAATAGCGTTAGTCTTGATTTGAACAAAATGTAATCAGAGTAATCAGGCTTGGTAATAATGTATAACAATGTAAGATCGAAGACAGGCAATTGGAGAACGAAAGCCAAGCTGTGCAGTGGTGTAATTTTGGCTTCCCCAATAAATAATTATTAATACGCGAATAAATACCATTTTCTCAATTTAGTGTGTTTCAAAATTAATTCTATATCCTTTGGGTACGCTGTAGCAGGTTGCAGTAATTAGTAGCACCTCTGCAGAGGTTTTAAAAAGCGTTTGATTTGTGCATTTGTGTCTACGAGCTTTGAGCAGTGTAATTGAAGCCCTTGTGAGCTCGAGGTAGGTAGTGACGTTCGTGGGAAGCAGTTGGAGCCCTAGTGTGAGACGAAGGCTGAATTGGAGGCGGCCGAGCTACAGGAGTCGTTCTGCAAGCGTCAGCGCTTGTATCGGTAGGCCAACGAAGAAAGAGGGGTCCAGGCATCGTGTGACCTTCTGGGGACTCGACTTAAGCTCTAGTTTCCATTGGAAGAGCAACAGAATGACCAGGAAAATTCATTCTTAAAAGATTGAATTTAGTGGCGTCGGTTTTTTGTGCACTTCCAGCAGTCCCGTCTTTTGAGTATTTTTTGTTTGTGACGTGTATTTACTTACTGCAATTGTTATCACCTAGACAACGCCTTAATTACGTAATCACTGATATTTGTTGAACAATAACGAATTTGTTTTGCGAAATTTTGAGATTGGATCGCCATATTTGAATTTGGTTCTTATTAGTTAAATAATATCTAGTACTCTAGAGATCCCAGTAGTTAAATCAGCATTATACAAAGTATTTACAATAAAATTATTATAAATAGTACCACGATTATCAGGTTAATAGCAAATGTATTTCCTATAATTTATACAAATCAAGATTGTATTTGCTAGGATGTAGAGACCCGACCCTTTTGATATTATTAAACTCATTTATTTTATTTCAAATAAATAAAAAACCACAATAATAATAAATCATAGTAATATATTTTGTTTATTGTTGGTAAACAGTTTGCAAAAGGAAATATATTGTTATAATACACCATACGTTGGTCGTAGATAAAATTAAAAATGTATAAAAGAAATTGGGTTGATGATGTTTATAAAAGTTTAATGAATAAATTTAAGTTAAAGCAAATTATTAATAAAATGATAGCTATTGGACGTTTACAGGTGGTTTGAATATATTTATTTATTTATTTAATTTATTTATTTAATTCGCACTCAGCCAACAGCCGTTAGGCCAATTATAGGCGTCGCTGTGCAGTTATGAGGACTTCCAACCCCACTAACGACTGTCATGATGTTATATGACCGCCGGGACCAACTTTTTTCCGTGATAGCCGTACCGCGAGGCGCCGAGAGATGCAGCCGTGGAACTCCCATCCAAGTTCTGACCGGAGACAGCGTTGCTTAATATAAAAAGAATATTTAAGAGACGGTGGTATCAGTAATGACAAATGTGAAATTCTGGTAAGGATAATTAAAGTAGGTAGATATCAAATAAGAATTAGAGTATTGGATGCATTAGGAATGAAAATATGATAGTTAACAAGTTTGTTCCAATTATTAGAAAATAAAAAGTAGAAAACATGTAAAGAAAATCGTTTTGATCTAACTAAAAACATATTAAATTTAACCCTCTTTTAATGTAAAAGTTTTGGCTCATTTAAAAAGGGTAGTCTAAATCTACGTGGTGTATATAATGAAGTGAAATATTAAATTGCAAATAACATAAGTAATGGAGTAATTACAGAAGAGAATTGGTATTGATAAACTTAATGGATACAAGAATGGTTATTTACAAGTGATTAATTGAAGAATTATATTAAGACAGTTTTATTGGAGGGAGTACAGTTGACAATTGACATAAGTAAAAATGGGTCTACATCAATCTAAGTGTTGCTGAGTAGTGAGACATAGGAGTTTTGGTGAAGTTAGACGATCCTTTCAAATAGGTGCTAGCAGGGAGAGGAGCAGATCTGGAATTATTCTGTTGACTAGTTGCTGTCAAGGGTTTTGAGTTTTGGAGTGTTGGACGAAGCTTGACACTGGTGATTCGTTCGTGGCAGCTGCATTGCAGAGAGCTGCTTGGAGAGGATCCATTCCGGAAGGTGACAGAGACAGGAGCAGATTTAGGATTGTTCCATTTGCTGGTTGCTGCCAGGGAATTTTGGTTTTGTGGTACTAGACGAGGCTAGAGACTGGAGATATGTACGTGAGCGCTGCATTGCGGGAGGCTGCTTGAAGGAGTCGATTGTGGCTAAAGGATAAGTTGCAGTTTTGAAAATTTTGGAAGTGCCATATACAAAGTGGGTAATTTCTTAGTTTTTTTTTTTCTTCTTTTCGGCATCAGCTGCTGAGGCTATTAGCCGTTAGTAACTGGATACTTTAATTTTTTTCAGATTATATCTGTTCCATCAGTCCAATTTGTTTTATGCATTCCAAAATTGCCCTGTGCCCCAATTCTGTTAACGATGTCCCTTCTCGAAAGGTACGAGCTGCTCTGTATCTAGCGCATTCCATTAAAATGTGATGTACTGTTAATGGTACGTTACAGGTAGTACATGACGGTTGATTTTCACCACACAGTAAATACTTGCACGTTAGTTGAGTATGTCCGGTTCGCAGTCTCGTCAAGATAACTTGTTCCCTTCTGGAGATATTAGTGGGGTATTGAAATTGACCCACTTCTGGAAGGAACCTCCTCAGATACGTATTCTGATTGTTCCATACTTCTTGAAACTTGGCTCTGATTTGTTTCCCAACAAATATTTTAACGTCTTTGAGACTGGTAACTTCATATGTGGACGGAATTTGTAGGGTTGCATCTTTCGCAGCTCTATCAGCCTTTTCATTGCCGGTTATGCCAACATGACTAGGAATCCATATGAGTGATAATTGTTTTCCCATTAATCCTATCGTGTTACAAAGAGACCTAATGTCTGTGATTAACGGGTCATGGATAGTTCGATTGTTTATAGCTTCGAGAACAGACAGAGAGTCGGTACATATCGCAAAAGCCATCTGGCTCGCGTCCCGACACAGCCGCAACGCGGCATAGATAGCAAACGCTTCACAGAAAAAAATACTGACAATCTGTGGAAGCGAATGCTTCAAAATTTCCTCCCCATATATGACTGCAAACCCAGCCCCTGTGTCCGTTTTTGACCCATCTGTAAATATTAAAATGTGGTTGCTATAATTCTCAAGTAAGTCGAAATAGCACTGCTTGATAGCAGCTGCATTTATTTCTTTCTTAGTGACTTTTATCAGGTCCGTTCGAGTTTCTGGGAGGTTCACAATCCACGGTTCGTAGACCTGTTCTTCGGCCATGTATAATGACTGTTCAGGTATTCCAAGTTCAGTAATGATATTCGCTGATCTCACCGATGACGATTTGTGCCGAGTAGTTTCCGTCGAATAACGAGCAGAGAATGCATTTCCATTGAACAGGGAAAGCATTCTATGGTTTGATTGCCTGCTTAAATTCAATCGGTAGCTAGCTATATGTTTTTGACGCCTTAAGCTTAAAGGTTCCAGGCCAGAGTCTGCGTACATGCTTTTTACTGGACATGTGCTAAAAGCTCCTATGGCATATCGTATACCCCGATTATGTACGACATCTAATGGAATTAACCGGCTCGGCTTTGCAGAGGAGTACGCCACGCATCCATAGTCGATCTTTGACAGCACTAAACTTTTATGAAGCATCAGTAACGTCTTTCTGTCCGCTCCCCATTTTGTGTGAGCTAATCCTTTGATTATGTTCAAGTTCCTTTTGCATGAAGAGGCGAGGTTGTCGATGTGTGCCTTCCACGTGTGTTTCTTATCAAACAGGACTCCCAAATATCTGAACGAGTCGACGTTTTCAATGGGATGACCTTCTAGAGTAAACTTTGGTGTTGTAAGGCAGGTAGATCGTTTTCTGCAGAAGTGTATTGATTTTGTTTTGTCTATGGATATTGAAAAGTTGCGATCCTTTAAGACATTTGAGATATTTGTTAGGCCTGATTGCAAGGCTTCTTTAATTACATCTGTAGAAGTACCTATTTTGAGAAGGACAATGTCATCTGCATATGCGCAGTAACACAGGGAAGAGTCGATTGATGACAATACTGAGTTGATAGCGATTAAAAATAGGGTGGCACTGAGGGGCGAGCCTTGAGGTGTGCCGTTTTTAAGCTGGTATGTATCTGACAGTACATTACCGATTCTAACATTCATAGTACGGTTGTCTAGGAATCGTTGCACAAATATCGGCAAGTTTCCTCTAAATCCCCACTCATACAGCTGGCGAAGTATGTCGGCATGTCGCACCGTGTTAAAGGCATTCTTTATATCAATGAATATAGCCGAAGCATGTAAATTATACAGAAAACAATTGTTGAGTGCATTTTCGATTAAGACTATTGCATCTGTAGTTGAGTGGTTCTTTCTAAAGCCAAATTGGTAAGATGCTAATAAATCCTTCTGTTCCAGAACCCAACTCAGTCTATTGTTAACCATGCGTTCTAATAGTTTCCCAATACAGCTCGATAGTGAGACTGGTCTGTAGTGCGACGGCTCAGAGGGGTTTTGTATCTTTGGGAGTGGGATAACAATCGCAGTCTTCCATGAGTCCGGAAATCTACCACCCTCCCAAACCTCGTTTAGACTTTCCAGAAGACGTATTTTGACTTCTCGAGGTAAATGTTTTATGAAATCAATGGCCAAATGATCGGGACCTGGGGTGCCACTTTTGCTTTTGTTAATTGCATAGTCAAACTCATCTAGGGTAAAAGAAACATTATAAGGAAGGCTGTCAAATGTTTCGAACGTTATATGGTCTATAGAGACTGCTGTGCTGATTTCTGAGTTGCACGATTCCGCAAACGAAGTACCTAATGCATCTGCAATGTCTTTATGGTTCGTTACCATTCTGTCACCTATAGATAGTAACGGAGCAGAAGGCGGTAGAGAGATTCCTCTGATAGCTCTCACTTTCGTCCAAATTTCATTCACAGGAGTAGCCGAACTAATGGATGATACGTATTTTTTCCATGAGTCTTTTTTGGCGTTTATAATGATTCTGCGACAGATCGCTCTTTTCCGTTTGAATGTAATCAAATTTTCAAGAGTAGGATGCCGTTTAAATACTTGTAGCGCGTGTTTCTTTTCTTTTACTGCGACTTTTACTTCGTTATTCCACCATGGAACTGGCCGTTTGCACATATATCCTGACGGTCGTTTTGGAACACATTCCTTTGCTACATCATGAATTAAGGTTGTAATATCGCTTATTGGAGTATGGTGAGCACACTGAAATGAACCCAATAATAGTTCCTCAAATCGGTTCCAGTCAGCATCCCGAATCAACCATTTTTCAGGCAGATACAAATTGCTAACCTGAGGCTGAGGAATCCTTAATACAAGAGGGAAGTGGTCGCTATGATGTAGATCAGAGTCTACACCCCAAACTACGTTGGATAATAATGATGATGAACAAAGTGATAGATCTATCGCCGAGAACGTGCCATGTGCGGAGGAGAAATGCGTGTGGGAGCCATTATTTAAAAGCCCTATGTCATCGGTTTCCAAGAGCCCTTCCACAATACGACCTGCAGCATCAGTATGTGTAGAGCCCCATAAGGTGTTCGCAGCATTGAAATCGCCTAAGAGTAGGAATGGACGTGGAAGTTCAGCTATTAAAGCTTGCAGATCTTCAATCGTATAATCCATCGTTGGCAAATATAGAGAACATATAGTTATTTTGATAGGAAATTCCATTTTCACTGCTACAGCCTGCAGGCTGGTGGCAAGGGGAAGTTTGGAGGCACGACTGTTATTACGGGTGAGTATGGCCACTCCGCCGTGAGCTATTCTACCACCCTCAGAATTTTTTTGGTAGATATTATAGTTTTTAATAGTGGCACTTTTTGGACCGTAGAATCGCGATTCTTGAATACACAGGCAAAGCGGTGCGTATTGATTGATTAGAAGACTAACATCTGCAAGTTTGTTGAAGAAGCCATTACAGTTCCATTGCAAAATGTTGCAGTATTGATCCTGGTTGTATGTCAATCCATTACTAGACGTTACGTTGTTTCTATTTTCTCTAGATGTGGACATAATATTATCATTGTTAGTATGCTGTATTGGGTTATCCATTATTGTGGTAGTTATTAAAGTTAAGTGAAAAATAAATTTATATAAATGTAAGTCTAGTGAAAGAGTTATTTAGATTACTGTATTTTATTGGGCAGTCATCGTGGATTATTCACAGTATATAGAAGTTTTTATTATTTAGGAATTGGCTTTCGGGGCTTCCCTTTAGGCCATCCTTTTTTTTTCTTATTTTTGATTTCCTTTATTACCATTTGGTCAATAGATTCGAGGCTAGTTTGATTGCCTTCAACGTCATTGCCCGCTGTAGTTTGGGCGTCGACGTTGGCTGATGTAGATAAACTTCGTTTACGTTTTTCAACTATAACCTCTGCATCCATGGCAATATTGGAAGATGCAGTTGTGCCTATAGGCGAATTCAATTTGGTTTATACACTAGAGGAATCACCAGAGTTTGTGGTAGTTATTATTAAAGTCTCTACATTATTTGACGTCTGAGAGACGGATGGAGTAAGATTTGACACAGGTCTGTCCCTGTCGCTCTTATCAGTACCCGTTCCCGCTATAGTGCTTACGGGTCTCAGAATAGTTGAGGACGCAGGCGTTTGTTCAAATATACATGTTTTTAATGCACTGACTAAAAGTGGAATTAATTCATTTGTGAGGGCCTTGATGTTAATTTTTGTTGACTGTGATGACGACGCAACTTTACTATATGAGATATTCGGGGATGGTGTGGTGCCAACTATTTTCTTTCTTGCTTCAAAGTAGGTTATCTTTTCTCTAATTTTTAATTCCTGTATAGCAACTTCTTGTTTGTATATATTGTATTCTGAAGATCTAGCGGAGTGCGGGCCTTCGCAGTTTACGCATGTCGCGGGATCGACGCAAGATGACCCTGGATGTGGAGGCTTTCCGCAATCACATACTTGCGTTCGGGAACATCTCAATGACGTGTGTCCATACCTCTGACAACGAAAGCATCGCATTGGAGGTGGAATATACTGTCGAACGGGTAGCGAGTAGAAAGCAATGTATATTCGTTTCGGCAATGTTGGCGAATCAAAAGTGAAGATGTGATTAGCAGTTTCCTGCAACTTCCCTTCCCTTCTTGCTAGAATACGCTTCACTTCAATAACTCCCTGACTCTTTACTTCCGTCAATATTTCATCAACTGAACAGTTTAAAAGGTCCCTGCAGTTTATTACTCCCTTTGAATAATTTAGCGTTCGATGCGCTAATACTTCTACCTCGAAATTACACATGCGTTTGGTTGCTAATAACTTCCGTGCTTGAGCAGCCGAAACTGTCTCAATCAACAGTCCTTCTCTCGTTTTATTTATGGATTTACATTGACCAACTAAACCAGACAACGATTTTGCTATAACGAAAGGATTAACTTTTTCGAAGTCTCCTTCCAACCTTTTCACGACCAAGAACCGGGGGATAACCGCCTTTTCCTGGTTCGGTGATGCGTTTTGGAGTGTAGGAAGTCCCATATCTCCGCCCATGTTTTGAGAGGTGGACGCCTCTACTGGATGTGAGTTATCCATGAAAACTGAATCAGGTTAAAGAGGCTGACCCAAAACTGGGTCTAAGGAGTATAAGAAAGATTTAGGCCAAAAGCTTCTAAAAATGCGTAGGGACGCTAAAGAGTATACAATAAGGACCAGTCAATATTTTCGCTAGTGCGTTCGCACAGAACGGCCTCAGAATCCTCCGTAGCAGGGTCCGCGCTGGTACGGAGCTGATTGTCCATGCCCTCCGAACAACAGAGCCGCGGACTTCTAGCTCCAACCCGTTCAAGCTTCGGCTGGCCAGACCTACCATCCCATGCCGAAATCCGGGTCTACGGTGACATGGGTACGCTTCAAAAAGAGAAGGACAGCGAAGAACCACGACACCTTCATGAACGGAAAGGTTCACAACCAGGTAGTCTAAATACTTACTGCGTAGACTACTCTCACCAGCAAGGATTTTTTATCGGGGTTTTCTCCTCAAGTCCTTTTAGTCGCCTTTTACGACAGGCAGGACATACCGTGGTTGTATTCTAACCCCCAACCACAGGGGTTTTTCTTAGTTTATACCAACTATAAAGCAAAAAATACATTTTAAAAGGTGCAATTAATCAAAAAACAATAACTTACCGTATTATATAAAGTTGTAATGTACAATTATTAGAATTGGACATTTGTCATTAAGATTTGAGAATTACTGTTGACATTTGGTTGACATTCAGTTTGAATGAATAGTTGAAAAATACTTGAAAATTATTTTCTCAGAACAAAGTAACTAGATAATATAGTTAAATGTGTTCCTGTTTGTCAATTTGATGATATAACTTTAGTTTCGATCTTCATTTTTGACCATTAACTAAAGATATATATATATAAATGTATCAAACATGTATTATAGTTTTATATAGCACTAAGAAAAATTAACGTAATAATAATATCCATACTGAAAACAATTAACCTGGAAACACTAATGGAAACGCAACGATCGTTATTACTGTTATTAGGCAATTACCTCACAATAAAAATATTAATTGAATGCGCCAAAAATTCCTCTCTCTGAAATAAACGACCCTCATGAAAAGATTATTGCAAAATTAGAAACATGTTAAAATATAATTCTTATTAACGCAAATTTACGGCAATCTAATCGACACTGCCAACTCACGCGAACTTCCTAGAGTTTGCATTCTGTCGTCAAAATAAAAAGCGAAGTTCATCTAAGTCAAGCATGCGAATGAATATTCAAAAAATTAAGAACAAGTCACGCGTCGCCCTCTTAACTCTGTAACTACAGTTTTTATTTTAATACAAATGACTACATTATCGTCAGGGTTTTCACTGCCTGTAGGATCTATACTTAGAAATGTAACTGCACATATTAAAAATGTGCTCTGGAAGTCAAAAGAATTTCCTACAGGAATGTTTTGTTATCTTTCGAATATATCTCAATAACATTCATGTTTCCTTAGCGTGCAAATGAGCCCACGATAAAGCAAGGCGAGAACAAAATGAATCGCTTAGGATGAAACCTCGCCAATATTAAAATTTACGGCACCGATCATCAGATATGGTAACCAAAACTGAAACTTAATACGTTGCACGCATGAGACACGCGTTTTCTGTTTAAATCAATCATAGGACACATTTCTAATTACTTAATTCGGTTTTTCAGGCAGGTGTGAAATTATTTTTATCAGCAACTACACTCACTCAACTGCCATTTGCAGAATGGTATAGGCACATTTATATTTGGATCTTTAAATAGAAGAATTTTTGATATACTTCCTATATTTGGAATAGCATTTTTAAATCTATATAAGAGTATTCCAAAATTACTATTTTCAACCATGAAAATCGATTTTATAGTAAAAGTACTTTTACTAAACTTTTGAAAACGTTTTTATTACTTCAAACTGCAGGTATTATCTTTATTGGCACGTTAATTTATGTGCCCAGTTTTATGAAAAAGTGTTTTGATATTTAAATCAGTGCCATTACATATGTTTATTTAATGAGTAGGAAATAAAAAATCATATAGTAAATTCTTGGTATGCAAATTTTTAAGGTAGCAAAATAATTTTCTTATCAGATCTAGCTATGAAGAACAAGCGCCTGCCAAGAATAGTAAAATGTAAATAGCGACATCATTAACAAATTAATCAACGGCTATAATTTTTTTAATTTAAAATTCATGGAGCTATTGTTAGTGTAAAATATGAACCTGCTTAAAATGTCTTTGCATGCAAAGGTACGACGGCTACTACCATCGAACATGTATTATTTACATGTACATAGTTAAAACATTGTACATGTACAGAATAAACTATTTTATTTGCATTGTTTTAGTTTCAAACTGGAATTGAAATAACACTTCACAGAATGTATAATATATACAGAGCGGGGCATATAACTTGAAGCCGATTACTACTTACAACTGATTGGCAACACAAGTACCCAAAATGTATTTAAAAGATGTATTAATCAAAGTTGTTATTCCTGAAATGAGACTTTTCCTAGGTTCTTCGTTGTGACGTTAAAGTATAACTAGACATGTCGTACGCTTTAGTATTTTATAAATTAGTTGCCCTTGTTGTTCACTTAGCTAGCTTACCACACACGAAACTTTTTTAATATTAGATACTCTTTTCCCAGTCATAATAAATTAAGAAGTGTCACTATTTGCCAAAATAGGAAGCTCATCTGCAACTCGGATGCTAAAATCAACCTCAAATAATATGCACAAGAAAAGCCAGTTTGCTTCGATAAATAAACAATAATATATCTACCTCTAAATAAACATGAAACTTTAAGGATATCAGGATTCATTCCTAATCTAAATGGTCATTCTTCGCCACATCGGTTTTTAATACCACTTGATTGGTAATGGACAATGGCTCGTTGCTACCCGCCTCTATATTTACATTTCAACAACATTAAAAAGACGCTAAAATAACTGTTTTTAAAACGCAAATATTCGATACATAGAAATATTGGGAAATATTTTGCCCCGTCTTGCACTGTAAACTAATATGCACGCTAGGGAATGCCGTTTGACGTCACGAGCCGCAAACAATGGCCTCGGTGCCGCTCCAGATCTTCTCACGATATTAAGACGAAATAGGACACAATCCGCTATTCTTACATATTCAAAAGGGTGAAAATCATAAATCTTTAAGCAAATCGGCCACTTTACACCTGGTTTCGGCATTTCTACGGTACTTTGAGGAGTCGACCTTGCTCTGTCGCGTGTCGCTGGGCTTGCAGCACCTTGTCGACGAAGCTTTTAGTTTCTATTCAAACTGACTATTGTTTACGCAGGAACCTGACCCGGAAATCACGCTTTGGAAGCACAAAATTCACTTTTTCTAAGACCACTACTAAAAGCAGGTCTTTTAGCACTAGCTTGTTTTACTAAAAATGACGTTTTATAAATCAGCGTGTTAAAAGTGAAATCAACTGTTTACTTTTAGCACATGTGCTAAAAGTAAAGAGCGGGTGTTGAATTTAGAATTTTAAACAGGAAGTGAGGTTATAAAGTTATTACAGTTACTTCTTTCGTTCAAGGTAAATTGTTTTTTAAATAAATAAAGCATTTTGTGATGAATAAAGTAAAATGTGTACTATTATAATTACTTTTGATAACTAACTTTGACATCTACCGACTGCAGAAACAGTCACCTGTGCCGTCACGGCCATCTCTTTGCTATGACATAAATTATAACTGTCATAAATGCAAACCTTCGTTAAATCGACATTTCTGGATTAATAACAGTAAATTTAAGGCCGTAGAAAAAATATTGTGTGCAAACTCGTGCATAAACATCCACTTTTAGCACTTGCTGTACAAATAGCTATAGTTTGCTGCATAAGACACTTGCAGCGTGAGGCGCCTTCCTCGCTTTCTGACGACTGCAGCACCAATGTCTCGTTGTATGTGGCCAGGGGCACTGCGTTTACGCGGAAAAACACCTCATATCAGCCGTATTGCTAAAACCATGGCACAAGCAAAGCCGAGGCGTAATTCTGCATGCGTATTGGCGCCTAAGTTAAATATTCAGATATTGCAATTTACAACTGCTCAAATTAGATATATATGTAAATATTGCAATAAACAATCCAGGAAAAGGGACAAATTCCAGTGTCACGCCTTCATAATATTAAAGCAATTTTGAGAGGTGTAAATTTAAAGACCAGTAATATGATTTAACTAATAAAATTAAAGTAATATTAACCAACCTGTAGATAGATATGATAAAAGACAAAATATATAATACAAGAACTGGCAATTACTCTGATGGTTTGCCAGTGTTGTCACGATATGTGTGCGTTGGGTTTTAATCTCAACTAGTTAGGGGATGTATATACCAAGCCATTTAGCCAACACGGTGCATTACGTAATTTTTTTAAATAAAACAGTAGCTCAGTTTCCAACAGTCTCAAAAACACGCTCAAGGTAATGAAAAGGAAAGTGGACAGACAAAGAGGTTTAAGAAGATATGAGTTTGGTTTAGTTGCGAAAACCTGTTTGTATGCACGTACAATAACTGTTCACCGTCGAGAGATTGAATTAAACGTAATAGGTATTTGTGAAACAAGAAGAAGGGCAGAATTGGGCAATTATACAAAAGCTAATCAACGATACTACTCATTTTGAAGCTAGAATAGTCGACATCATAAAGAAGGTAATCTACTACAGGTAATCTAAACATAATACAAGTATGTACTCCAATCCCAGAACAAGAAAATAACACAGTGAAAAAATCGATAATGAATTTGTTAGATATACTATTCTTAAATCTTCAAATATCGTACACTACGAGAGTATACTTGAGAGCTCGCCAACTAGACTCAGTGTAGACGGCGCTCAGCTCCTTACAAGATGTTACTAGCAAATATTATGAGCGCCAACAAGTCTTTACCTCTAACAAATATACTCAGCTAGGTCGACAACTTATAAACTCAAATAATCGCAGCAGATAATAGTACAACATCTGAAGTACAAAAAGTAGCAGTAACAAGATATCACTTTATACTAGTAGCACAATTAAATACGCAATTAAAAGTCAAACAATTTAAATCTAAATTACCGACTGAGAACAGCTTAATTAATCTCTACATTAATACACCTGAATTTTGCAGTAAGAATATCATTAACCTAATTTAAAATATGTAACACAGTTTATTAGGTCGTAATTACTTATTTCAGAGGTCAAGCTTTTGCAGAGGATGGTTAGATAGTCTCGAAACGGGATCTTACAGCTATGCTAGCGGCAGGTTGATGGTGCCTGCAGAAACCACGCCTTCTAAAGCAGTCAAATCGATGAAGTCTTAAAGCTCCCGGTAAAAGCCAGAACCTCCGGGAGAAACTTACGTTTTTCTAGGGAACGGCAATTAGATGCGTTTTGCTAATTCGAGGTCACGTACGGGAAGCAACGCTTCAAAAAGGCCAAAACAAAACATGCCTACACCATGAGATAAGCTATTAAAATACCCAAGAGCTGTCAGAAAAAGCTTCGCGAAATTTTCCGCTATTGTAGATAACAGGAAGAGGCGGAAAATGCTACCGGCCAATTAGGCTACGTTTATACGATTACGGTGCTTCAAATAAAGAAAAGTTTACACGACCAAGATTTATGCACCAAAGTAAATTCTAACAATAAGTACGCTTTTAAACATAACAAATTATCAACAAGTATAGAAGAAACTATGCACTACGTCATCATAATGTGAGGCCTAAAAGAAGAAAACTTGGTGTGACAACGATTATATTAATGAATTCAGTGGATTTTTAATCCACTATATAGGCGGCCTTACTATAATTGAAACGGTTTTTCATTTTTCAAATGAAACGGTAAATAGCGAAGTTACGAACAAAATGTGTTTAACGACCTCAATCAAGAAAGTGTACTAAAAAAAAAACTTTTATAACGGTTGCCCAGTAATCATAATTATGTGCAAACTACGAAGAGCGTTCAAGTATAAATTATAATTTAATATTTATTCAAAAACAAACACAAGAACTCTAATGTATATCATGTCATTTTTCTACTGTCTCCCTCTTTTTTAATAAACTGGTACCATATTTCTAAAAATTTCTGTATTCCACGAAACAAAAAATTATGGGCTGCTGTCACCCATTCCCGAACAATTTCGATAACTTCTACATTACAACGAGGTATTTTTCTACTAGAAACTCTTTTAAGGGTCCAAACAAATAAAAAACTGTTGCAACAAGGTCCGAAATGTATGGTAAATGGGGCAGCATGGTCCATTTCAATTTTTAAATCGTAGTCAGCGCTTGAATAGAGAAATGGGTGGAGCATTATCTTGTAAGACACAGACATAGAACTCGCGTTTTTTTTTCAAGTTACCCCTACTGATATTTAATGCAGAAGGAATATCCTTCACTGTAATTCGACGATCGTTTCAAATAAGTGCATTTTACTCTATCAGCATTCTCTTCTGTTATGAATGTTATGGAATGCGGTTCATTCTCGGCACCTTTGCAGCCATCTTTAAACGTTCTACTCATTTTGTAAACGCTTATGTCTGATAGTGATTGCGCATCAAACTGTCTTTTAATTCTTACACAAATTTCTTATGGGTTGATATCTTCGTTGATAGAAAATTTACTAACAATGCTTGAATGCACTCCTACTTCACCCATGCTTGCCAATTGACGAAAATGAATTGTGACGACTTAACCACTGAATGAAGTTAGGACTTGTTCCAAAGCATTAATTAATGTACTCGTATACAACTTCTGTGCATGTCTTTGCGTTTTGGCGAGCAATTCAAATTATAATTTATATTTGAACATATTCTAATATTTGTAATAATACTGATACAGTTTTTTATTTATGTAGTATATTTCTCAGATTTAAGTTTTACTTGATTTTTGTTGCTAGAAAGTTTATGATTACATTTTTATTAGAAAGATTATTGAAACAATCTTGCATTTTCTTGTTTTTGCTTTAATTTGTTTAATTTAAATGAATATAATTGTCTTTATTTTGAAGTTCTAAAAATTGAATTTGTTGATAGTTATTTTGGAAAGTGATATGAGAATTTTTAGTTTGTTAAAATGTTGGAATTAATAAGTTTTTATCTTCATCGGTGTTGTTATACGTAGACTATTAGCCAAATTAATTTTAGTATCATTAAAAGCTTCATTACCTCACTCTTTTATGGAAAAATACATTGGACCAGAATTTATTGATGAAGATAAAATATTGAACAATATTGCTTATGGCACTTAACGAGACTCGTTTAATTGCAGCAAAACTCGGCACACCGCCTCATTCTGGCAGTCAAACTCGTTTCGTTAAGATGCTCATAATCAAAATTGTATCGTTAATATCTACTACAAGTTTTAAGGAAATAGTTCCGTTCGCTTACCTTTACAATTAAATTGTAGAATTTATTTTCTCTTTGCAAGGCTTCCATTTTGAAATCGGTTTGGAATCAAGCATTGCTGTTGTAAGTTGGGGTCTTGGTCAGCTGTGGTGGAGTAATCCTGTCCACTTGAAAAGGTGCTTACACAGCATGGGTTGTAAAAACTGATCTCCAATTCAGATTCAGTTTATATTTATATGTTTACATTATTTGACAATTCATGAAACTAAAAGACATAATCATAACAGTTGCAGACAAAACGCAAAACACAGTAGTAATGACAAAAACCGACTACCATAATAAAATGACAAATATGTTAAGTGATGAAAATACATACAAACCAGAATTAAAAGACCCCATCTTAATAATTTAAAATAAAAATAACAAATTAGTCAAAAACTTACCAAATAACAATTACATTGGTAACATCACTTATAAAAAATTGATTTCACATAACGGTCTTCCTCCAAAAATATATGGGCTACCTGAATTACATAAGAGGAAAATTCCATTAAGAGCTATAGTTGCATCGTATATGAGCCAACTTACAATCTACAATATTAACCAATGTGACATCACTTATCAAATTTAGTATTCAAGACTCATGGAAATTTAAAGAACATCTCGATAATATAAAACTTAACAAAAACCACAAACTGGTTTCACTTGATGTAGTTTTATTATATAGGTACTAATATTCCAATGGATCCTGCTTTAAATACCATTAAAATAACTGGAATAGAATTTAAGAACACACAAATATTCCATTAAACGAATTATTAAAGTAGTAGAATTTGTTTTAAACACCACCTATTTTTCATACAACAACCCAATATACACTCAAACTTTTGGTTGTGCAATGGGTTCACCTATTTCTTCTATTGTTGCTAATCTTGTATTAGAAGATATAAAAACTAAAATTCTTAAACTAAACTCTAATTATTCTCTTTATTTAAGATACGTGGACGATATATCATCATGGCAACAGACTCCGTAAACAAACAAAATTTCTTTGTATGCATGTATATTTTGTATGTAACCTCATTTATCTTGCGATGTAGAGGCTGGTGCTTTATACGCTGGCATCTGGCAGCGCAGTGCTCAACTTGCCAAAGACTCGGGATACAGATTTGGAGCGCGCCTTTGGTGCTTGCGCCTTAACCATTGTGTGAGGTGTGTGTCTTGGTGATGTGTTGACCTTGTTACTCACAAGATAGCAAAACTTCTTCTTCTTCTTGTGCCTATCCGTTATCGGATGTTAGCGATCCATATGGCTATTTTTACTTTATTCACTGCTGTTCTAAATAGTTCTGTAGTTGTAGCGTTGAACCAATTTCTTAAGTTTCACAGCCAGGAGATTCTGCGTCTACCAGGCCCTCGTTTTCCTTCGATTTTCCCTTGGATTATCAGATGTAATAGTTCAAATTTCTCTGGATGCCTCATTATATGCCCAAAATACTCAAGTTTCCTTTTCTTTACCGTTTTAACTATTTCAACTTCTTTCTTTAATCTTCTCAATACTTCGTTGTTCGTTACATGTTCAGTCCAGGGAATTTTCATTATACGTCTGTAGACTCACATTTCGAAAGCCTCCAATTGCCGTGTGCTGGTCTCGATCAATGTCCACGCTTCTACCCCATACAATAATACCGGAAATACATAACATATCACCAGCCTCAATTTAGTATCTAGGCTTACATGGTGGTTTTTTAAGACCGGACTAATCTTAGCGAAGGCTGTTTTTGTTTTTCCTATTCGGCTTTTGATTTCCATTGAATGGTTCCATTGTGCGTTTACAGAACTTCCAAGGTATGTAAATTTCTGTACTTGTTCGATCGCTTCGTTGTTCAAAAGTAGCTAGTCTTCCTCTTGCGTGTTGTTGTTTGCTAATAATCATGAACTTTGTTTTTTTTTACATTAATTCGTAGACCGTGTGACTCACTTCTGATATTTTATTCATTAATTCTTGCAATCCTTCTATAGTGTCTGCAAACACAATGGTGTCGTCAGCATATCTTATGTTATTAAGCCGCTCTCCATTTACCAGGATTCCTTGTTGTATTTCGTATATTGCTTCCTTAAATATGGTTTCTGAATTTAAATTGACAGAACGCATCCTTGTCGAATCCCTCGCTGAATTGCAACTTTCTCGGAATTTATACCTTCCACTTTTATGCAAGCAATTTGGTTCCAGTATAAGTTCTTAATAATGCGTATATCTTTATCATCTAGTCCTACTTCATATAGAATGTTTATTAGCTTTGAATGTTTTACTGTGTCGAAGGCTTTTTCGTAATCTATGAAGCAGGCAAACACGTCACAATTTACGTCTCTGCATCTTTGCACCAGCACTTATATGCCGAACAGTGCTTCTCTAGTTTCTAGTGCATTCCTGAAGCCAAACTGATTATTGGACATTTGTTCTTCGCTGCGTGTGTATATACGGCTGTGAATAATTTTAAGGAAAGTCTTCAACAGGTGACTCATCAAACTTATTGTTCTGTAGTCTCCGCAGGTTTTTGCGGTGTGTTTTTTATGAATTGGTATAAAAGTTGAATGTAACCATTATTCAGGGATTTCCCCAGTGTCATATATAAGGTTGTATAACTTTGTGATTATGGTGATAGAGTTATCGTTTATCAGTTTAAGATGTTCCACAAGAACGCCGTCAGGTCCAGGTGCTTTCCATCTTTTTCCATTTTTTATTGCTTTTTCCAATTCTTCCTTGAGAATCTTAGGGCCGGATTCACATTTATTATTATTTCCAGTATTATATCTTGCATCTTTGAAAATCATTTCTATGTATTTCTTCCAGACGTCTATCCTCTCACTCCTTTGCATGATGATGTTTCCTTTCCCGTCAATCAACTTTCCTGATGTTTTGGGTCTATAGACTCCAGCAGCTTCTCGAACTTTTTTATATAGGTTAAAACTAGTAATGGGCTTATTCGAGTGAAAAATAGCCGGTTATACGGTTATTGAAATAACCTATGTAACTCGGTTTTCGTTCCAAGTATTCGAATGAAAAATAACCTCATCCTGATACGTACTCCGTGCCGTATCTCAGCGACCTGCAAGTGATCGAAATTCTGTAAATAATACGTCATTCATAACTCATAAGCATAAGCAAGGCTGATTGTATTGAAAACACCATTTGGGCGTCTCGCTCTACAGTTTTCTCCCTTGCTTCCTTGCCAGCTGAGGCTCGCGGTCGATCCGTCGTCATATGAAATGAGCATAAATAAATTTTTTGCCGCCTTTAACCCGGCCGATCGATAAACATAAACGTTTGACCACTGTTTTTTATTGCGCTTAGCAAGCAGTCCCGCATATTTTTTTCTTTCTACACTTAATAAATATAAATACCTATTAATTTCCAATACATAACACATAATGTACATATTATGTTTTGGTTATAGATCGGAAGAATGTAAGAGTAATCGAGCTAATGCAGAATAGCGAGTCGTAAAACTCATACAAATACAACAATATATTATTAATTATTATTATATTATTATAAATCGGCAGCAATTGAAAACAATAAAGGTGTATCCAGATATATTTCATTCATATCCACAATTACTTATTGCACAAACTCCTTAGAAATCAAATAATAGTTATTTATGTATTAAGGGCGTTAGATTATAGCACGAGGGAATGTTTAAAGCTCGACGCGAAGCGGAGAGCTTTAAATTTCCTGAGGGCTATAATCGTGATTACGCACGTGGCACATACAACGTTTTATTTCATTTTAGTTCTCAAAATGGACAAAATTCAAGGATTCAGTATATTGGCTACAGACTACTGCGTCGTCGTTATGCTGGTGCTGTGCATTTCTAGTGTGCTATGGTTTCTATGCAGATTGTTGGTGTTGCTATACTACATTGTTGGTGATTGTTATACTGCTTAGCAACTTTATACGCCCTAGGGCTATAAAAGCCATTTTACGCCCTTTATCGAGGGCCAATAAACCAAATTATGGTTCCAAAATGAAATAAAAATCATTTATACAATTATTATAATTAACGATTAACTGAGTTCCTCTGCTATCTGCAAGTTACGATGCCGATATAGATGACGCTGAACCGCGTAACCGGCAAACCGGCGAAATCGAAACGAATCGAGAGCCAAAATGTATTCGAATGATTATTCAAATAATCATTCGGTTATTAATATCATTCGAATGCAAATAATTCGGTTGTAAAAATTGTCCGGTTATGCCCACCACTAGTTAAAACTGTCATGATTGCTTTCTAGTAATTCGATTTCTTTACATTTTGAGTTTAACCACGTCTCTTTTGCTTTCTTAATTTGTCTTTTTTATTTCTCTATTAACAGTTACATAACCAGTCTGGCTTACATTTTTAAGTTCACGTCTCCGTTCCATCATCTTGAGGATTTCCTCATTCATCCATTCCTTTCTCTGAATATTTGGGACAGGTTTAAGGTATGTTTGCGCCACATTTCTCAAGGTCTGTTCAATTCTTCTCGCTGTTGATTGTATCTGTGTTGATGTTAGTTCAGCGTTCATAGTTATAAGTTTATTATTAAGTTCTTCGCCAACTTTAACCTCTATTTCCTCTTTTTCTTTAATTAGTCTAGCTTCTATTTTTACATTGTTCTTGGTTTTTGTTATTCTTTTAAATTTCGTTTTGATTGTAGCAACTAGTGGAGTATGATCCGAGCCTATATCTGCTCCAGGTCGTGTTTTAACTGCATGGAAACTATTTCTGTATCGTTTATTAACTAAAATATAGTCAATTTGGTTCCTTATGATGTTAAAACTGCCAAGTTTTATATTAATTACGGGTTAAGAAAATAATATTTTAACTGCTTTCTTAATAATTAAAAACAACTAACCTGTCGTAATATGAAACTCAAATTGTAACCTTTCCCAAAGTAAGTATACAAGAAAAGGAAAATATTATGTGTTCGCTAATCTATTTTTTTAGCTATGTAACAATTTTAGCTTTGTTTGTATTTATATACTGACGAAGCTTTCAAAATTAGCGAAACGTTTAACCATATTTTTAATTATTAAAGATATTTTGAGATAATATGATTTTTATTACTCAAACAAAAATCGTGAATAATTAATAAAAATTGATATTAGCAATTTGACATATAAATCTCCAAACAAATACTATAGTGTAAAGTATTATGACATTCGGAGCAGATAACTGGGTAATAAATAAGAAAAACAAAGGGGTAGAAAGGAAGCATCGGAGAAAAGGCCGTGGAATTACAGAGGAACAAGGAAAAAGGTTCCAAGAAGAATGAAAGTCGAAAAAAAATCAATAAATGATATTGAAGAAAAGGAATTATTTGCTCACCTAATTATTTTAGAGCTAAATTGTATATATATTTTTTGTAGAGAAAAAAATACTGTATCCATTCATAATGTTGCTAACAATTTTTCATTTTCCGGAACCGAAGGAATGCAAAAAATCAAACCAGCATTTTTACAACAATCAGTGATGCCATGGAATTATTGAAACAAGCCAATGCCAACGCAACTGCGTGCGGGGCGACAATATGTGTTGTTTGTTTGTTTGTCATTGATGTTTGACGTTTATAATAATTCATTATTAATTATGTTTTGCTTAACGTCTCTAAGGTACCTGGACCTTGTCCATAAGAATAGTATATTATACATCAAGGTAGCGAAGCGCAGTATTATAACCTGAGCGCGAAGGTTATAAAACGATTCGCTACCGTGGTGTATATACTATTTTTTGCACTACTTAATACCTAAATTCCCAACAAATTTCGAAAATATATAAACTGTCAACCTGACAATACAGGTCTTTAAAACGTCAACATTAAAATAGTCAAATTTGGTAACTTAGCAATTTATTAGTTACCACGGTGAAAATTGTTTATTTTACTTTCTCTCCCTTGGTGGAGAAAATCAACTTCACGACCTAAAGATAGGCCAATAACTGTGCGTTCTGAGACTAGTAGTGCAAAAAAATGGTTTTATGGTGAACATTCGATAAGTAAGCTTCTTGTTTATTGTAAAATATCCATATCGGCAAATTCCAAACAGTACAACCATGAATAGACTGATACATTAAGGGCCGGTTGCAGAAAGCAATGTTAAGTCTGGCGTTAGCTAACGCGACGTTAAAGTGAACAAAAACGAATCAAATCTCAAATCTTTATGGTAACTAATACATTAGTAAACAAAATTTGATGCGATTTTGTTCACTTTGACGCGATGTTAGCTAACACCAGACTTAACATTGCTCTCTGCAACCGGTCCTATGTGTAAAACTACAGGCACACGTTATTAAATAATTGTAGGTGCAATAATGAGAATCAAAACTTACACCAAAACGAGAAAAACGACACTACGGTCAATCTTTTGACGGCAGCGACTGGATGATCGCCCCGCACGCACTTGCGTTGGCATTGGCTTGTTTCAATAATTCCATGGCATCACTGATTTTTGTAAAAAATGCTAGTTGATTTTTTGCATTCCTTCGGTTCCGGAAAATGAAAAATTGTTAGCAACATTATGAATGGATACAGTATTTTTTTCTCTACAAAAAATGTATTTCCACTTTAGGTCTAAAATAATTAGGGAAGCAAATAATTGAACATAAAGAATTTACTATGCAAATTCCTATGGTGCGTCGCGCAAGTCAGCACCCGGTATATACGCCAACACTTAGAGATGTTACAACGAAGCTAAGCAAATATACTTTATACCTCTTTATATACTCTTTGCTTATACAAACCGTCTCCGCCTTCGGGGCATAAATAACAGTTCTTAATGGCCTAATACTAGACTGCAAAGCAATATTTAACGCCCCCTATAGCATTCAAGGGCATACAAGACGCTATTTATGTACCAAAAGGGAGAGGATTTTACTATGATTTACAAATCGGTTTTTAAATATATCTATAAATAGCAATCTGACATATGCTAAATTAACTTCGTTGTTATTAAAATAGTTGCTAAAACAGTTAGGTAAACACTAATGTATTAATTATATTTTTGCATTTCTTAGAAATTCTTTATAATTACCGAAAATCAGCAATGAGATTTTTTTCATTTATACATAGCGGGCAAAATAACCGTACAGATTTTATAGCCTCGTAATTCGTAAGTCATTAATATTTTTAAATGATTATTATATCGAAAAGCTCAAATTCAAAAATGGATATAAGGCACTTTTAGTATGAAGAGACAGTAAGAATCTAAAACAGTGCGTGGTTAAACAAAAGTATGCAGAAAATGCTGTTTTTGAGAAAATTTATTATTTCGAACTTTAAAAAATTCTACAATAATAACAAAAATAATGTAAATACTTATTAAATATGGTATTTAAAAATAGGGTTCCACGTACCCATAATTTTTTTCAACAACCGTTTGTAACCGTCTTCGCCAATTTCCAACCCAGAAGCAAGCGTACCATTTTCTACAGCAACGAAAAGTAAAATGATAGATACAAGCTCACTTTGACCAAATAAATAAAACAAAAAGCATTACCTATCTGCTAATTTTGTTACATAATTCATTTCATTTTAAGGTAGAATTTCGTAGGCAAAATGGCCATATTAAAATTATAACAGGCGAATATTTAGCAGGTCTCTAGAAACGTGCCTTTCTCTGGGAAGATGAAAATATTCAAATCTCACGAAAGGGTTAGGGGTAAATTTATGCAGGGTTTACCTCGTAAGCCGAAAAATGGGGCGAAGCTAGTACGTGATCAGCTCGCTCATAAAAATTACGTGCCGGCTGGAGAAATTCCTTTAGGAAAATTGTAAAACTTAATTAGCGATAATTTGCGAGGTGTAGCCGTTTGACCAATTTTAGCGTGTGAAACCTTTTAAGTGGTAGAATTCATCCAACTATTACGAATTATCACGTACGTCTGACGTGACAAAAGTCCAAAATTTAGAACTGCTTTGATAGGCTGATTTGGACATTTGTAAACGCCTACCGAGTTTTCTTGGTCAAAATGGACTTAATTTAGTTAGTTAATAAGTAAAGTTAAGAAGTAACGGTATTAAACTTAAGTTGTTCTGTAAACGGCAGGAAATAAATGCAAGTATTTGTACTTAAGTGTTTTTATTAATCGCAACAGCAACTTTAGTCTTCGTATACAGGTGTATTTTAACTAAAAGGATTGCCAGTTACCCCGACTTTAGGCGCATCGAGACATTGCATAACCGGCGAAATTTCGACGAACAGTATTTCCTCGTTATCAGCAAATTGTTTATTGAAATGATCGTATTCAATTTTTTTCTAGCTATAAAGCTTGCTTGATCATATCCATTCTTGTTCTTTAAAATTTATTTATTTTTGAAATAAAATATTAAATTAGCTAAAAAGTGTCAAAATCAAAATTAACATCAGTCACAGGGACTGAAAGAAAATTCTTTGTTTCACCAACTTATCCAATGATAATGATATACAACAATGAACTAATGTTGTATATGATATTGAATATTTAGTAAACATTTTGAAAAATTATTTAGTACAAATAAAAATTCTAGCAGAATTTCTAACCAGTTATATTTGTAATACTCATATAATATTTTTGGAATATATTAGATTTTAAGTCCAATTCTCTCACCCTGCACAATTTATTGAATAATCTTACCATAGCTAGAACGGGTGCATTGGGGGGGGGGGGGGGAGCGCGAGAATAAAAAAGAAAGCAGAAGTTCTAACACCTCATAGTGCAATTTTAAATTGAAATCTGGATATTAAATTTTCACTTGCCACATTGTAGTTCAAAATATTGTGGCCTAGCGATATTAAATCAATATTTCTTCTACTAGTAAGATTTTGCATTTGGCATTTCTTGCGTAGATCTGTCGATCTTACATTATTACAGTCTGGATAGCATCTATGTATTTAATATATAGGAACTTCAAGAATTTCTTTTCATCAATATTTATTCGCTTTGTAGCACTGATAGTATGTGCACCTAATGGCAAAGTCATATTCAAGTTTTGATCTGATCAGAGCATAACGAAGCAGTTTTAGAGTATTTACTTTTGTACAACTGAATGCTTGTCCCACCTCAAAACCCAACGTTTTTTAAACATGCGTCACCATGGATTCTATACATTCATGGAAACTTAAGATATCGGCATAAGTTACTCCAAGATTTGTTAAGTCATTTTGCTGTTTCAGATGCTTAATTGCATTTCACGCCGTTAGTTAGGTCATTTTGGTATTTTGAATAGCCGCCTAAGCTTAGAGCAGCGTGCCCGTATGCTAAGCCCTTTTAGCTCTTTATTTGGCTCCATCGCCTAATTCCAGAATCACGATTTCGCACATATTTAGCCCCAAAAGCAGTATTTGTCGTCGGTTGGAGCTCTCCTCTGATGGCGTTTTTCTGAATTCTGAATAGCACGCTGTGGCGGCGTGATACCAGCGTGGCCCGCATTGGTTTGTTTCATTTAGCACGCTGTGGCGGCGTGATACCAGCGTGGCCCGCATTGGCTTGTTTCATTTCATCGCCTTGCGATTCGCGGTGGTTTAGTCACGTGGGGGACGCGGCCAAGGTGACCTTTTGCTAACGCTTCCCTCGTGGCATTCAGCCGAGAGCCGTCGAACGAACAAGAGGTCGCAGAGCGTGTGTTTTCGTGCGGCGCTTCCGCCCTTGGCGGGGGCGTCAGCCCTTTTTCCCGTCGAGTGCTACTTCAGCAATCATGTGATATACTGTTTCGCCTTAAGTGGCAGTCGTCCGGAGCCCATTGCAGAGAGCGCTTGTGTGGTGGTTGTGAGTCGGAATTTGTCGAGTGGTCTTCGGCGTAACGTGGGTGTTTTTGGAGCCCAGTTCCTGCTACTGTTAGTGAGGGGTCGTGCCCCCTTCATCTCGACCTACGAGGATTTGGTTCAGCAGAACGAGTGAGGCCCCCATTCTTTTCGTCGTCCCGTTGTACGCGTCCTGACGCGTCTCCCGTCGCCATTGAGGCGGTTATGCATTCACCCCCTTTCGCCGTTGTAACACCGAAGGTACCTGCCACCTACGATTGCAGCTCGTCGCAACTCAACTGTACCAGGCTCCCTCGCCGCCTACGCATTAAGGTATGTGCCTTTAACCTGATTACCGCTGTGAACGCGAGTGTTACTCATTACTACTCATTACTACGCTAGTGTATTCATTCAGACTTGCAGACTGTTCATGCCGTGAAGGCTAATGTAAATCGTCGCTGCCCTTGCATAAGGCAACGTGTATCTTTGTACCTACTCGTTACTACCTATTATTGCTGTTCACTAATGTTCAACATCTGTCGTTAAGTTTAGAGCGCGCGTGCCAGCTGGTGCCCTTAATTATAGATTAAGGTTAGATACAGGGCGACGCATTCTGCTACCCCATTGTAACCCGAAGTGAAATATATGATTGGTTAGTTAAGGGAACTATTGTTTGTTTCGGCTTGTGCATGTTCTGTTACAGATAGACGCCCCTTTATTGTACGGATTATTGTACGACGGAACGAGGAAGCTGTGAGTGTGCAGGTGAGTGAGACAGCTGCGTAGTCGTGGTCGGATTGACACCTAATCACAATCCTGGCTTAAGGCAATCCCGAAATTGTTATTTGACCTTGCAACTCTTGAGTAATCTTATTGGCGGAGTATTTTTGCATGCTTCGCTCCCGTCTAACCGTCCAGGCCCGGTTAGCCGGGTTAAGACAGGCTTGGTGGCGCCCTCATAATTTCGACATACCCTGTATATATTATGCCACAACGCGCTTGCCCAGAACGTATCGTGTGACTCACGCCCGACTCCCTGAGCGTTCCAGCCGTGGCCTATTAGCCTATTTCGAACCGATTTCAGGGCAAGTGTGTCAGGGTTTCAGGACTGATTCCGTGGTGCGATGCTCACCTTGGGTGGGTGTCGTAAAGTCCTTTTAATACCGTAACAGATTGTTAACCTTTATTATGCGCTCAAGGATTGTAATTTTTTTACTTTTTTCCAACTGAATATCAAAACAGTCAATGTTTAAATATTTAACAGTAACGTTGTAACGTTTGCCCTGAAAGAATTTATTTTCTAAGCAACATTAAGCGTTGCAAAAATTCCTTTCACGCCTGGATCTTTGAAATTATAAAACTTCGAAGCGCATTGATAACCAAGTAAGCGAGATGTTGACCGCTATGCGCCGATTTCCGGAAAACGGCAAAAACGACACCTCGCCGCACTTCCTACGAAAACCACTATGTCAAGATAACACAGAAGGAAGGCTACTCGGACCGTATAAAAGCAAGAAAATTCGCCAAGAGAAAGCAGATTTCGAGTTATACCTCACTCTCCTCTCATTCCTTCCCGAATAGCTCTGGCACCAGAGCTGATCCCATAATTCCGCTGACCGATTTCGGCTTTGGTTCTTCAAGGCAGAGAAAATCCAGCACTCCGAACCGTTAATTCCTGTCGACTATCTTAACTAGGTACATATACTGACTCCGAACCATAAAAGCGAACTGTATTGGATTACGTAAGAAAGTGCAAGCTGAAACCGCAATTGCAGCACACCCGTATCTCCACCGAAGAGCGATTATAACCTTACATCACTTGTAATACCTGTAAGACGTTCCGGAATAGTCTGCAGCCTCCCGTAGTCTTTCGAGCTACTGGCAACACTACATAGTTATTATTGCAGACACTCGACCTACGGCGAGCCCGAGGATAACCGTCCTACCCCGGATCATCGTGCCCGAAGATTAAATTATTATTATTCACTTATTTTTAAGTTGTAATTAAGAGAACAATAAACGATTTATGTTTTACCTACGTTTATTGTTAATTTTGGGTTAAGGCTAGTTTCACTCTCTCTACGAGTTGAGCTACTTGATGGTATGATCTAGAAGTAAAGATTAATTCTCGCTTTACAATAACTAATTTAACTCTCGTCCAGGGACGACATTGCAAAGTGTTATCGCGACACCACTCATAGAATCGATTGAGATCTGATTGAAGCTTATGAAAATCAGCTATTGAAAGAATTTGTGAGAAAATGTTTTGATCATCTGCGAATAACAGTGAAATAGAATTATAAATTTAAACTGGCACATCATTAATAAAGATAATAAATAATAGCGGCCCCAAGTAGTCCCTTGCGGCACACTGCAGTTAGTTTGAAACTTATCCGAAGGGTGGCAATGACATTTAAACGTAAATGAGTAGATGATCTACAGTGCCACATCTTACGTAGCAGTATCCCATGAACCACGTTGTCAAAGGCCTTCTGAAAATCTGTAGTAAAACCCAATAACTTTGAACAGGAACATAACTTTGAACAAAAATACCGAAAAACATAACTGACAGAATAGTATATTACATACCAAGGGACAAAAGTGCATCATTTGATCCCGCGAGTGAATTTTATTGTCCGAGGCAAAGTCGAGAGCAATAATCACTCAAGAGATCAAAGGCAATTTAGTCCCCAGGTATATACGCTATTTTTTGCACTCCCAGATGACAAATCATGAAATAAATCTGATTTTGCTGGTTTAAAAATGTATACGTTCGATTCCGAAAAATGGATGGCTTTCTAAATGTAGATGAGTAACTAACGTAATGTTGTAAATAATTTCATTTTGAAGGACCACAGTGCCATTTCAAAATGACGCCTAAAGTAGGTTGTTTAGTCCCGGGTGTGCAAAAAATTGCATTTGCTTTGGCATAAACCAATTTGATCATGGCTGGTCTGTTTAGCGATTACTCATTCAGAACCAAACTTGGACAAGTAATGCAGTTCAAACAGGCTCATTTAAGTCACTCATTTATTTAAATAAACTGCTAGTTGGTAGTTGTTAGTAAGTTTTATGTAGTTGTAAGTACATTGGAAACTGCACGTTAAAAGCGGTAACAGGATTTACCAGTAAAATGGATTTGCTAGGACATAATTATGACGTAAATTGATTCCTAGAATATGATATTGAGCTTTTAGAATTACTATAATAACTTTATAAAAAAAACTAACATCATGCTACAATATTAAAATAAGTAGTCGCTTTTCCAAGCAACTTCAATGCCTCACTGGATTTTCCAAGCGCCAAACTTCAAGGATGGTTAATGAGAGTATTTTCGTATTCAATAATCCTATTTTCTCGTGTGTCACAGCCGTTATTCACGACACTACTTGTTGGTTGTAATAACCCCTTTTGACAAAAAGCACGGCTTGAGATTTATGTGGGTCTCACAAGTCGACAACCTCGTGGTTTTCGCCGCTCCACTTCCATAATTAGTTAAGTCTTCCAATTAATGCAAATACACCTTGTTGCGTGTACTTTCTTATTCCTGTGCTTGCTGTTAGATGATGCGAGACTCGTTTGTGTAAAAATTATCATAAATTAC
This sequence comes from Agriotes lineatus, assembly GCA_940337035.1. Classification (NCBI taxonomy): domain Eukaryota; kingdom Metazoa; phylum Arthropoda; class Insecta; order Coleoptera; family Elateridae; genus Agriotes; species Agriotes lineatus. The sequence goes on from OW679202.1 coordinate 92,008,845, forward strand.
TCAGCATAGAAGTCATTTCGCCTCTACAACAGAAATGTGAGCAGTGTGAAAATGGCCACTAATGATCGAATTTGTCCCATGGCACGCGTGATTGCACACTTGAATTATTCAGCAGTGTATCACCCCCTTCGTTTTGGCAAAGTGACCTCTGTGAATTATTGCTGAGTTCTGTGTTATTAAAAAGGATGGAAGCAAAAAAATAATTTTGCACAGCTGAGTCGGCAGGAAAAAAGTATGCATCCAATCTACTTACACGCAACGCACAACTCATACGCGAACCTAGCTGAACTGATTGAGAATAAAATACACGAAGAGTGTTTTTAAGAGTTTTATTTCAAATATATTGAATTGGTTCAAGCTCTTTCTTTATTTTACTTATGAGTATATGTTTATAATTATCTTTTAGTCACTTTAAATTGTCTTGTTTATTTTATTTGAATATCGAAAATTATTCCTGAAAATCAGGTGTGGATTCTTTTATCTAGATCATTCTGAAATTTGATGTTTCGATTTTAATTTTGACCACTCAAAATAACTTCTGTCAAAGGGTACGTCAAACAACTTTAAAAATTCAATGACAAATACCTGATCGTTACATTTGTTATATAACAATATCAAACAGTAGATTAGATTTAGATTTAGATTCCACGACTGCCTTTTGCTGGCATGCGCACGTCAGCCTTTTGGGCTTTTTGTACTGTCGGGAGTTTTCAAGTTAGCAGGCCGACATCCGTATCCTTTACTAGATTTGCAATTTACCCTACTAGCTTCCGGTTGTCAATAGAGTTAAGGCTCCAATCGAGTTGGTGTCTTTACGCTCTAATGCTGGGCATTCAAAGAGGATATGATAGGCTGTTTCATCATCCTCTTGGCATAGTCTGCAAACAAGTTCATCTCTATAGATATTGATCCTGTGCATAAATTCTCTGAATGCTCCAGTGCCTGTTAGTAGACTGACTACTTGTTTGATTCGAGTTCTGTTCAGTCTCAACAGGGTATCAAACAGTAAGTAATTCCTTAATAATTAATTCACTTTTAATCGTTATTTTCTTTCAGTGCTTATTCTAAATACCTAAACTCATTTACCTTTTATTTGAACTTACCAATGTCTTCGGCAGTAACCAACTAGTCCCATTCTGCTACCGACCACAACTGTTACACCCAAGAAACATGGTGAAGGCCTCCACTGACAACAAAAATGTCAACACTGCCTAGAATCAGGAATAGAAGTTTCCTCACAGCATGGATCCAAACAGACCTTAGTCGTTGTCACTTATCTACAACACCGTATACGTATACGTATATGTATGGACAAGACACCAGACCTCAATTGCCAAATCCTTCAAACATTTTCTCTCTGCCAACGATCTCCTCGGAACTCTCCTTCCGTGCCAACAGCTCGCTGCAATCCAACTCAATCGATGTGCAATGTCAAATGTAATTCCTCAATAAACTTAATTCAGTATTTCTCTCTATTTAATTTCTTCTATAGATTAGCACTGCTTTAGTTAAATCTTCTCACCTTCTCGCTTTTCTTTGTCTTCCTTCATTTTGGTATAATCATCTTCTTATTTTAAAATTTCATTTTTATTCCACCACGCAAATTCTGTCTTAACTGTAACGCTTTTTATTTTCCAAATATTTTACTTTTAAAATAGGGTTTATTTCATAATTTCAAGTTACACAATTTAATTTCAGCTTTTTATTTTCAAATTTGTTATCTTAATAATCAAAACAAAGTTCTTAACGATATCATATTTTCTTCTTCCAACACACTATATAAGCTTTATTTTGATTTCTACCCACTATGTGCAATAATCTATCTCGTTTAAGTATTTATCATTATTTTCCAACTTCATATTTAGATATTACATCAAATTCGAATTCTTCTGTTTCTCAATTAGCCTCATATTATTCAATTATAAATTCTATTTTCTAATTACATACCATTTATTTAAATACCCAATTCATATTCAAATTGATCCCTATAATACCCAACTACTGTAATCCCTTATTCTTATTTTAAAATTGATTTTTATACCCCTGTATTCATATCATTACAATATACATAGTGTTTTTTGAGGGTTATTTATGTAACACGTTACCATATCTTTGATCCAGACGATTTTTAGTACTAACAGCCAAAGCGTTCGTTTTACCGGTTTCTATTTTTTTACTTATCGGTTTAGGATATTGCATCTTTATGACCTTTTGTAAGTATGCTTGAACAGTATTTTCAAAAATTCTAACGTATTACAATTACTTCTTCTTCTTCATGTATCTTGCCCGATGATCACACGTTGACTATCACCATATCGACAATTTCTTTATATCGGTTTCGATCCCATGCAGCATGGAATAATTGTTCGGCTGTTAGTCCTGTCCATTGGCGCATGTTTCTCAGCCACTACATTTTCTTTCTGCCTATCCACTTCTTTCCTTGGATTTTCCCATTTAGTGTTAAACGTAGAAGTTCGTATTTTGGTCCTCTCATTACTTACCCGAGATATTCTAGTTTTCTTTGTTTTATTATCGTTAGAAGTTCTCTTTCCTTGTTCATCATGTTTAACACTTGTTCGTTTGTATTTCTTTGCGTCCAGGGAATTTTGAGGATTCTACGGTAGCATCACAACTCAAATGCCTCAATGCGGTTCATAGTAACGATTTTTAGTATCCAGGTTTTACATCCGTACCGAATCACAGACCAGACTTAGCATTTGAGGAATTTAGTTCTAGTGGGCAGTTTGAGATGTTTATTACTTACTATTATTCTAAACTTCACAAAAGAATTCCTAGCTAGCTGAATGCGATATTTTATTTCTTCATCTGGGTCCAAATTTTTGTTGATTCAGCTACCTAAATATTTAAAATGAACGACCTGAGAAATATTTACTCCATTAAGTTGTAAATTCAGGGGGCCTACATTAAATTTGCTAGTCACTAACGGTTTGGTTTTCTTAATATTTATGGTTAATCCCATTTGTATTCTTTGTTCATTCACTTTGTCTAACATCATCTGAAGGTATTCGATGCTTTCAGCCAATATCGCCGTATCATCAGCATATCTTATATTTGTAATACTTTCACCTCCAATTCTGACTCCTTTTTTTTCTCGTCGAGCTTTTTAAAAATAACCTCTGAATAGATATTAAAGAGGCAATTACTACAGATAAGTAAAACTTGCAACATATGTACCTGCCACGGTTACTACAGTTAGCATGACAGTTACGGTGTTTCACGCAAACCCGATGGGTGACAATTTTGTTACAACAATTATTTGGTGTTACTTGAACGAAAACGAAACGTCCTAACTTTTAGTATTCCAAGCAAATGGGATTCCGGCGAGTGATCCTGGCCATAAATAGGTAGATAATAAATACACCTGCTGGTATGAGCTATAATGGTCCATCGATAACGGCGCCAAGTTCAGTGACTGACAGTGATTCGCCATTCGTTCTGCTAAATCACACGGGGTAAATAATAAGTCGCGGCGAAAACAGGCTGAAACAGATAACGAGCTTATTAGTAACGACAATAATGATAGTGAAACATAGAAATGACACGTACAAATATAAATAAAGTGGACGCAAAGCAAATTCAGGGCATACATTATTGACATGTTAATTATCATAGTAAATGCAACGGACGAGTGACTTACCATGTAAGCAAAGAGATGTGGTTTCAATTAGCTACCGATCAAGCAAAGCAACGAAACCCTATATGAAAAATATCAATTAGCAGTCGAAAAATTATAGATTAATTGGCACGCAAATACTGTCGTCTTAAACTCAACGCAATTATCAGTTGTTTGCAACACTCAGTCTTCACTTTGATCTCGGATGTGATTAGGTTAGTCTGTCTACCATTCTTGTTACAATTGAATGTATAATACGAAATCAAAAATAAGGTTTAGATAAATGTAAAATTCAATCGGAAAACCATTGACGGTCGAATTCCGTTTATAGTCAACGCATAAAATACGTTTTTGCACTCCTCTATTAAAAATCAAGTGACTACGCACGGAACCAACGATCGGAAACGTCAAATTTACAATCATTCTCGCATTTTACCGCACTAGTGCTTGCAACGAGCACAGAGATTTTTCTCGTTTAAAAAATGGTTTAAAAGTAGATTATTGTATCAAAGCCGAAGTTTATAATAAAAAAATGCATTTTACAACTTTTATTAAGATAATACAGCAGAAATACTCTCAAAATAATTAAAAATCATTGCAAGCCAAGTCAGCGCCATCTGTGAGAAATTCTATAATACAGTCCTGTCACTCGGATTTCCACCTAACCAAAAAAAAAGTGCAAACGAGGTACCCAGGTAAATACAAAATCATATAATATTAATTATTGTTTTCTTTATCATGGTTATAAATGTTTATATTTAATGTGCAATTTTGGCAGGTAGAAATAGAAATGCCCGGACATCTTATGGTGTTTTCATTTGTAAGGGCCTTACTTATATATGCATTAGCGATATGGCTAGTATTTGACCCTGAGAGACCTGACGAGGACAAAGTTTCTGCCACTTCTGCGAAAGCAGTGCCCCGTATACTCGTGAGGATTTTGCAACTTTAAGTAAGTTGCAATGAAAGATGGTACTTTCCCAATAGTATTTACACCAACAGGTAAATTGACACATTTACCAGAACGGTATGTAAGGAAAAATCTGTCATTATTTTTGACTAACAACCTTATTTTTAAAAACTGAGTAATAATTTCAACCCATTCATTTTTCGTTATAGCAAATTCTCTTTTAACATATGTTTTTGTTTCAGGAACAGAAACTAGAATGATATCATCTTTAAAAACAATATTCTTAATCAACATTTTGCAAAGTTCTCCTCTGCGGCATGCTCCAGAAATGCCAATAACCAACACTGTCTGTAAATGAATGTTAGATGTGAGGACCATGTTCAAATAAATAAAAAATAATTACCTTCATGAGTAAATATTCTTTGTTTGGTGCATTTATTAAGAATTTTGTGAGATGTTCATCATCAAGAACTTGAGATTTCTTAGGACAACGATGTTCGGTTTTCCTTTTTAAAAGGGCTATTAATTTCGGATATTTTGAAATGTCAACATTATTTTTAATGTTTAAACAAGACTTTAACATGCTGTATATTGACCATAAAGACTTCTTATGTTCGCTTATTTCTTGGAAATAGGCCAGTAAAACATTTTCAGTGTGATTTTTTATTTTTTTCACTTCACACCATTTAACATATGAATTATATGTATTTTCATACCTATGTCGTGATTTTATTGGCAATAAATTATTCACAGCTACATTTGCTGTGTTTCTAATTTCGGGTGGTGTACATTCCAAGTCTTCTTCGTCCGAAAACATGTTTGAATTGTTCTTTTACTCAAAAGTTTGTCGACCAAAACTTGACAGTTATTTAAATGATCAGATAGTTACCTACATTATCGACATCAACGCACTTGATTTTTTTTGACAAATTAAAGGCGAATAATTTCTATATTTACATTTTTCGGCATTGTGGAGGATCCGTGCAAAAAATAATATACAAGACACGTGCGGGAACAGTTTTGCTTTATTCGTGCGACATTCTTCAACTCGTGCGCTACCGCGCACTCGTGTAAAAACTGTCGCACTCATATGCAAAACTGCTGTTCCCGCACTTATCATGTAAATAACTATTTACCAATAGGCGCAATTTGGCAAACGCAGGAATTTCTTTTAAAAGTTCGTTGCGTTGCTTGGCAACCGACATTGGAAAAACGTTACCTTGACGGCAATGGTATGAGCATGGAAAAAACTGAAGATTTAGCGGTTGCAGGCGGCCAATTCTTTTCTTATCGGCGTGTGCTGCTGTTGCGAACGCGCACGGACACTTTCAACGCAGACTGCTGGGGCTCGCACAATGAATCCAAAATTGAAGCACAGCTAAGGGGAAGCTAGATGTCGGCAAACAACAAAGAAAAATACGTAGAACAACCAAAAAGAAGAAACGGAGAAAAGAAGAAGGCCTGAAACAACTGTTCTCGGATTTTAGATCGGTAGAGGAAATTTCCTTTTAAGAAGGAAACTACCATATCTCTAAATACTCGGCGGATACGGTAGCCGAACAGCAAAATCCAAGCTGTGCCTGTAGCAACGGTTCCGACGGGAAAGTATCCTTACTTACTCTTTCCAAATGATAAAGGTATCATCAATGTAGCGGAACCAGACCTTGGGTTTTATTTTGAAGATTCCAAAACTACAGTTTCGAAAGTGTCTATAAAGATATTGGTAACTACAGGTGAAAGAAGCGAACCCGTAGCCGCACCAAATATTTGAAGAACTGCTCCTAAATGGGAAATAAGTGGAAGAGAGACATTTTTTATAAAGGCAGCTAGACTTGACGGCGTCTCCCAACGCTCTGATAAGAAGTGTTGGATTATGACTATGGAATCGGGAATTAGAACTTTAGTAAAAAGGGAAGTGACATCGAAACTCACAAGTAAATCCTCAGGTTCAACGCTTATATTAGATAGAAGTTTAACGAAATAGAGTGAATTGCGACCATAAAACTTAAACCATCACAATAGTCCAAATCCACATATTAACTTTACCATGGAAATAGAAAGTAACGGCTCTCTTCCTTACTTGAATGTACAGGTTCTCACCAAACCAGTGGATAAACTTGGTAATTCTGTATATCGGACACCCATTTACACTGACCGGTATTCACATGCCGATTTTTCATCATCCTATGAAGAAACTTTCACTTGTACACCGGGCTGTTTCCACATCCCAACCCGATAATATTCACGCTGAAGTGAATCATATTTGGAAAACTCTTAGGAACAATGGTTACCGTGCACATACAGTCTGCCGTCAATCGCAATCTTCATCAATAGCCACCCAAAACTCTGAAAACCTATCCTCCCACAGCAATAGCATATCTTGCTTATATTAATCAAATCACCGATCGCGTAGGAAAGTTTCTTCAAAAACAAAACTTGAAAACAGTATTCAAACCCTCGAGCAAAATTTCACAGGTTTATCTTTCACCAAGAGATAAATTAAACGCCATGTTATGTAAAGGTGTTTATGGAGTTCTATGCTCTTGTTGTAACGTTAGCCCCCACATCAAATTACCTAAGGCACAAATAGTATGCTACAAATTTGAATGGCGCTGAAACTGTTGCAATCATCACTCACACCTTCGTAGCGGTTGGATTTTCGATAAGGCGATCCTAGCCGCGGTACGCGGATGTAGCGAAAACCGGTACGGCACCCAATTTCTTCTCCAAGCCCCTCTAGAAATGTCCCGTTAACAAGGTGGCCGAAGAGTATAAAAGGAGAATCCGTAGCTAGTTAACTTCACTTTCAGTCTTGAGACCTGAACCCGATGACCTGGCCAGTGACGGTGGACTTGCTTCCCATCTCGCTAAAGAATTCCTTTGCCTGCTTGGCGGCCGTGGACTTGGTTCCCATCTTGCTATAGAGTTGCTCTACCTACCTGGCGATGGTGGACTTGGTTCCCATCTCGCTAAAAAGTTCCTTTACTTACCTGGCGGCGATGGTGGACTTGGTTCCCATTTTGCTAAACAGTTCCTTTACCTGCCTAGCGACGGTGGACTTGGTTCCCATATTGCTAAAGAGTTTCTTTACTTACCTGGCGACGGTGGACTTGGTTTCCATTTCGCTCAAGAGTAGCTTTACCTACCTGGCGACGATGGACTTGGTTCTCATCTCGCTAAAGAGTTATTTTACCTGCCTGGAGACGATGGACCTGCAGATGGTGGATTTGGTTACCATCTCGGTAAAGAGTTCCTTTACCTATTTGGCGACGGAGGGCTTGGTTTCTATCTTGCTAAAGAGTTCATTTACCTACCTGGCGATGGTGGATTTGGTTAATATCTCGCTAAAGAGTTCCTTTACTTGCCTGGCAATGGTGGACTTGGTTCCCATCTTGCTAAAGAGTTCCTTTACCTGCTTGGCGACGGCGGGCTTGGTTTTTATCTTGCTAAAGAGTTTATTTACCTACCTGGCGATGGTGGATTTGGTTCTCATCTCGCTAAAGAGTTGCTTTGCTTGTCTGGCAATGGTGGACTTGGTTCCCATCTTGCTAAAGAGTTCCTTTACCTGCCTGGCGACGGTGGAATTGGTTCCCATCTTGCTAAAGAGTTCATTTACTTACCTGGCGACGGTGGACTTGGTTTCCATCTCGCTCAAGAGTAGCTTTACCTACCTGGCGACGATGGACTTGGTTCTCATCTCGCTAAAGAGTTATTTTACCTGCCTGGAGACGATGGACCTTCAGATGGTGGATTTGGTTACCATCTCGGTAAAGAGTTCCTTTACCTATTTGGCGACGGCGGGCTTGGTTTCTATCTTGCTAAAGAGTTCATTTACCTACCTGGCGATGGTGGATTTGGTTAATATCTCGCTAAAGAGTTCCTTTACTTGCCTGGCAATGGTGGACTTGGTTCCCATCTTGCTAAAGAGTTCCTTTACCTGCTTGGCGACGGCGGGCTTGGTTTCTATCTTGCTAAAGAGTTTATTTACCTACCTGGCGATGGTGGATTTGGTTAACATAATAATAATAATAATAATAATAATAATAATAATGTTTATTGAGCATAATATAATCACCAACGTTTCAATATAATAATTAAGTAACAAAAACAGGAAAAAAAGAAATAGTTATAGGTATATACATCAATCAAATGGAATATGCTCAAATGGAAAAGGATCAGCTCAGCCGTTTTTCACCTTTCCCATAACAAAATACATAAATAATGATAAAGAGCAAATAAAAGCGTGCATTATTAAACTTTCTGAAGATCACACAATTGAGCTCTGAATGCTTTCCGAAATTTAAAAACAGTAGGCTGCGAAAATGCCAATATAAAAGAATTAATGAACTTAGGAGCTACGTATTCAAAGCAACCCTCAAATTTCGATGTCAAATGCTTTGGTATAGAAAATAGCTCGTTGCCTCTTAAATTAATATTGGTCAATTGTACTTCTGAGCGCTTGATTAGAAGGTTATATAAATATGAAGGCTCCTTTGATTGTATAATTTTAAACAGCATTGTACCAAATAACAACATAAATCTATATTCTATCTTTAGAATATTTAAGCTAATGTAGTGTGGAGTAACATGGTCCCTATAAGAAATTAAAAATGAAAACCTCAAGCAACAATTTTGTATAATTTGTAACTTGTTCTGCATATTGTTGGTAAGAAAGTTGTAATACACACTGCTTCCGTAGTCAAGATAACTTAAAATAAGTGAATTGCTTAGATTCCACTTCACATGTTGTGGTAGTACGTATTTAAATTTCCACAATGCTTTTAGTTTTGAGTAACATTCACTACGTTTTCGGATAACATGCTTTTCAAAATTCAAGTGTTGGTCAACTAATAAACCCAGATCACGAGCGCTTTCATTAACTTTTAAAACAGTATCACTTAAAATTATTTGTTGTGTTAAAGTTGCACTTGCTTTGTTCACTGCTGATTTCGAACCAATACACAGTACTGATGTTTTAGTAGCATTTAAACGCAGACCATTTTTTCTTGACCAATCCAGTATACGCTCCAAGTTTATATTAAGTTCGCTGATAAGAGTATTCACTTTCCCTGGTACGCAGGATTTATACAACTGCGTATCATCGGCGTAAAGATGGACATTCCATTGATTGACCATCACATCTGGTAGATCTGCAGTAAAAATTGTAAAGAGAGTGGGGCCCAATATGCTCCCTTGCGGAACACCATGGAAGACCTGAAGTTCTTGTGACATACAATTATCTATTTTTACTGTTTGATACCTGTCTGATAGGTAATTACAAAACCAATGTAAAGTTCTTGGACTGATTCCGTAGTACTGTAACTTGGCTAGTAACAATTCTCGGTTAATAACGTCAAAAGCCTTACTGTAATCGAGGAGAGCTAAGTAGGTAACTTCGGAGTTATCCATGTTGCGAGCAATATCGGTTGTTATTTTTAGCATAGCAGTAGTTGTGTTGAACTTATTCCGGAATCCTGATTGCGTGTTAGGTAGCAAGTCGTTTGAGAAGATATGCTGTGTTAAAAAATTATTAACTACTTTTTCAAGTACTTTGGATAAAGTGGGCAGGATGCTAATGGGTCGAATGTCTTTCAAGTCTTTTGCTGTCGGTACCTTTGGCAGAGGGTTAATAATTGCTTTCTTCCATAATAAAGGCACAGTTCCACTTTCAAGTGACAGATTGATAATATTTGATATAGGCTTCCTACAAAATGGTAGGATTAGTTTTAGCATTGTTAAATTAATGTTATCACATCCAGTTGCATTTGATTTTAGACCCAAAATAATTTTATCTATTTCGTCTTCACTTACTGATGGTATGTGTGGGTCATGTTTCTTTAAAGTGGTGTACTTGTTAAGGTTGAAGAAGTCAAGCAGAGCGTCATCTACAGTTACATTTTGTATGCTATTCACGATGTAGTTGTTAATTAAGTCGACGTTTTTTATTTCTTCAGACATTTCAAAGTGTGGTTTATTGTGAACATTCCATGAGGCAAAATTTTTCCAAAGCACACGAGGATTGTTTTTGTGTATACGGATTTGATATTGGATGTAAGCCGCTTTCTCGCTTTTTATTGCAGTCTTCAAATAGTTTTTCAAATCAACGTAATATCTGCGATCCCGTTCAAGCTTTGATTTTAAAAACTTTCTGTGCGCTTTATTCTTCATTTTGATAATTAGCTTTAATGTATCAGTTATATATGGTCGATATTTATGTCGCAAGTGCTTCACATCTCGCTAAAGAGTTCCTTTACCTACCTGGCGATGGTGGATTTGGTTACCATTTCGCTAAAGAGTTCCTTTACTTGCCTGGCAATGGTGGACTTGGTTCCCATCTTGCTAAAGAGTTCCTTTACCTGCTTGGCGACGGCGGGCTTGGTTTCTATCTTGCTAAAGAGTTCATTTACCTACCTGGCGATGGTGGATTTGGTTAACATCTTGCTAAAGAGTTTCTTTACCTACCTGGCGATGGTGGATTTGGTTCTCATCTCGCTAAAGAGTTCCTTTGCTTGCCTGGCAATGGTAGACTTGGTTCCCATCTTGTCAAAGAGTTCCTTTACCTGCCTGGCGACGATGGACCTGCAGATGGTGGATTTGGTTACCATCTCGGTAAAGAGTTCCTTTACCTACTTGGCGACGGCGGGCTTGGTTTCTATCTTGCTAAAGAGTTCATTTACCTACCTGGCGATGGTGGATTTGGTTAACATCTCGCTAAAGAGTTCCTTTACCTACCTGGCGATGGTGGATTTGGTTACCATTTCGCTAAAGAGTTCCTTTACTTGCCTGGCAATGGTGGACTTGGTTCCCATCTTGCTAAAGAGTTCCTTTACCTGCTTGGCGACGGCGGGCTTGGTTTCTATCTTGCTAAAGAGTTCATTTACCTACCTGGCGATGGTGGATTTGGTTAACATCTTGCTAAAGAGTTTATTTACCTACCTGGCGATGGTGGATTTGGTTCTCATCTCGCTAAAGAGTTCCTTTGCTTGCCTGCCAATGGTGGACTTGGTTCCCATCTTGCTAAAGAGTTCCTTTACTTGCCTGGCGACGGTGGAATTGGTTCCCATCTTGCTAAAGAGTTCATTTACTTACCTGGCGACGGTAGACTTGGTTCCCATCTCGCTAAAGAGTTGCTTTACCTACCTGACGACGGTGGAATTGATTCTTATCTCGCTAAATAGTTCATTTACCTACCTGGCGATCGTGGATTTAGTTACCATTCTTGCTAAGATTCTCGTTTACTGCCCGCACCAGCTGATTTTCCAGTATATTATTGCCATAATTACTTTAAGAATTTAACCTAAAACACTAATTACCTACATACTAGGAGAAATCTCCAGGCCGCCGGCATAATTTAGGGACATTGACGCGTAATTCCACCGTTCGGCAAGGATAAACAAACACCATCTTGTCAGTGTTAATAGCTCTGATTTCAGACCAAGCCAAACCAACGTGTCGTTTGGGTTGCTGAGCGTCTAGAAATATCGAAACACAGAACCAGTCTGCCAAAAGAATTTTGTTATATAATATTTTTCCTTAATTAAGAATTATTTTGTATCTACTTAAACACATTATACGAGATATTTCTACACTGTGCTATTTTTGTATTTAATACATTTGAGTATAACGAACCCTGGCATTTCAGTTTACCCAAGGCAATCAGTTTGAACCTAAATTTTGCGAATTTTGGTCAAGTTTAAATAAGCACCCTTCGCAGCGACTTGAAACTAAAATTCAACATTTTCGCCAGTTTACATTGTGATGCTGTCTACATTGGTGTACCAATACGTACAGCATCACTTGTATCTCTGAACATCAGTGTTGCCTCAAGTCGGGTCTCGTTTCATCATCAGCCATCTCTGAAGACCAACACGATACTGGCCATAATATTTTTTTGATGAAACAAACACCCTAATAATATCAATCGGAACGAAGGCTTTCCCCTTCCTTCTATGTAGGAAGTGCTCACTTCTAAACACTGCCCACTGTCACTCAATCGGGATGATACTTGTCTATAAATCGGCTAACCCTTTCTCCTTCCGATTATTAGTGAGCTTCGCCTCTGGCGTAGATTATACGTTGAGTTACCGTGCTCCTTTGCTTACCTCCTGATAAAGCTTATTACGACAGTGAGCAAAGCATTGAGTTCTTCGACCTCAATAATGATACGGTCCACTCCCGGAAGTCGTTCGTTACATAATGGCAATGGTCGTGAACGTTTCTGAAGGTTCAGCACCTTTCATGTATATTTGAATTATGAAAACCTCTAAATATGCATATTGGCCACAATTTCATTTTGTTTAGTTTTGGATGCATTCTTAAACGTTGCATTCGTTAAATGTTTTATTATGATTGTATAAAATTCTGAAGAAAAATCTATTTACTCTAGGAAAACTTCACTGTTTTGAGGGTCCTCTCTTTCATCATGTCTTCTTATTCTCAATTCCAGCTTTCCGCAAAATGTTATGCAGTTAATTATTCTCTTTAAGATTGATATGTTTTAGCCACCTATTCATTACGTTTGATTATATTTTGTCCCTAAACTGAATTTAATTAATCTGAAATATCTACAGTGCCTAGTAAAGCAAATCTGAACTCTAAATTACATGAAAAAGATGGCAACAATATACGTAATTGTAAAATTAGTTATTATTCTTATTTTGATTGCTGGTGATATATTCTGGTTTTATTATTTTCATATTTCTGCTGTGCCGTGGATCCACTAGCTCAAGCAGAAATAGAAGGTGTCTATCAACAAATATAACTTCGGTTTTCATACGTTTAGGTGTCCAAACTGCAAACAAGTAATACTTCTTCTCAGTGATTATAAGTTGTTCCTGAATCTAGTAAAACCATTTATGACAATTATTTATTTCGTAAACGCTATCACTTCCAAAAGCTGCTTTTTTCGATAATTCTTCGCCGAAAATGGACACGCTTGCGTCTGTTAAAATTAAATTTACACGTAAATAATGTGCTAGAGTCTAAACGTACGCCGCCAACTTAAATCACAATTGACGCCAGAGCTCGAGCGCGCGGAAACTTGTTGATAAGAGCAACAGACCAGCGATGCGCGAGTCGCGAGCAGCTAACCACGGCGCATTCGTATTTGAATTCTCCCAGGAAAAGTTTCAGATGATAGAAAACCAGAAAGTTATAAGCAAATGCTCAGCGTGAAGACACTTGAGTTCAACGACACGTGTGTCTAGATCTCGCTGGAGAAGCCAATTTACCTAAGCAGCAAGGGGGGAAGGTCACACCCAGCCGCCTGCAGCCAGAGGAGGCTTGCCTCTCAAGCTTTTCGAGCCCGATATCACCGACAGTCCTGCAAAGCGAATTTCCTCCAAAGCCGACACATGAAGCTCCATTTTCCTTCAAAAAAACCGCTCCGAACGTCGCCCTATCTTGCCAAACGAGTTGCTTGAGCCTAGAACCCCAGCTAGAAGAAGCCTACAAACTCTACATACTCTCCTAAACTCCACTCCCGAAACTACTCTCCAAACTACTACTTTCGATACCGGTGTATTCCTTTAAGAAACCAGTCCTTAACGTATTCCCCAGACTGCCGCTTTCGGCACCGGGGAATACCTCCATAATTTTCCTGAAATCGTTCTTTAGGCCGTCGTTTTTGATATTGGAGTACGCTTCTCAAAACAGCCCTTAATCTGTCCTCCAGGCCGCTGCTTTCGGTACTGGAGGGATATTCCACCCTCTCTTGCAATCTACCAACTCACGGGACCGTAACTATGCCGTTAAAAGGGAATTTCCAGGCTACAAAAGGCCCTCCACAATTACGCTCATTACAGCACGATAAGCGCGTTTCAAGCCAAACTACCTCAGTAGCTAATTAAAGGTATAACTGACGTGGTCCTCCTGTCCAACGGAGTCACTCCACGATATCACCTGGCAAAATTACAGCACCTAAAAGGAACCCTGAAAACGACGCTGCATAATTGCCTTGAAATCGCCAAAAATCCATGCCAGCATTTGGGCTTTTTGCTGTAGCCCCGCACTGCACCCCCCGATACCGAGAAAAAAATACCTAGGGGTTAACTGCCCTATAATTACCGCACACGGACCCAAGTGCGTATGTTAACAAATGTCGCCATTTAATCTCGTTAGTTCTCGGCTTGGCCTTCATGTAACCCCGCGGCGAGATGCGGAAGCCAGTCGGCTCCTAGAACTCCCTTTGTCGACGGGCCGCAAGGCTTGTAGATCTATTTAGCCGCTTAGGCTACCGAAGGGATTTACTAATTTGAATTTGTTTTATTTCGCGTTTACACTGTACACTCGTTTTAGACGCAAGTTAAACTACACAAATGAATTGTAATACTAGAAACAGTATATCTAATTTTTTCAAGGTGTTCTGAATTTAATCAATATCGAAGCAATCAACGAACCTTTGGCTACTGAGCTACCGAATGAGGCGCATACGGACGAAAGGTCAAGTCAAATACATAGCCATCGTGTGGCATATTACAACTTCACTTCTACAAGTTTTCTAGTTCCTATAACACCATCGGGTTTAACTACCACATATGGTAACTTGTAGCTGGCTTCCTTCTGCATATTGTTCCAAAATCAGAAGCTGTCAGCATTTTTTTTTGTTCCGTCATTCAAAAGATTCACATTGTTCTCTAATGCGAATTATAAGTTGCTTACGAAAAATAAACTTTTGGCTTATTCATATTCTTGTAGATTTAAATATGGTTTTTCATAATGTTCGCCACAATCTCCTTTTTCAGATTGGACATTTGCATTTTTTTGTAGTAAAAAGTAAATTAAGCTCAGGAACGTAGAGCAAAAAAATCAAACCCCAAAAAATAGCAAGAACGCAAAAATCACAGAAGGACAAAATCTGGGAATCAAACTTACTTACAGAAGAACCAACATATGAATGAGAGGTGCATTACAACGTATAGGGGGACATATTACTAGTATTACAGTATTACTTGGAGACTACGAGCAAGACGAATAGTTGTTAGACCAAATACTCGATAAAGAAAGGACGTAAAAAATCACGGAAATGAACCTATAGTAAAACAAAATATGATTCGTGATTCGTAATATAATCGAAGCCCCACTAGAATTTTTCAAATATTAAGGTATTCTAACTTAGCCAGAGAATTTTTACATGTAGTAGGTATATTAACGTGGATAACCAACCTTTATGCATTTCTTATTTAAATAGGTACATACTTTTTATATCTCTTAAGATACCTCAAGGCCAGGAAGGAATGGCTTGATACAAAGGAAGAGCAAGACAAAATAAACTATCAGCGCAAAAGGAAAAAAGCAAAGAAACTGTACCTACAGAAGAAAAAAATATGGATAGATAAAATACTGGAGGAAACAGAAAAGCAAAATGGAAAAAATAACTTAATGACATTGTATCAATACATTAAAAAACGAAACAGGAAAAACAATGGAACACTAGATAAAATCGAAGAAGAAGAATGGAAGAAATACTTTAGCAACTTATATAAAGAAGAAAATCACACAATAGAAGAACGAGAAAAGACATTGAAAGAACAACTAGGAAACTTAGAAAGAGCACCAGATATAGAGGAAGTACAAGAACATATAACAAAGATGAAAAATAGAAAAGCCGCGGGAGGTGACAACCTATGTGCCGAAATGATAAAACAGGGAGGACAGGAACTGCAGCAAAGAATTCATGAATTAATAACAAATATATATAGTAGAGTACAGGATGTCGACGGGTACACACGTGTGTTCCCGCTGTAGCGACAATTTTATCGTAAACAAAAAGTATGTGACGTGTAAATTTTGCCAAAATAAGTATCATTATCATTGTGTTAATGTTAAGGATCAGTTTCAAAAAGTTATTAGTGACTGTAAAAATTTGTTTTGGATGTGCGATGTGTGTTTAATATGAGTGCCTGAAAAAATTATGATTAGTGAACACCTAGCAAGAGTTGAAAGGCAGACAGAGGAATGTAAAGTGCATACGGAGAACCTAGTCCAGCATTTAGAACGTATGGACTCAACACGGCATAATCAGCTATGGTCAGACGTCGTAAAACAAAAAAATCCACCGTTAATAATTAGATCAAAAAATGCAAATCAAGATAGCAAAGCAACCAAAAATGCTATCACGCAGAAAATAAATCCAACTGCTTTATCAGTGGAAATAAAAAGACTAAAATCTGTGGGCCACGGTTCTGTTATTATTCAGTGTGAAGATAAGAAATCCTTAGAAAAACTGCAGAATAAAGCAAAGGCCGAGTTATCAGACAACTATGTTGTTGACATTCCAAATTTAATTCGTCCAAAATTACTGATTGTTGGTATACATGAAAAATATTTGAATGATGAAAAGGAGTTTTTGCAGAGCATAAAAAGTCAAAACTGTTTAAATGGATTGGATTCCGATAATATAGAGTTTATTGAAAAATATATCCCGTACAATAAGAAGTTGTATAATGTAATCTTAGAAGTGTCGCCGGACATTTTTAAATGTTTGGTAAATAGCAAGAGAGTATTCTTGGAGTGGGACAGCTTTCTAGTTTTTGAATATACCGCAGTATTGCGATGTTTTAAGTGCTGGAAGTATGGTCACAAAGCGCAACACTGTAAGGCGGAACAAATTGTATGCCCCTTATGTAATCAAAATCATAAAAGTACAGATTGCCAGTCACATTCATTCGAATGTACAAATTGTAAATATGCTTCTCAAGTCTTAAAAATACCAAATATTGTGTTTAACCATACTGTATTTGATAGAAACTGTGTTTGTTATAAGAGAGCCCAAGAAAAACAACAAAATAGAACACAGTACGCATAGCAACTAAAAGGGTCATACGCATCTGGAGTTCCTAAGGCTGTAGATATCCTTCACGTCAATATACAGGGAATAACAACAAATATATTGCAGTTGGCTGATTTCTTAAGTAAAACAAGTCCGTGCATCATGTGTGTCACGGAGACTCATGTGACATCAGATACTGAAAATACAGAATTTGATGTTTCTGATTATCAAACTGTGGTGTGTTACTCTGACAGCCGACATACGGGAGGAGCTATAATTTATCTTAAAAATTACTTTAGATATGAAGTATTATATAATGAGTCAGTAACTAATACCTATTGGATCTTAGTCCTTAAAATTCATATTAATCTAAATACAGTTATAGTTGGTACATGCTACAGATCTCCTAATTCTAGAGCCAATGATTTTTTAGAAGTGCTACAAGAAAAGTTGAATGAAGACATTATTCAAGAAAATACTTCTTATATATTAGGAGATTTAAATGTTGACTTGTTGACAGATACAAGCAAGGCAAAAAATGTAGGGAAGTTTTTGAGGCTGCTGGTTTTAGACAAATTGTAACAAAAGAAACACGGGTTACAAACACCTCATCAACTCTTTTGGATCACATCATTACAAATGATTTTGATGCCATAGAATTGCTACGAAACTTTCCTATTATAAGTGATCATCAGATTGTGGGTACTCAACTTTGGATAAATAATACTGATTTTCAAGAAAGAACACTCTTTAGACAATATCGGAACCTAAATGAAAATACGACCTCAGCTTTAATTTTAGAACTTATAGGAAAAAACTGGAATAATACATCTCCAGACGTAAATGTGTTGTATATCGACCTGATGCATAATATACAAAGTGCTCTTGATACCATTGCACCGGTGAAACAGTGTCAGATGAAAAGATACACATGAACCTCGGAAGAAGTGCGTAAAGCTCAAAAAGAAAGAGACCTTGCATATACACACATCAAAAAAGTCTAAGGAACACATGGTTTTTTAATTAAAAAGACTAAGTAATGACTAGTGCTTAGCTATATTTCAATTATATACAACAACACATACAGAACATTTTTATTACACTAAAAATTACTTGAAGACAAAATTAACGAAATGAAACAGTATTAACTTAATTTGTAATTTTTAATTTTTGCGTAATTTCTAATTCTGCACATGAAATTAACATTCAAACGCCATTTAGTAACTAGTGTTACCTCCTCTTGCATTTAAAACTGCTCGACATCTTCGTGGCATTGACAGAATCAGATTGTCAATTTCTTCTTGCGGTATGGCATTCCAATGACGCTGAAGGCATCTAAAAAGATCTAAATTGTTCGGCACATTCTCCATATCAACAAGAACTCTTCTTTTGAGCATGTCCCAAACATGCTCAATGGGATTTAGGTCTGGCGACTGCGCAGCCCATGGTAAAATGGATACATTGTGCGTTTCCAGCCACTGAGAAACGGTAGCAGCGACATGACATCTTGCATTATCATGCATCAGACAAAAATCTGGATGAAGTTCTTCAGCTATAGGAAGAACAACAGGCTGCAGAATGTTATCCCGATATTTATCTGCCGTTAATGATCCGTTAATTAAAACGAGCTCTGTTCTTCTGCCAGTCATTACTCCTCCCCATACCATGATCGTCCCGCCTTGGAATTTTTTTTACTTGCTGAACATTACGTAGCCGTTGTTCATTGCCAGATCGTCTCGAAACACGAGTTCTTCTTGTGTCGGGACAGAGCCCAAACCGCGACTCGTCGGTAAAGAGAACTGTCTCCCATTGTTGCTGATTCCAATTTTCATGCTCTGCACACCACACATTTCGAGCTTCTCGATTACCGCGAGTAATTGCTGGGCATCTTAAAGGGCGACGAGAACGAAGATTGGCTTCATGTAATCTGTTCCTGACAGTTTGACTGGAAACAGTTACATCATGTGTATTTTGTAGAGCACTAACCAGAGCAGTTGCATTTATTGAAGGTTCCCGTAATGCCCTTAGCCTTATAAATCTATCCTGAATCGGCGTTGTAATTCGCGGTTTTCCTGGGTGCTGTTCCTGTGGATGTCCAGATTCTTGATAACGTCGCCATAATCGATGAATTACTCCTCTTGATGTTCCCAAAATTCTTGCAGCATCAGCCTGACTTCGACCACCTTCAATAATACCAATTGCCCGAAACATCTCATCCTGGCTTAAATGACGGCGTTGTTGATCACGCTGCATCACTATTACACACAACCGATAGCAATTGTTGCAAAATAAAAATGAAACTGCAGAAAAACATTAACTTTTCGAAGCAGCACTATAGCCTGTATAACTTCACAGCATAAATGTAAACAAACAAGATAAACAAAATAGCATCGAAACATAGCTTACCGTTGTTACCTAAGGCCACTATGTTAATATGTTCAAATCTTATTTCAGTTTTATTCTAGAAACAGTAAAACTACAAATATATATGATTAAATCTTGTGTTCCTTAGACTTTTTTGATGTGTGTAGAAGATTCTGTATAACTAAGCAAGAGGAAGATTGGGCAGACTATAAGCAAAAAAGAAATACAGTCACTTCAAAGCTACGCTCCGAAAGAAAAGCGTACTTTGAGTCTAAGATTGATGGTTGCAAAGGAAATGGGAAAAAAATGTGGAAGACTCTAAAGGACTTATTGGGACGCAGAGGAAAAATCACCGATTTCTCGGGGGTTAATTTTGGATCATACAATGGGGAGATTGAGGATAATTTTAATGACTTTTATTTGGATAGTTTAAAAGAAGTGATTGATAGTATTGAGAAGGTAAACTGGGATGGTGCTAATCTCCGGGAACTCGGTGAAAATAAAAAAAATAAACAAACAAGTTTTCTGAAATTTAAGACCATCAATATATCAGAACTAAAAAAAGTTGTGTTTAATTTTAAAAACAAATGCACTAGCGACAATAATTTAAGTATAAAATTGTTGAAGGATATCTTTTGCGTGATCGGATATCCCTTATTGCATTTAATAACAGTGTCGTTAGAGTCGGGTACATTTCCTAGGGACTTAAAAACCAGTGTTGTAGTACCAATACCAAAAGTGACAAAGCCGGGTACTCCCGGGGAATTCAAACCAATAAATTTATTACCGACTATAGACAAAATTTTAGAAACGATAGTGTGCTCCCAAATAAGGTCCTACTTTGAAGAAAATAATTTACTTTTTGAAGGTCAATCGGGATTTAGGAGCAGTCACTCATGTGAGTCTGCTATTCAGCACGTGACTGCAGCTTGGAGAGAAGACATTAATAAGGGCAATGTTGTCTTAAGCGTATTTGTAGACTTAAAACGCGCATTTGAAACTATTGACAGAGACATTTTAATAAACAAATTAAAGTTTTATGATGTCGGTGCTGGGGTTCTGGAATGGATTGAAAATTATCTTAAAGACAGATATCAAAGTGTAAAAATAGAAGATAGACTATCAGCAAAGAAACTTAACAAATGGGGAGTTCCGCAGGGCAGTGTATTGGGACCTCTATTATTCATAATATACATCAATGATATTCATAAAATCCTAAAAAACAGTTTCATTAGTCTCTTTGCTGATGATACTCTTATTTCTGTGTCTGCGACTGACTTTGAGGAAATTACTGCAAGGTTAAATCATGAACTGTCAATACTATATAAGTGGCTGTGTGTAAATAAGTTAAAGTTGAATGCTCAAAAAACTAAATGTATGATTTTAGGAAGTACGATAAATTGTAAAAAATTTAGTGATAGGAATTTAGCAACTTATTTGGACAAAGTAATTATTGAATATGTACAAGAAATCAAATATTTAGGAATCTTTCTAGACCCACAGCTAGATTTTTGCAATCACGTTCAATATCTATCTAAGAAATTAGGAAAAAAAATTGGGTTTTTTAAAAGAATATCAGTACATCTATCTGCCTGGACTAAAAAAATTATTTATAAGACAATCATTTTTCCCCATTTTGGGTATTGCATGTCTCTTTTGATTTCATGTAATAAAAATGTTATAAATAAGCTTCAAGTGCAACAAAATAAAGTTATGCGAATACTGTTAAGCTGTGACAGATATACACCTATTAATTATATGTTAACAACACTAGGTTGGCTCTCAGTTAGGCAGAATATAGATAAGGCAAATTTAGTTTTAATTTATAAAATTGAACACAACTTATTGCCAAAAAATTTAAATTTATACTTAAAAAAAAGGTCAGAAATTCACTCACATAATATAAGATCAAAAAAAAATTACACTGTAACCAAACTTCAAAAATCATTATTTTATGAGGGTCTTTTTAACGCTCTGCCTGCAAACATTAAAGCGTCTTTAACATTAAACGAATTTACTCGATTAGTAGATAGTTATATTTTGAATCAGTGAGTTAGGTATATTATATTTTTGTCTACTTAGTAAGTTACATACTGTAAATTTAATTTTGTAATTAAAATTGTAGAATTTAGTAGCCAAGTGCTAAATAAAAATTTCTTTCTTTCTTTCTTTCTTATTTGGACGATAGAAGAAATGCCGGAAGAATGGAGAATCGGAGTAATGAAACCTATACCAAAAAAGGAGACAAAACATAGAATCCAGCAGGGATACAAAGCACTATGCAAATAAAAACTTACTGAAGAATAAGAGGTTAAGCAGAAGGACAAGAATACAAGTATACAAAACAATGATACGACCTGTTGTAATGTATGCAGCAGAAACAGTAAGTTTAACAAAGAAAGAAGAGGAACAATTAAAAATCTTTGAACGGAGGATCATTAGAACAATCATAGGACCAAAAAAGGAACGGGAAGATGAAATAAGACTACTAATGAATCACGAGATAGATCAAATATTGAACGGTGAAAACATCGTAAGAGTACACAAGGCACAAAGAATTAGATGGTATGGACACTTATGCAGAAACGAAGAAACATATCCACAGAGAATAATCACGGAATGGACACCACTACACACACGACCGAAAGGAAGACCTATATCAAGATGGAAGGAACAAGTAGAAGCAGACATCAGAAAAATGAAAATAATGAATTGCAGAGAAATATAGCAAAAGAAGAAAAAATGGAGGAAAATCGTACTAAAAGCGAAAACACACCCAGACGTATAAAGCCAAGAGAAAGTAAAAGACAACGTGAAGTAATCCCCCACAACAAAAAGATTCAAGAGTTCGCAAGAACAGCTTAAATTTCTTCGGAAATGTACAGCTTGATATTATTAAGATACCTCAAGAAATAATTCTATTTCTGCAGCCGTCTTAAAAGTAATCACTTTTAATACCAAAAGTTGTCATTGAAATTGACGTTTACCTTACAAAAAGTATATGTTGTTAGGCAACACATAGTTCCCAGGATTAAAAGTACTTCTACCTGAAAACGTCAAGAAAATCAAACTTTCAATACTATTTTGAATGTAGAAAGTTAACCATTACAGGACCAGTACAGTAATATCTTTACCTGACTGCTAGTGCTGTACTAGTCGTATAACGGTTAACTTTCTAGAAACCTAATGCTGTTTGACAGACCTGATCACTAGTTTTTAAAACGATTGTCAAAATTACGTTTTTAAAATCTCAAGGTTATGAATCAATTTTATGCTTTAGATTGACTTTATTCGAAATAGTCAACTGCAGGATTACACGTCCATAATGGTCGTTTCTTCCGAGTTATGCCGTGGTCGTCGATTTGAACTTGACCTGTCTTTGCTCATGGTTTATGTATTGTTTGGTTTAAAAGTGGTTCAGTTTGACTCGCAATTTTTGCGATCGCTCGACTACGCCGCGCTTTGACTAGCAAATGCAAACATAATTGCTTGTCAAACCAAGTACCGTGTATAATCCTAATAAAACAATATACTGTTATGGTATGATGCTTACAGCAATTCTGGTTGGATTGCCAATGTACAAAGACTAAAGAAAGATTCAAATAGGCCCAGAATTGGTATTGTATTTATTGCAACAATATAAGTCACTAGTAAACATTGATAATTACATAAGACATGATTAGCAATAATTGTAATTTAATTAACAGAGGTTAGTAATTGAATAACACAGTATCGTCAGGGTTGAGTTCAGCATGTATTCAATATTTGTGCTCGGTATGGCAAATGTAGTTAATTTGTGATGACTAACAGTGCAGCGTTTTGTATTCATATCATAATGCCAACAATCGATAACGCAGCTAAAGGATTATTAAATAGTGTAAGAAGGCACAAGGATGCAAAGAGTATTTGAAAGACGACCTGAGAATTAAAGAAGACTACAAGAAAGTGCTAATAGCTTGTGAATCAGTGTTTATTTAACTAAAAGTGAAAAAATGCAAACGAAGTGCGGGTAGAGTGTTCTTCAATGACACAAAGAAAATATTTAGAAGTTAAGGATCAAATATTGTAAAAACTTACTAAAATAATTGTATAATAGGTTGCTATGGTGACGTAGAGTGACAATTGTTGCTGTTTTATTGGGGAAGCCAAGCCGAAAGTTTGTGTGTAGCAGTAACAGTATTTTTGGGGAGACTGATGTCTAGCAAGTAGGCCTTTATATGCCCTTTTTGCCAACCCCATGAACAAGGTCTATGCATGCAGAGTACCAGGTACCTTAGTCCTACTTACAATTTGGCCGAGACTAAGGGGTTCCTACCTTAGCAAAGGATCTTTTACATGCTACGCATCGTAGTAACATGGAACCCACGGCTTTACATCACTTCCGAATGATGGCATGCTGTAGAGGTTTTCATTCGCATTTTTTTTATTTTTAAAAGCTCACCGGGAACAGTTGTGTGTAGTTTGGTTCAATGGTTTTAATTTATTTCTTTGATAAACGTATATTATTTGTGGCAGTTGTTGATGTCAGCTGTAATTTGATCTATCCCAGGCCTTTCCATTTTTCAGTTTTTAAATAGCTTTACGTAGTTGCTCTCTAGTTGGGCAGTCTGTATCTATTGGCAGCTCCTGTCTTGATTTTATTTGGGTTAATTGCACCGTGTCCCTTTCAACATTCGTGACTTCTTCACAGTGTTGCTTCCATCTTTGCAACTGCTGCTTCGTTGAAGACAATAGTTGTCGATTCTTACTTTTTACTGGTCTGTCGTCTGGTTACTTACTTTTCTCTGCTATTTTATCTATTATTTTATATAACTCCTTTCTATCGCCTTTATTTGCTGCTTTTTCTGCGTTCTTTGCTACTTTCTCTATGTATCTAGTTTTATCTTCTTTAAAGCTTCTTTTCACTTCTTTACTTGCTCTTTTATATTGTTGTTGTATTTATTTCTCTTTTCCTCATCGCCATTCTGTTCATTGTCTTGTTTTTTCCCACTGTAGCGTCTAATACTTTTTTAATATCTTCTTTACAATTTTGTCATATATTTTCTATTGAATCGTCGTAATTAATTGTTTTTGTTTCCTTTCTCAATTGTGTTATGGATTTTTGCTTAATTTCTTCATTTTGTTTCGCTTGTTCGATATTGACTTGCATGTCTTTAATTTTTAACTTTTTTTGCTTCTTAAATTTTAGGCATATTTTTGCTAAGATTGGATGATGATCCGTATCAACATCAGCCCCTCGTTTATTTGTTACATCTAATAGCGTTCTTTTCCATCTCGACCTTACTCTATTCAATCGTATCGTTATGATTCGCTCTGATACGGGTTTGCAGTCTATCATCATATATCTAAAATCTCTTTTTAATATTACTTCCACTCCATATGCATGTATTGCAGTGGCGTAAAGGCTTCCCGTTGCCTGCACCTGTTTGTAGTGGGTTCCATGTTTATTATAGGATAAAATAAATAAATTATAAATTCGCCTTTGCCACAACGTTGGCTGTCAGTATTTTAGGATAATCAAAATGTAATGTATTTATTACTTTTAATAAAATGGTTAATTGCCCCTTTCTATATTTTATCGAATTGCAATAATTTTCTGGGCTTGCTCCGGCAAAACACAAGACTAATCTCTCAGGTTGGGTTCAAATTTGAGCTCTATTTGAAATTAATGTTTAAATATTTGACTCAGGATAGCTTCAAAACGCAATTTATTCTGCTTCGATTACTCATAACCTCACCACTGGACTTTCACCGCAGAAGGTTGTTCGTGCATACAGCGTTTATTTTAATATTTAAAAGTGAAAAATGTGCAAGGAACCATCAGGTAAATTGTAGCAAAACTCCTTAGCACCAACTAATTCGATTTTGTTTCAGATGTGACGTATACGCCGCTAGCGAGTCTCTTTTGTTCCACTTCTTGTGATTGCTTCAAATTCTGGGAAAACCGCATTTTCTACTGACCCCATGCATTTTACTCAAACTCGGACAAATCTGAACGCTTGGAAATACGATGACTCCCCGCCTCAAGGTGTATTCCTGACGTCCAGTAGCTTTCCGGAGTCCAATCGCTCAAAAACATTCCAAATCCTACCTTATAACTTTGGCCGATTTTCGCCTCGGAGCTGGTTGCAGGTGACGCCGATGGCTTTATCCGCTTAAAGTCGCTTTTCTGGCAGTAAATCCTGTTCTGGAATGCCTTTGCACCTCCTCCTGGACTGTTGGACTGGAGACCCCTGGCTTCTGCAGCTCCAATGGTCCGGTGTCGATGGTCGGAATCTCCAGGTGCTCGGTGCCGTTCCACAGCCGAAGTTAGTTTGCACAAATTTTTAAATTTTATACTTCGGAAACCTTCACAACCACTCCCACAGATTCCTGTTAGCTTGTAGAATAGATTAATATACTTTTTAAGCTTGGTAAATAATTTTTATTATATTAAAACATTGATAGACTAGGAGCACAATTTTCCCACAACTTGTCAATTTACAGGAATTAATTTCTTTTTTTTAACAAAACAGCATGGCGTTGCTTAATAACCGTGATCTGAATTTGTTTAAAGGAACAAGTATTAGTTACAATTTTACAAAAAGGAATAACATTTGATAATATGTTTGTTGCTTAAATCTCTAACTGTCTTCATTTCTTATTCATAAAAATTGTTCTTTCCCGTCACATACAACGTTTTTATTCACTGCTTAGTTTTAGAATGCACTGGCACTTGAGTTCATTTTTAAACACGTCACTATTTTTTCTTCCGTTCAGTTGCCCTCGTTCTGTATTGCTGTTTGCAATTTTTATCTATCTTGCTTCGATTTTGATCTACCTTTCAGCTTGCTTGCTTTCACTGGCCTGTACGTTTATTAATAACTCGACGCTCATATTCATTATGCATATAACCAACCTTTTGTATTATTTACTTTCATTTGGTCCGGCTTCAAATATGCTCAAACATATCATATTACTTATATTATTTTAGCCATCTTAAATTTTTCTTTTACTGAAACTTCAACTTCAATCCTTCTGAAATCTGCTTTGCTTATGCTTGCCTTTATCCCACTAATTATGCTTCTTGCATCTCAATAGCATTACCAATGCATTTAATAACTTCAACTTCTGTTTAGATTGCAATTAAATAAAATATTTCAACTCTGTGCTTTAATTGGCCTTGTTCAATATTTCTCTCTGCATACAGAGCTAAATTGTGAACTTTAAACCATCTCAGTATATCTTCATCTTCTGTTAGTCCTGAGTATAACAAGCTATAATTTCACCTGGTTTCACTTAGCCGCAAAATATCTATATTGTACCTTTTCATTTCACTTATAATTTGTTGCAGTTTTCCTGCCTGATAAAAGGTTCTTATACAGGGTGTTTTAGGAGGAAAGGGAAATCACAAGTAAAATAGTTCATATAAACATGTATCTAATTCTCAACGGTTAGTGAAATATTCAAGTTGCTAAGGTGATTATTAAATGATTTGCCAACACTTTTAGAGGATGTTCCATTGAACATTCGGTATGATATGCTTTACCAACATGACGGAGCTCGACCTCATTGTGCTAATGACGTGTCAGAATTCCTGAATCAAACATTCCCAAATCGATGGATCGGCCGTGGTGGTCCGATTCATTAGCCAGCAAGATCCCCGGACTTTAATCCGCTGGATTATTGCTTATCGGGATGGATGAAAGGCGAGGTGTACAAGATAAAAGTGGATCCACGGGAAGCATTGATGGATCGAATCTTCGTAATTATAAAAATTAGCAGTTTGTGTAGCATTTTTTGAACAGATTTTAATCCATAACTATGCAAAATTGGATACATGTTTATATGAACATTTGAACTTGTGATGACCCAAACTATAGCCCCCTTAAATATTTCCCTTTCCTCCTGAAACACCCTGTATTCCATTGTCCTATTTTATTTACTTGCTCTTTTAATTTGTTTGTTTTTATTTGATTTTTTCCTGTTTACATGATTCTCATTCCATTTCATTGCCGATTTCGTCATCATTCCTCGCTCTACATTGTTCTTTACTAGTTTTTTAGACTTTGGCCTTTTATTTTTATCAGACTCCCTCCTTCTTTTTCCGACCATTCAGGAGAAATCAAATGTTTAGTATTAAATATAGTGGAAATCAGATTTCACTTTATAATGTGTTCTACACAGTGTAATAAATTCAAACTATTTACGATTTCGCTCTATCAAAGCTGTCAGCTAAACAGTTTTATATTGTTTTATGAGAACAGTCACAAATTTCCCCCAATAGTTCTTTAATAACACAATTTATACAGCGTTCTCCTGAACTACAAACGCTAGATGGTAGATATCAACCCCGATCTGCTAATTTACGACGTCAGCGTCTCGACAAAGCGTAATCAGTATTTGCATAAGAACCATATCGGCCTATTTGCACTTTTGCATAACAAAGACAATAAAACGCATGTAAGGCACCGTAAAGATCGCGACTGCGATATTCTGGCGAATTAATCCCGGATTGTTTCGTATATTGCGAATGATTACAGAAGTGGTACGCGAGGCACGCAATCCTGGCTTTAATCAAACACCGTCATTTCGCTATTAAAATGGCTACGAATTACTCCGGGCAACGTTTTGGCCATTTCGCCACTTTATCGATAAACATGAGGCTCGAGGTTTGTTGCCCTATGGCTAGCCCGCTTTTTCTTACGGTTTATAACCGCGTCACTTAGGTGAACTTTTAACGTTATGAAATATTTATGAGTGGCAGATATTACAAGCCCTATTCGTATCAGTGTACGAGTTATGACGGACATTTTTTAAATACACAAGATCTTATCGACGTCACAGTCGTAGGAATGCTTACAATAATTTTTTACTGCTACTAAACGCCGGTTTTAAAATTATCAACATGCAAGGTTTTTTCCAAACGAATTGTAATTATGGCGCTGATTGCGCAGTAAGTTATTATTGATCATATGGCATTTTATAATGAAACTGAAAATGTGTGCATGGAAACTAGAATGGATTGCTTTAAATATCAGAAATAAAAAGGATTTACAACAGCACTGGTTGAGACTGGTTACAAGTGGTTCTTTTTCATTTCAAAGATACTGTTCAATCTTGTTAAATATTAGTTAAACTTTGTTGCAAAACGTTGAAGCAATTCGTTTGGTCATCAGCTCAAGAATGTGCTCCAATCGCAAGGCAAGCATTATGGGGCACAACGCTCTAGGACACGATAACGTTACACAACACTATTCAGCAAAATCCGTCGACGTACAAACGTGCGAACGAACTGCAGATTTTTGCTAAATATTTACTCTGTGTTTAATTTTAGCAATTCAGTCACAAACTATTACTAAGTTAGCAGGAGATAGCTTTCCAAACAATAATTATTTGGTCTTTGAGGCTGGAGATCGTCCATCTCGATTATCAACATTTACTATGAAAAGTCACTGATACTTGGAATCCAAAGCAGCTATTAATAATAATATCAGAAACTGCAGTGGCTTAACCAATACTTTTTAAATGCTACCATAAGAAAAAAATCAGTAGATTACAATAACATAGGGGTGCAGTTGCCCTTCTTCCACCAATCTACATAAATACGTACAGAACCCCGAGCCTTTCTACTATCGAAGTTGTAAGGCTTGATGTCCGTCGGTTGTTTTATGTAATTTCCTTCCTTGAAACTTTTTAACACCACTTTTTTCACACCTTTCGCTGTTGCACTTGTTCTCTGGCTGTATTCTATTCTCTGTCTCTCTCATTCGCTGCCTTTTTTACCCCTTCTATCCACGTCTTCTTTAGCCTGCTGCTTTTGTTTATTTCTTCGAAGGCTTGCTTCTCTCATTCTGTGTACATGTCCCAGCCATCCCAGTTGCCTTGCTTGAACTACTCACGCTGTCTTAACATCCAATAGTTCTATACCATGGCGTGTTCCCAATTCTGTTCTGTCTTGTTTTTTCTTCTATTTTTTGCTAGTTTTCTTTATCCACAATCATCCATTATTCACTGCCGTAAAGTAGGCACAAGTATACCACTTTTTCACCACTATACTTCCATACTACACACCATGGAATAGTAGTTTGTATACCAAGGCACTGAAGTATAACTTTTTATCACGAATGTGGATTTAGTTGCCGAGGCCCGTAGGGCCAAGGCAAATAAACCACATGAGGGATAAAAAAGAACTTCAGTGCCGAGGTGTACACTATGTTTTATTTGAAATCGAGAAATCGTGAAATTACAACACTTTAACCAACTTTTGTAGGTTATGTTCAGTCGATTGACGTTTATCTGTCGCCTCGCCACCTAAAAAAAGTCGTAAAACAATGAATTACTTCACTGCCGATTTTTCGTGTTTTAATGACGATTTCGGCGTACTTCACTGCCGATTTCAAATAAAAGTGTTTTTTTCGCGTTAAAGGTTGTTCCTACATCCATTATTCGCTCATTTAATCATCTATTTTCCGACCACGTCTCATATATGAACACCGTTTTACAGTTCAGTTCTTATATATCAGTTTTTCTTGCTTTGTTTTGAAGACATGCCTAACCAATAACTGTTTAATTAAATGACCTGAAATGAATTACAAATATATACTGTTTGAGACTTTCGAATTATTCTTCTTAACATAGAATTTCGGTTTATACCGCATAGTATTTGTAGATGAACACCCAGCAGTCTCTGGCTTAATGTGCCTTGCATCTTGTGAACTCGAGCAAAAACCCGCAGCTTGAATCATCAGAATGAAAGTTGCACTAAGAACTGAAGGTCGGTGTGGAGCTATTTATAGTCCTCTGTGCCAGGCACGCGGAGTGGCGTAACGCTGATTGGTCCTTCGAGTTCAACGTAATCCGTTGGGCGTGGCCGTATGACGCACGGTGGTTGTAATGCTTTAAATAAATGAAAATAAAAATTCAAACAAGGCCCTAGGGAACGTAATTAAAAAACTTACAAATCGAAATGATAATAACAGGGAAATAAATAAAATTAAAGTGGATAATAAAATAATTACAAATAAGAATAATATATCAAATCAATTCAATAAATTTTTCGATGAAATCGGATCAAAAATGGCTAAATCTATAGTTAATACAAATCCCAGGACAGTCAAAACAAATATATAAATATTCACTCAATATACTGGTACCCGACTGATCCAACTGAAATATCTCGATATATAAGTGAATTAAAAAAGTGTAAATCGCCTGGCATTGCTTTCAAAACTCTTAAAATAACCTTAGACTATATAAAAACCCGCTCACATTTATTAGAAATAAAATTTTAGCAACTGGACATTTTCCGTCTGCATTTAAAGAGGCGTAGTAAAACCTTTAATCAAAAAAGATGATAGACTTAAGATAATCTCTGCAACTTCTTTGTGGCGTGATATAATTAATTTCTTATTTGGGTATTTCGCCACCCTGAAAATTAAAAATATTAAATAACGAACGTTTTGAGGGACAATCTGCCCTCGTTATCAACGATTAACAATTAAAAAAGAACAAGAAACTTTTGCTTGGCACTGACAATTCATTGGAGGTTGGTCGTTTTTCAATCCCGGTGAAAAAGCTAAGTTTCTTGTTCTTTTTTAATTGTTAATCGTTGATAACGAGGGCAGATTGTCCCTCGAAACGTTCGTTATTTAATATTTTTCATTTTCAGAGTGGCGAAATGCCCAAATAAGAAATGAATGATAGACTTGACATTGCAAATTTTCGAACGATGTCCCTGATATCAAATCTAGTTAAAGTGGTAGAAAAAATAATCCAAAACCGTATAATGCCGTACCTTAGCAAATACAATTTGATATCGGATAAACAATTGTTCACCTAACAAAAAATATTTATAAAAATCTCGATAAAAATAAACAGATACTATGTGTTTTCATGGATTTGGCCAAAGCCTTTGATACCGTTGATAATGCAGAGCTAATAGAGACGGTTGAGAATCTTGGTTTTCGCAGTGTAGCCTCAAATCTAATCGGAAATTATTTAAAGAACAGAGTTCAATACATTTCAAAACAACTAAATATATGATACACTTTACTTGTGCATCAAATAAGACACAAACGTTTGAAGATTTAATTTCTACTAATAATCAGAGTCAGCCATACAACATACAAGCAATCACAGACATAAAATATTTAAGCATTCATATTGACCAACATCATAAATGGGATATCCACGTAAATAATATAATAAAAAAATTAAGATTACTTCTATTCAAATTTAAATATCTGAGGTCTGTAATAGAACTGAAACTAGTAATTTATTAAACAAGACGATAAAGTTAAATTTTATCCACGAGTGAATCGTTTAACGTCGAGGCGAAGTCGTGTTAATGATTCAAGAGTGCTTAGTAATAACTTTATCGTCGTGTATAATACAAAATTTTTGTCTAAAGCAAGAACTTTAACAATTTCAAAAAAAATACGGAAAGTCAATCACATTTTAAAATCTCAATAGCTAGATTGGGTTTCTAGGATAATACGAATAAAAATTTAAAAATGCAAGTACTTTATCTACCCTTGATGTTAAAGTGCTACTTTATCTACTCTGATATTACTTTATCCACCCTTGAGGCTAAAGTGCTACTTGGTCTACTACTTTGAGTTGATAAAGTAGCACTTTAACATCTGCTATAGAAAAAAAATTATCACTCGTTAGTTGAATCTCACTTATGCTATGGAATAGTTGGTTGGGGTGGCATATTAAAGCATAACCTAAAAGGTCTAGAAATAATTCAAAAATATTTTCTCAAAATTATCTCTGGCAAAGACCGGCTATACCCGAGTGAATTGTTATATAAAGAAAGCAACGTTGTTTGACCCAAGACAACTATTTTGTTATATGCTGCTTTGCTTGCAATATAAAACTAAAGACGATTTAACAGACATGACATAACTCATGATTGTCATCCCAGGTACAAATGTCATACTGAAATTACAGTAGAAAAAGCTGATAAAACTATTGGCCAACGATCTTATAGCTATAGTATTACTGTCTTAGCGAATTGCATAGTGTTGAGAAATGTACTTTCCTACGTCTTCATATATTTCAATAACCCACGCGTAAGTTTTACTTCCGTGTGCTAAGTCCCTTCATCATTGATTTCTGAAGGTTCTAGTCATCTTAGATTGTTGTGTATTGTACAAATGTATACCCTTCAGAAATAAATTATTATTATTCGTTTGTGTCGAATTTTCAAATCGTCAATATAAAGCTTTCCCGTACTTCGCGGTGTCGCATTGAGTCTTCCTCAACCTAGCATTTGGAAGATGGCTGCTTTGCAACGTCGATGGAGTTAGATACATTTTATTTATTATTCAATATAAATCCTGAAAACGCCCCAGCTCCCGTTTCTATAATCTCTGTCTAAGCAGCATTTTCTGTCCACATTCTGACATACGCCACGCCTGTTTCTTCCCATTTGCTCCTATCCGGAGCTAATGTTATCCAGTTTTTCCCCACGACTTTCACGATCTCATCAGTTCACCTCGCAATTGGTCTACCCACACTCCTTATTCCTTTCCATGGCCACCATTCCGTTGTTATGCTTGTCCATCTTTCGTGCTCCATTCGGGTTACGTGTCCTGCCCATCTCCATTTTCCTCTAGTAACAATGCTAACTATTTCTCCATTTTTGTTATTTGCTTTATCGATTGTAGTGTTTTCCTGTCTCGTAGGGTGAAACCTAGAATCGCCCTTTCTATATGATGATGTGTAATGCTAAACCTCTTGATTGTTTTAACTGTGAAGTGCTATGTTTCCGTTCCATATATTAATACTGGGAAGACGTACTGTTGTAATCTTTAACTTTTACTTTGGTGGTTAGGTTTCTGTTTTTGCTTAGTAAGATATGTTTAGTTTAGTCCCCTTTGGATGTCTGCAGTATGTAATTCTTTGTTAATTTTATTGTTTGTCCTAGATCCTCCTGTGTTTGGGGTCATTTTCCTTCGTAACACTTTAAAACTTTTATTTTATTTTTCTATTGTTCTTTCTATCATTTCATCGTTAAATTTTAGTACGTCTTGTTGTATTTTTTTGCGTATAATCTTATTTAATTCTGTACATTCTACTATAGGTGCCTCTTTTTCTTTTACTTGCCATTTCAACTCTTGTATTGCTTAAGTCCTTCGTTTCACTTGTGATTTTGGATTTTGTGTTATTGTTTGTATTGTATGTCTTTGTTATTTTGACTCCGGTTTCTACTACTGCCTTTGTTAGTTTTCTATTGATATTCTCTAGTGTATCGAAACTTTTGATGTTGGTATGCCATAGTTTCCTATCCAGGGTTTTTTCATATTCTCTCTTTTGTTCTTTTATGACGTTGTTGTCTATTTTCCTTCTATTCTTTGGAATAAGTTAACTTCTCTCTGTTTTGGTATTTAGTTGTATATTTGATCACTTCCCATGGGAAAGCGATTACCCACAGACACGTCAGTTATTATTTGCTTGTATGGCGTTATAATAAAGTCTATTTCATTCTTCCTTGTTTTGTTTGGACTAATCTAGGTCCACTTTCTAGATTTATTCTTTTTGAATAAGGTGTTCATGATATGTAATATCTGGCTTTCCGCGTACTGTACTAATCTATGGCCCCTATCATTTCTTGAGCCTATCTCAAAATTACCAATTGATTCCTCTCCTTCTTTTCTCTTTCACACCTTTGCATTCAAATCACCCATTATGATATAATGGTGTATTTTATTTTCTTCAATTGCTCTCGTTAGATCTTCATAAAATTGGTCGACTGCTGTATCCTCGTGTTTCGAGGTCGGTGCATATACTTGTATTATCTTCAATGAATACCTTTCGGATATTTTCACTATTATGTATGCTAGCCTGGGTCATATACTTTTCATTGTTTTAATTTTGTCTTTTATTTCTTTATGTAGTAGAAATCCTACTCCGGCAAAGTTAGTATTATTTTCTGTTATGCTTTCTGAGTGGTAGAGAAGATTTCCAGATAGGAGAGTAGTACATACTTCGTCCTTTTATCTGATCTCACATAGGCTTATAATATTCTATTTAGTATTTCTTGTTTCTTCTTCTAATTCTAGTAGTCTTTCGTTCGACATAAGTGTTTGGGCATTGTATGTAGCGATAACTAGTTTCTTTAAGTTATGTTTACTGTGATTTATATTGCTTTTAGTTGCTCCTTTATCTCTCGACCCTTTATGTTTATGCTTTCGGGAGTTTTGGCCATACTCTACCACGCTGGCCTATGCGGGTTGGTAGAGGGTTAAGATATAGGTACCATAGTATAAGTTTAGGAAAGGACTTTCTTCTAGTTTCGGGAGAGAACGACTAGCTGAGGCGACTCGCGTAGGCAGGGGCGCATCCCTGAAGTAGACCTATTCTCCACAGTGATCGTGGAGAAGTATCTACCCGCTATGCGGTAATATAGAATATAGAATTATAGCTTCAAGTTCTTATTAGATACCGTATTAAATTAAAGGGAAGCTCGGAAAGCAGCCCGAGCGAACGGCTGCGTTTGGCAGCTCTACTTGTTTGTGTCCAATTTGCAAATAGTCATTATAAGGCTTTCCTGTACTTCGCGGTTTCGCAATCAGTCTTCCACAACTTACGAATTCAAAGATGGCGGCTGTGCAACGTCGATGGAAGTAGATAAATTTTATTTACAATTCAGTATAAATCCTGAAAGTTTCTCACCACCCGTTGCTATAATAGTTAAAATTATTGCTATAAGTTTTTATTTGATGGACAAAAACTAACAAAATAGTCTCCTAGTTCCATTGAATTTTATATCAATAGTGTGTATTTCTAAGCATATTGCTCTTCTCAATACTGTACAACACTTTAATGAACACGACTGTACCTTACATACTCACTGGATCGCTAAACATTTAAACTTCAAGATGTATTAATGGAAATTTAAACATGGACTCAAAAAACTTTGAAAATCAAAACTGGCGCAGTAAAATATAAAATCAGGAAACCAGACTGTGTGCAATGTATACTCGTACACTCGCCATCGTCTGTAGCTATCGCTGCATTTAAAATATTTCCGCGAATGTCGCAGCTCGATGTCACAAAAGCACATAAACTTACAAATTAGTTTAAATTATTACCGCGAAATGTATGGTCACGTAAACGTTCAATTTCTGCATAGTAAATAAATGTTCGAATTTTGATGTCTCCGGTTGCGTTTGACCTAAACAACACGCCAAGTATGTGCTTAACTGCTTTATTATCGATCTTGCAATCATTTCTGGCAAGACTTTCCTTTGTTTGTACTGCATCTGATTTGAGATTGCAATTTTTATAACCAGTCAGGTAGTAGTGTAATTACTAAGAACTGCATTAAATGATGGCTTGATTGTGTTGATTATTTGGTCCTGAAAGACTGTGTTATATTGTCAACAAAAATATCTCTTCTTATTCCAATTTCATTCCAATTTATGTACAGTGCCACGACTGCAATAAAATGCGTTAAGTAATGCAAAAATCAAATTAAAAATAAATAAGTTATATGCCTTGTTGCAGTACCTGTTTCTGATAAAGAGTAGTTCATAGGAAAATGCCATCAAAGCAACTTGAAAAGTGCCATGTAAACACGCAACGAAACTTGTTTTAGCAAAAAAGAATGCAAATATTAATTTTTGTCATTATTAAAGGCGAACTAATGTTCATTCACATTTTACATCATTTTTGAATATATAACATATCTTTTACTTACAGGCCAATACTTAATAGTTGAAAATATTTTATTAAAGCAAACTATTTTTATAAATGATTTAATTGTATAATAATGTGGTTTAAGACACTCGCACTAGAATATGATTATTTAAGTCCTGTAGAAAGACAGTAACAGTATTTTTGGCAGCCAAAACTATTAAATACCTGACTGACCTGGAGGGTAAGTTTCTTCATAATCCATTCTTTTTTTCTGTGCACGAGCCTTGTAACGTAGAATATTTCCGCCATTGTCCTTTTTAGTTTTGAAAACCCACTTACAACCTATTTCTCTCTTGTTTTCGGGTAATTATGTAACTGTCCCAAGTATTGCATTCAATGAAGGGGTAGTATTCGTCCTGCATAGCTTATTTCCAGTATTGTGTATCTGACCTGTGTAAGACTTCTTCTACGAAAATGGTATCAGACATATGTCTTATTGATACTAAATATACAACTTAATCCTCCATTTTATATAGCGCGGGTATCCTTTGAGATTTTTTCAGTGGCGCTTCCATTTCTTCCTGTCTTGGGCATCTTGTATGGTTAGCCCTAGGTCCACCATGTCCATATTTTGTCGTTTCGCTTGGTTCAGCTTTGGTCTTTCGTGTCTTCTCTTGCCTGGTACTATTTTTCTGTTGACCCTTTGGATAACTTTATCTCCTTCTCTTCTGAGTACATGTCCTCACCATCTAAGTCTCTTCCCCTTGATCTTATTTACCACGTTGGTCCCCCTCATCTCTTTCTTTATGTCCTCGTTCCTAGGTCGATACATTAAGGCGGCACCCACTGACTACCGCAGCATTCTCATTTCTGCTGTTTAGCCCCTTTTTCTCGGTGCGTCTCACAGTCCAGCACTCGGCTCCACATTGTAATGGTATGAATCTTACAGCAATTCTGGTTGCACTGCTAACGTACGAAGACTAAAGATAGATTCGAATAAGCCCAGAACACTGATATTATATTTATTGCAACAATAAGTCACTAGTAAACATTGGTAATTACATGATAAAGACATGATTATCAATAACTGTAATTTGATTAGTAAAGGTTAGTAATTGAATAAAACAGTACCGTTAGGGTTGCGTTCATCTCGTATTCAATATTTGTAATCGGTATTGCAAATGTAGCTAATTTGTGATGACTGACAGATTAATTGTGTAACGTCAAGACACGATAATGAATTCGCTTAAGTACAAAGGTGTTTCGAAGCGAGACAAAAGTTTTATGCAGCGTTTTATAGTCATATCATGATGCCAACAATTGGTTTATTAAGCAGTGTAAGGAAGCACAAGGATGCAAAGAGCAGTTGAAAACCAACCTGAGAATTAGAGCGTTCCTGAATGACATTTAAGAAACACATTTAGCAGTTAAGGATCAAAGATTGTAAAAACTTACTAAAAACAAATGTATAACGTGTTGCTATAGTGACCTAGATGGTCAATTGTTGCTGTTTTATTGAGGAAGCCAAGCCGAAAGCTTGTGTGTAGTTTTGGCTACCCGTTTTGACTTTATTTCATTATTGGAAGCAGAAAGCAGAGTGCAGCATCTAGAGGAGCCCTTGTTTGTAGTTTATAAGAAGGCAACAGCAGCTAAAATATCGCCATGAGGCAGGTGTAAACTTGGCGTCCCTTTCAAACGTGGTCCGGTGCGAGGTCAACTTTCGAGCCCGATTCGAGAAGACTGGGAGCTACGAGAGGTGAACAGCAAGGTGCAGCCCATGGGAAATGCTTCGTTCGTGGACCAGAGACAGGCAACAGCCGCTGAAAGCGTCCCAGGTGGAAATTACGAGCTTGGCGTCATCCTTTTTGCAGAGACCGGAAGTGAATTTGGCGAGCAAACAACAAAACAAATGCGGGTTCCACTTAAAAGAAACAGGTTAGCCAAACAACTTGATTATTTGAATTGCATTGCTATTATTTACCTGAAGTGAACTGACTAATTGTTGGTGTACTTATGTTTCATATTCGCTGGATTTCTGTAATTCGGAACAGCTCTGTTTACAGTCAATATTTGAGGTTATCTGTCATGCATTAAAATCGAGCATTTGCTATACGATGGCAAAATGTATACTGTGTAACAACCTAATCCTTTTGATACTGGAGTTTCAATAGCTAGCCGGCGCAAAAGTTTAAATAAGTTGCCAACAAATAAAATATAGAAGGCCTTCATTGCAATTAATTAAACCATAAAAAATTTTAATGTGACCTGAGAGAGGCAAATCAAATAATATCAAAACTGTTATTGTGGACGCAACTTATTTTATTTTAATTACAATTATTACGATAATAAATAATAAGTAACATAGCAACAGATATAGCACCAAAACAATATATCATGCTTGGTCACACCACTTGCTTGTAGATTTTAGCTTTCACTTTCTTGGGCATTTTTTATCCGCGAGTATTCCTGACATTTCTTGACATTTTGCCCATCCAGACATCTTCTCCACAGCCTTTCTTTTCTTCCAGTACACTGCCGAGGTATTTGGATTTCTCTACTTTCTTGAGATCTTCGTTTCCAATACTTGTGGTTCCATTTTCTTGTGTTACGCATTTCATATATTCCGTCTTCCTTCTCTTCACTTTTAGCCCTTGGGTTTCAAGTGTTTCCACCCGTCTTGTAAGGTCGTTCCTGTAGTTCCTCTCGTGAGTCTGCCATCAATATGATGTCATTCGCGAATAGCATAATTGCTGGTGCTTCTGTCTATATGTATCTTGCCACTGTGTCCCTTACAAGGATGAATGAAAAAGGGCTTAATGGCGAGCCTTGGTAGAGACCACATCTTACTGGTAGCGGGGTGCTTACTCCCGCAGCGTGTTTTGCTGTCTTTGTGCATATCTTG
This sequence comes from Agriotes lineatus, assembly GCA_940337035.1. Lineage (NCBI taxonomy): Eukaryota > Metazoa > Arthropoda > Insecta > Coleoptera > Elateridae > Agriotes > Agriotes lineatus. The sequence continues at coordinate 92,048,053 of OW679202.1, forward strand.
GATTGAGGTTACGTAGGTACTTTTCTTTTCTTTAGGCATTTCCAGATAAGGTCACGTGGTACTCTGTCGTTTTTCGGGGTCTATGAACACAAACTGTTGTCCACTTTTCTTCTCTCTATACTTCCTTCTATTGTTCTAGCAGCGTATATGCCAGCGGTTGTGCCTTTTCCTTTCACGAATCCCAACTGGTTTTCGGATATGCCAGCTTCCAACCTTTCCTTGAGTCTAATGTTAACCACTCCTTCGGCCCACTTCATAGCATGACACATTAGTTTTATAGGGCGATAGTTTCCGCAATTTTATGTGTCTCCTTCCTTTTTGTAGATTGGTACCGTAGTACTTGTTCGCCACGCATCCGGAAGACATTCTATTCAACACCTTTGTCATGAATATTATTCCTTCATCTTCCAGTACTTTAAAAGCCTCTATTGATAGGTTGTCAGGTCCGGTGGTCTTTCCAGTCGTAATTTTCTTTAGTGAATCCTCCAATGGACTGTTTCTAAGCGATCTTCTGTCTCTGTCTGATAGTATCTCTGTTTTTCTTTCATTCATGATATCATCAAAATATTTTTTCCATCCTTTCTATTATCTCTTCGCCCTTGCTTAGTACTCGTCCGTTTGCGTCTTTTACGCGTTATTTCCGTTCTTGGCTGTTTTAAATGTAGTCCTCTCCTCCTCTCTTGTATTAAGTTTCACGTACCGTTTATCTACCGCTTCATTTCTAACTTCCACAACTGCTCTGTTCGCCGCCCTTCTTGCGTTCCTGTATTTTGCGTGGTTTTCGGGTGTTCTATATTTCTGCCATATTAAAGGTTTCCTTCTCTTCCTATTTATTGTTGGATTGATTCGCTCCACCACCAAGTTTCTCTTTTGATTCTTTTTCAATATATCATCTCCTGCCACGTCTCTCTTCCCAAATTCCATCCGTGATACAAATTGAATCTGCGCAGGGGTGTCGAACGCATGCTCAATTTGATTTAAAAGTTCACGGAATTTAAACTTTGTAGTATTTGAAATTTTCTTGCTGCTAAATGACGCGCGTAGATCTAAACTTACTATTCCTGTATATTTTTGCTAAGAATATGACAAACAGACCGATTTGACATAAATTTTTGATCCAAATTAGATATTTTACACATGTCAAACAAATAGGTTATATTAAATTGTAATAGTAACCTCGCTTAAAGTGGGGTTAAGTAAAATCTAATAGCTATTTAAGTAACAAGGAATGTAAGGCCCTATTAACATTTGAGGTAGGCAAGTACAAGCCAAGACGAAGTCGCGGCTTGTTGCCTGCCGAAAATGTTAATAGGCGATACATTCCGAGTTATCTCATTATATTTTTCTTGCTGCTTATCGAAATTTTCCTAGATTTTTGAAAAAATCGTTTGGTTTGTCACCCGTCACCAGGATTAGTTTTCGTGAGTCGTGTTACCTGTGAGTGTCACATGTCACATAAACACTTTCAATTTATAAACAAAACGTCTAAATCTGCATCTTGCTTTGCTAACTTTATTATCCTAGGAACTTAATAATAATATTAAGTTCCGTTGTCAAGAAAAAGCAGCAAACAAATATAATCACCGACTTACACGTTTTGTTACTAAAGCTGTATCACTGACTTACATGATCAGCAGCGGGAAAAATTTATAATTAGAGCGAGGGATACCACACTTTATAAATTGATAAGTTTCCATTAAGAATTGACTATTAAAACTCAGGGAAAATTAAAAGAATGTAATATTTATTACCAAAAATAAATGGTTTATTGCTCAGGGGGTCGGTTCATAAAATTAAGTAAAAACATTTATATAACAAATAATTTATTGTATGACCATTACTTTCTGATATTAGGTCAAATGTACTGTTCCCAACTGACAGTTAAATAATCTTTAAATTTAGTGCAGTAAACAAGTGCTAAAATAGCGTAACATTTAATTTTAAACTCCAAAATAGCAAGAATGCGTCAGTTAAATACGATTAATTCTGTGACTTAGCAACGGCTAATCTCTTTTTGTTTCTAGTGTAACGTAAACCCACGCGCGTTGAACTTCCCGGAAAAAGCCTATTCTTAACGAACCCCAGTTTCTACGAGACTGCACGAACTCTTTGCTGTGAAATTTGACCTTTTTTGAAGAGGTACTCCGCTGTTGGTTCTCACACGGGAAGGACGCCACGGCAAATACACGCTTGGAAATGGCTTGCTGGTTTTAATTCTTCTACCCAGAGATAGCTATAGGCTTCATTTCCATGTAGCATACAAACTTCTACTTTCCGATGTCTGGAACTGCCTCAAAATCGTCCCGACGTAGGCTCGCACTCAACGACGCACCAAGTGGAAATTTTCTGGCCTAATTCCACTATCTTGGGAGCTCCTACACTTGGGAACATGACACTCACAGATGCCCAGCATCTTGGCGAATAACTTTAACACGAAACTGGTATCAAAATGACTTTTTATTCAAAATTTAATACAATAAATGTGGAGCTCAATTTGCCCCCAACATAAAAAATGTAAGCTTGTTTGATTAATTTTTTAACAATTGATTGTCTCGTAACTAAGCAACTAGATTTACAATTGTTTAAAAGCAATTAGGTTTGATTACATGTTTGAACTTATGGACTACAGTTTTGATGTTATGTCTTTGCATTTTCATTAAACTGTCCTTTTATTGGGACAAATGTCACCACACTTTGCTCTGCTTTTAATTTTCACTTTGGTTTATAATGCACGGGTACACTTGAGTTCTTTTAGCATCTCACTAATTGTCTTTCGATCGGTTGTCTTACATTTTTCCATTGCTCTATTGCAATTATTGCTTTGATAGTACTGTTTTTCGTTTACCTTTCAGTTAACTTGCTGTTTGTTGACTTATAAACTTTTAATACATAAGGCTCATTCAATTTCTGTACTTAACAAATCATTCTGTATCATTTTATTCACATTATGTTTGACGTTACTCAGCTCAAATCCGTCAGTTACAAAGTAAATTGCATTTGGCCCTTCCGAACATTTATCATATCTGAAACTCTGAACGTAACCCTTCTAAACCTGCCTTAGCTCATTCTAACTTTTATCCCTCAAATTATTAGTTATTGCTGCTCACATCAAGTGCACTTATTATTGAAAAATACTAATTATCTTGCAATAAATAA
>OW679202.1:92051308-92365232 GCA_940337035.1 Agriotes lineatus
CCAGTGTATCCAGGAAACTAACACTGTGTACACTTTGAGAGATACTTTCTTTGTTGTCCTTGTTTTGTATTACCAGTCCATCACGGTTCCCATTTCTTTCTCTTTCCATTGCTACGTACTTGCTTTTCTCTGTAATGATCGTTAATCCTACCATCCACGCTACCCGTTCTAATATTTCTGGTATATCTTTAATTCTATTATACATTGTACCTCGGGTAATTATTCCGCTATCCTTCGAGCACCAAGATACACAGTAGTGACGATAAAGGATCCCTGTGCTACTCGTATAGTGCATTATTAACCTGTAGATTTCTTAAGCTTCTCTATGTATTCCTAAGTTATTTTCTACTAGATTCACTATTCTCGTAGTACTCCCAGTTCGCTCATATTTTTGTAATAGTTGGCTCCTCAGTACGCTGTTGTATGTCAATAAACAACAAATATACAGTCGTTTTTCAATATGACTGAGAGCAGGCTATGACTTCTAATATTTTTGCACTATACTAACCTAACCTTAAAATTATCACTAACATCACTTTTGACAGCTGTTTAAACACTGAAAATAGTAATTTACGTTACAAGACCGGAAAGTAGTGTTTTGTAGGTCGAACCAAGTAGATTCGAGGGCGAGCCGGCGGCTCGCCCTGGAAGCTTGGGGAGACCTACAGAACAGTTTCCGGTCATGTATCATGCAATATTTTTTTACGTCATCCGAGTCCATATTTTCACACTTTCGAATTCATTTTCGAAAACTCAAAAAAATTATGACATTAGTATCTATTATTTGACTTATCCAAACAATAACATAAACTTGTTTCCATAGTAACGAAAGCATCAGGGACCGGCAATAGTATATTACTTTACAAGGGATGTAGATAAGATTTACACTACCGAGGACTGTTTGCTGTCTGAGTGAGCGCAGCGAACGAGGGCCGCAAGGTGCTAGGTAAATGTATGTTATAGAGATGTAACGGTCTATTCCATGTTACCAAAGAATATACACTGTGTATGTTATTTGCATGTTACATCGACCCTATAGAATTTGCCAAACTGCAATAACTAGCACCTTGGCTATAGGCAACTCCTTTAACAGCAATTACTATTATATATGGGAACGACTTGACATTGCAAAGTACGATCAATAATTATTTTCATCTAGTATGGATGGAATAGTTTCAAATGTATGAATGCAACTACATTTATACTTCAATGTCAAACTTGATATTTGGTTTTTGAGTGACATAATTGTATTCATAAGTTATGAGATATTTCATCCATACTAGATGAAATAACTTTTGTTTTTTTTTTTATAATACAAAAGATTATTGTGGAGTAATTCTAAATTCAATGCTCCAATTGCATGCTGTTACATATTATAACAACAGTTTTCAATAAGTTCTCTAAATTTGTGAAGTATCCACTAACTTTGTTCTGTTACAATCCTAACCAGCTATAAAGTACCAGCTATAAATATAAGTTCTACAATAGCAAAGAATATAGATAGGGGAAGAAGGACAGCCTTATGGGTTATTAGCGTATTATTTAAAAGCTCCTCAGTTCTTGCCTGACCCTCAAGCAGCCGCCGCCAGTACTAATGAACTCGTTCACGGCTACGGTCGGGGACGCATTTACAGATCCCTGTCGCATTTTTCCCAAGAACGCGTCTCAGCGTTGCCAGATTGCAAGGAAGTTACAGAGTTATGATTTTAACAGCTATTTGTATAAGAGCGAAATTGGCAATTTGATTTTGCGCTCAAAATATACACAAGATTTTATACAAAGTGGAGTAATTTTCGAGGTGCCACCATTGGCATCTCGGAAACGGTAAGAGATACAACTTCGGTCAAATGGGGAAAAAGGTGCACATTTATGAGGCCAATTTATTGACACTTCTGTTTTTCCGAAAAAAACGCATAACCTACTTGTTATAATCGAAAAACTGAAACTGGTCGATTTTTTCAACCATGCATAACTTTTTTATTATTTCATATAATTTCAATTTTCAAAAAAGAGCTTGTAGGGAATTGTAGGCTCTACAGAATAGGCCTACTTTAATATTTTTCTGATTCGTAATTTTCGAGGTACAGCCCAAACTTACATTTTTTTAAATGGAATGGATATCAAAATTTTGCATCATTGGAAAGCTTATTTTTTTCCCTTTTCATTCATGTATGGTTTCACATACTTATTTTCACAAACTTTTAAAATATTTTATAAAACACTTTTTAATCTAGTGTGCCTTGACTGTGTTAGTTGTAAAAACAAATGAATAGTGTGCTCTGGTTGCTATGTAACAAAACAAAAGACAATTTGCAGTGAAAACTTTCTAAACATACTGCAATAAGAAATAATAATCTACTAACTACTCAAAGTTTAATCATATGCTCAAAAGTTATTATTAGTGACTTTTATTTGATATTTTTTCCACAAATATTAAAGTTTGGCAAATGTTTTACGTTTTATGAAAATAGGTTTTTCGGTCAGTTCTATCGTAAATAAGTCAATAGTCATAGGTCGTTACCTACTTTCGATTAATTCTTCATTAGCATCGTTCCTTACTGATGTGCTTTCCTGATAAGACGTGTCCCATTCCTTAGGCTAATTAACAGGACAGCTTATAAGAATTTCTTCTGAAAATTCACATTCAGTTGTGCTGAACTTTGTCTTCAGTGTTGTCGTATACTCTTTTGACGTTTCCTTTTCCGAAATTGATCACTCGAACGCTTAATCTTAATCATGGTTAATTCGTGCGTATATTTTGAATGTAAGCGAAATCGCAGAACCGACTGCGATTTAAGCTTTTTTCGTTTTCCTATAGAAAAAGAAAGACGCGATTTGTGGTTGATTAATTGTGGCAATCCACAGCTTTTCACGTTATCTGAAGAACAATTACGTGAAAGAACTGTGTGTGTCATGCATTTTTCCGAAAAGCAGTTTATGAATTCAAGAAAAAATAGGCTGAGTCATAATGCTGTTCCCTTAAATTACAAAACTGCCATGCAACCTGACCACGCAACATCGCCAGTGTCGCCCAAAGAACTCGCATTTAAAAAAGAGATCATGCCAAGGGTCTATGGTAAAGCGACGTCTAGTTCGGGCTCTTTTCATTTGGATGAAGATCATATTGCTTCGCCTATGCAATTAGATGCAGATACCATACCGGATTCGTCTATGATACAGGTTAGTTCCTTTAAAAATGCCCGTTCTGTATACAGTGTGGTGATAACGTCCCGCACAAAATTCATTATTTTCTTATTTAATGTTTTTTGGGAAAACCCCGAAACACGTCATTTTATTTTTTAAAAAGACTCAATTTTCCCCCTTATTTTGATAGATCTCCTCACCAGTTAAATGATGATGTAAAAAAATTAGTGCCCCTCGTAGGTAACAATTGTTTTGAGAAAAATACACATGAAGTTCAAACAATTCAGAATTTATTTTTAATGAAAATAAGAGCTATGACAAAAACTACCTAATTTTGATTTTAAAACATTTACCACTGTTTCACAAATGTGTCAAAGTCAACAATTTAACGTTTCTAAGGAAACAGATGTGGTGCTTTATTTTAATTTAAAAAAAATCTGAATTTTTTGAACTTTATGTGTATTTTTCTCAAAAAATTGTTATGTGGGGTACTAATTTTTTATATCACCATTTAACTGGCGAGATCTATCAACATAAGGGGGGAAAATGGGATTTCCATTTGAAAAAATTAATAATGACGTCATAGCGCAGAAACAAAAGCCTCCCTCACCCTTCTATTTTTGAAAAATTTATTGTTTATTCTAACTGTCGTTACTATTTTGCTTCAAAGAATCAGAAAATAAAAAAATCGAATTTTTATGCCATACAAAATATGATTTTCAGGGACTTCGAAAATTTCACCTAACCATGTTAGGAGGCGGGGTTTTACGATAGCGCTCAAGCAGCCGTTTTGAGGAAAACAACTATACTGTTAAATGCAAAAGAAAATATGAACAATTTCCAGTATGGGAAAGTCTATGGACGGTGCCATGTCCACTTTTTAAAGAATAAAATTGACGTGTCAGGGTTTTCCCAAAAAACATTAAATAACAAAATTATTAATTTTGTGTAGAACTTTATCACCACACTGTATAATAAAATTTTTAAATTTTCCATCGATAGTAGGTTAACACGATGTCCGATTATAGGGGCTTAAATCTTATAGTTTCCCCAAATTTGTTGCTCGATCTTCGTGTAGGTACTAATTAAATAAGGTATAATTAGTTAAAATTTCTTTTAAAGTTTTATTAATTAAATCAAAACTAAATCCCAAGCAGTAAGTATACAGGGTGATCAATTTTCACTTCTTTAGGAGTTTTTATTCAATAACACAAAATGAACAAAAGTTGGCAGTTTCATAAAATACAGAAAAATTATTGACGTTTTGAATTCTCTGATAAATTGTGTAGAAATATGTAGGCAAAACAATGAGCTTGTAAAGCATTTTAATGGAGCCTACAGCATGAAAATCTTTTCTGTTATTAGTATGTTTTATTTTTAAAAACCATATTTCAACAGGCCATGTTAGAAATGCCAACACCTACCAAAACAAGAAAGCGCCGTAGTTCTGCTGTGCTACATCAAAAAATTGCAAAACTGCGAAGACAAGTGGCGGCAAAAAATTCACAAATTTACCGTATGAAGAAGCAATGTGCACGAAAGGGGGCTAATTTAGATGCACTGGGCTTGAAACCAAAAACCGTTCGCGTCTTTGTAAATATGCAACTTTCTCACAAATCTAAACAACCTTGGACAGAAGCTGAAAAAGAATTGACCTTAAATATGTACCACAAATCTCCAGCCCTCTACTTTTTTATGAGAGAAAAATTAAAATTTACTATGCCCTCCAAATCTACAATAGTTTCATGGTTACGGTTAAACCAACTTAATACAGGCACCAGTACGGAACTAATGAAAAAACTGGCTGTTAAAGTTAACAGCATGACCGATGATGAAAAACAGTGTGTCGTATTACTTGACGAAATGCATTTAAAGAAAGGTCTAGAATATAATCCACGCCAAGATATGATTGAAGGTTTCGAAGATTTAGGACATCTTGGACGGAAAAGCAAAATCGCTAGTCATGCACTAGTGTTTATGGCAAGAGGACTTATTCACAAATGGAAGATTCCTGTCAGCTTTTATGTTTCTTCAGGTACCATTAAACATGGAGAGCTATCTTCCCTCATTATTAAAAACATCGAAGAGTTACAAAGAATAGGACTTAAAGTGCGTGCTGTTACTAGTGACCAAGCTGCTACAAATAGAGCTGCATTTTTAAATCTAGGAGTTACTGCAGAACAGCCGTATTTTTTTGTCTGCGACGCAAAAATTTTTGCAATATATGACGTACCGCACTTGATAAAAAGCGTACGGAATAATCTTCTATCAAAGGATTTTTACGTGGAGGGCAAGAAAGTTTCTTGGAAAGATATCGAAGAGGCATACAAAATAGATAAATCTTCTTGTACTGTTCGAGCAGCTGTAAAAATCACGGATGCCAACATCTACCCCAATACTTTCCAGCGAATGAGGGTTAAATTTGCAACGCAAGTGTTTTCCAACACCATGAGTGCTACGATAAGAACTGCTGTTGGAACGGGCGAGTTAAAAAGCACCAGCGCTCTGGATACTGCAGAATTCGTACAGAAAATTAACTATTTATTTGATTGCTTAAACAGTCGAATGCTGAAAGACCGTAACCCATATGCATGTGCTCTATCCGTCAACGTACCGCGTACTGAAAATAATTTGAAAGAGTATTTGCAGTGGGTTAAGACTTGGCAGTGCCAGAAAAAGACGTCATGGGATATGTTGAGGACATACCATATACAGTTGCTGAACAAACTGAATTAGCAGAAGATGGTGACCTCAGTTTACTCAGTGAGGTAATAGAAGTTTCAACACAACCAAATCAAGAAGCCACATTAGAATCTTGTGCGACGGTATATGTAGCTGGTTATGTCATTCATAAAACGCTTTTACGTTTTAATTGTGATCAGTGTCAAAATATGTGCAGCCGTGACTCTGTAGTGCATCATAATGAACTGTTTTTACAGCAAAAAGACTATGGTGCGGGCGACTGTGTTATTTACCTAAAAAAACCTTCAAGTATTTTAATAAAAATAGTTACAATGTTACTTGAACATTTTGAATATTATTTTAAAAATAGTAAGTCGTGTGTAAGTTTTAAGAAAACATTATTAGCATATAGTGTAAATAAAGTGAAAATTTTAGTACCAGGGTGGCTTAACGAGCAAGACACATGTTACTCTCATAAACTGTTTTTAATTAATCATTTAATTACGTGCAAACTCCATAAAACGTTGAAATGGCTATCGCAAGATTTAAGGACTACAAACCAGTCTGGTACACGCAACAAAAAAATACAACATTTAAGTAATGTTTAAAGCTTAAAAAATGTACGTTTATATGCTTACAGATATATTTGCGTACTTCCTATTCTTTGTAACTTTGTATAGTATATTGTTTTATTGTATGTAATATTTACACCTTGAAAATATCATTTATTTAATAGATCATTGAAATTGGCGAGAGTAAGAAATGTATATCTTTATTTCAAAATATTTTAATTTAAACTGGCGTTAATGGATCTGACTCAAATTTCCTATAATCTGCCTTTAAAAAAAAGTAATTAAACCCGTAAAAGGTTGGGGCAAATTGGGGTTCAATCCCTAACAATAGGTACCTAACTCTTTATTAACAAATTATTATTTATATCGCCCAAAAATTATGTCAAATGCAAGTAATAATAATTTATTTAAAAATAGCTATTTGGCATAATTTTTGAGCGACTTAAGTATAATAATAATAATAATAATAAATGTCGTTTATTGAGCAAAAATAAATGAAATTGTTATTTTACAATATACTTGAATTATGAATACATAAGTTGCTCAAAGGGGCAAAGTTCAGGCGTGCTAATCGAATTAGCATACTGTTCTACCACTTAACCCCAAGGTAAATAAAGAAAACAGATAATTTGTTAAAAAAAGGTATATTGTTGGGTATTGAACCCCAACCTTCGATTAGTTTGCAGCTCCTTAACCACATACGTTCTTTTTCGTTTCTACTCTAATTTACGTTTAAAGTGCAGTAATTTAAACTAGAGTATAAATTATTAAATAATTGTGAGTTTTCTGTGAAAACCGCCCCGATTCATTTTTTTTAATAACAGATTGTACAGGACTTGGGTCAGATCCCTAATCACCAAATTAAATTTTTGCATACATTTCTGAAAGATAATTTAATGTCGATAATAAATGTTCGAATAATATTGTCTTATTCTTTGCTGAGACTATACATAGAGAGATCGCCAACTTAAATGTGCCTAAATAGATATTTTTTAATGCATCAAGTAAATGAGATATTCAAGGCGTACTGTTTTAGTAGCCGTACTGTACTCTATACGTATCAACTTCACAAGATACAATATTATTTTTGTTTTCATTTGCTTTTTAAAATAGATCACTGTAAACTATATTAATCGTCAACATTACTTGAACAATAATTTCCTCTCGTATTAAAATTTTTAAATAAAATCCGTATATTGTTTATTAATGTTTTTTTTTCATTATTTGTACATAGCTAATTCTATATTCATTATAGAATTTTGTGAGAATAAAGTGGGGACAATCTGAACAGAGATGCCTGAGAGGCTGTGTCAGGACTCCGTTACTTTGCGCTGATTCTATCCCTAATTTTAAGCGCGTAGATGAGACTGCATCTACGCTTTAAGCCATCTTAGTCAATGGCACTTAAAGGGACGACAGTAATTCACTCCTGAGATGCACATGCACATCTCGACAGTATTATGGCTTGGTATAGGAGTGGCGACGTAGTGAATGAATCAAACATTAAATGCAGATTGATTTTTATTATGAAAATAGACTAGTATTTATACAAAACTAAAAATGCTTAACGCAGTAACAATATCAAAGTTCATATATACAGTTTACTAGCACAGAGTGTTTAAATTACAAAACAGCAGATAAGCAATTTGTGCAGTTTTTATTTCCTGCTAGAGCGAAGGTCGCCCGTTGAACTTACTACTGTAGGTCGGTATTGTGCATGGAGTGCAGAATTGCATTTTCCTGGTCTTTAACTCGTATGATTGCGTAATAACACTGGCTTTTAAATTACGAATAATGTTTCGTAAATTTGAACTGAAATATATAGTTTTTAATCTAATTTAAACATATTAAATTTAGTAATTGGTGATTGCAACATTAAATTTTTCTTGCTAATAAATGGGAATTGCATTTAAAAAACATGCAACTGGATTTCGTAAATTTTAGAAAATAAAATTTATGTGTGTTTAAATCAAGTTTAAACATATTGCCAATTTTAGGCCGAAGAAAAAGAAAAGGAAAACTATATTGTTTCTTCCACATTAAGGGTTTTTAAAGGATATTCTTCTACGGCTGACTGGCGTTGTTTGGATTGATGCTTCCTTCGGTTGATCCTTTTCCGAATGTAGTAGAAAGCTCCTATTAGAATAGCCCCTCCTAATAGGCTGCCTGTGATCCCGCTGGATAGATAGGAGTGGTGGCGGATGGTTTTCCAAGTTATGTCTTTTAGGTGCTGCTGGAATTCCAACTGTGAAGTTTGTAGATCCTCGAAGTGGTCTGACTGTTTTAGAACTGGCTCCTCTGCAATTTCTGAAAAGGAGTTGGGTGTTATTGTGTTGGTAAAGTTGATGCTGACGGCCTTGGAATATCCTGCGAGGATCTTGAATTTCTTGCTATGCCTGGGGGTTAACGTATTCTTTGTAGTTTGTATGATGCAGTCTGACGAGATCTGAATCACACCTGTAGTGTTGACAGTGACTTCTTCCCTATTGCCACTACAAGTGATAGCTATTCGGGTTGGCTTGTTGACTACGAACATCCAGGTGTTTTCCATGTATAGTTGTTTCCAAATAATGGACTGGATCTGATGTCTTCGTAGGCTGCACTGACTAATTTCTGTTCGATGATATATCATCAATGATGCAATTTGGGTTATTTTCAATTCCTTTCACGACTGTTGGACTGCAGATATACGTGTTTGGAGTAATTTGGAGATTTTCTTTGAATTCCTCATCTGTCTCTTGAAAGTACATTTGTAAGTTGTAATCCACAGCGAAGATCCCTTTTGGTACGTCGATCACCCAGTAGGACCCATTGTTAATTTGGAGAGGAATTGGTGTCACCTTGATTAAGGTATATTCGGTTTTTTCGACTATGATGAAGTGTCCTTGGACGTTGATGTAGATGTCATCATGTCCGATGTCGACCTTCAGGATTGGAGTCGGTAAAATTTCTAAATTTGGCGAGAGTTTACTGGTTGCATTTGCGAGGATTTGCTTGATTTGGGCAGGTGTTATTAACTCGTAAAAATTACCTTGTTGGAAATGAACGTTCAAAATGTTTGTGTGGTAATTGCACAGTTAACTAATAACATTTGTGGCGACTTGATAGACACTGATGATGTGGATATTTAATCGGTTGGAGTCGGTTGCCTTATACCACTTGTCCATGTTGTTGATCGCCCTGATTCCTTGGTTCAGCTTCTCTTGGAAATGTTCCAGTTTCTGATCGATTCGTTTTTCGGTCTCATTAAATCTTGAAAGTGCTGACAGCAAGAATTTGGATTGTTGACTGTCCATTTTTATTAATTCCTGTTGATTTTTGTCGAGTCTATCAATATCTTGATAGACTTCGTCATTTACTCCGAAAATTGACGTAAGGACAGTCCCAAGCACTCCTCGTTTCTCTCGTCTTGCTATGATATCTTCCATGCCAGTTTTAATCCATTCCATATGCCTTTTTTGTTCCAGAAGATGATGCACCAATGTCTTGCATAACGTGTCTTCGGACAGTTCTTTCGCAGAGTTGCAGAGGTCGTCGAATTTGTCCACCATGTCGGTAACTGTTTCGAGGTCTTCTTCGATCTTCCCTCTCTCGAACTGAATTTCGATCCTGAATGTTCCTCGTTCAATCTTCCCGTGTCCAATATGCTCTACATAGTACCCGCTGTCTGGTTTTTGTATGTTGAATTCTGCCTTACTCAGTGTATTTGTAGTAAGGAGAGTAAATATGAGTAAAAGCATTTTCCATTTGGACCGGATAGTTTTCTTTGGTACTGGGAATGATTGTGTGTGGGTGCGGTTGGCCGAAATTTTCTCTTCAGGCTCTGGTTCCTGCGATTCTTCGTTAGTTGGTAATGGAATGATACTGCCTATGGAACGTTTTAATTGATGTCCTCCTGATTTCTGGATGGTTACTACTCGTACTGATCCATCGGTTGCAGGATGAATGTCGGTAACTCTCGCTAAGGGCCATTTACTAGGATTAATGTTTTCTTCTTTGATTAGCACTAGGTCACCAACTTTGATATTCTCCACCGGTTTCTTCCATTTGTTTCTTTGCTGTAATCCATGAAGGTAGTCTGAGCTCCATGATTTCCAAAAATCTTGCTTGATTTTTTGGATCAATCTCCAGCGATTTGACAAATTTGTTGATATTGGTGTGCTGATTGGGTCCGGTGGTGAGATTATCTCTCTTCCTATCAGGAAATGGCCTGGTGTCAATGCAGTGGTATCTTCAATATTGTTGCCTTGTGGGCACAGAGGACGTGAGTTTAAGCAGGCTTCTATTTGGCAAAGCAAAGTTGTTAATTCTTCAAACGTTAGAGTAGCGTTGTCAATGGTTCTCTTCAGATGATGCTTCATTGATTTTACTCCTGCTTCCCATATTCCTCCGAAGTGTGGGGCTACTGGGGGGATGAAGTGCCATTGAGTACCAATGGTGGATAAATTTTCTTGGATAACTGGGCCTTCCATTGCTTGACGGATTTCCTTGTCCAAGACCTTTCTTGCTCCAACGAAATTCGTCCCGTTGTCGCTATAAAGATGTGCACAGCGTCCTCTTCGGGCGATGAACCTCCTGAAAACTGCTAGGAAGCTGTTAGTTGTCATGTCGCTGACGGCTTCTAAGTGTATTGCTTTGGTTGACAGACAGACAAAAACAGCAATGTATCTCTTGGATGAAGAATGCCCTCTTCCTTTAGATGTTCGGATTTGTATTGGACCGGCATAGTTCACTCCGGAATGGAAGAATGGCGGGGTTGAATTAACTCTTGTTGGTGGAAGATACCCCATTAATTGCTGGGCTGCCTCTGCCTTGAATCGGATGCATCGAAAGCATTTCTTGATGCTGGAACTGACGGCTTTCTTTGCGTTGATGATCCAATATTTTCTTCGGACATAGGACAGTGTGAGTTGAGTGCCACCGTGTAAGGTGCGTAAATGTGCCTCATGGATTATTAATTTGGAAATATGATTGGAATAAGGAAGGATAATTGGGTGTTTTTCGTGGTAGGATAAGTTGGAATTTTCTAGCCTTCCTCCAACACGTATGATTCCATGTTGATCGATGAATGGATTGAGATTTGCGAGTTTGTTATTGCAGTCCACACATTTTCTCTTTTGGATTTGAGATCCTGTTGCCTTCAAAATAGGATCACTTCCTTGGACGACCTTGATGAGTGTGAGAATGGTGTCTTCCATTTCTTTAACTGATAGACATCCTGGTTGAATGGGAAGACGCCTACACTTGTTGATGAATCTTCGGCAGTAGGACACGACTCGTACCATTCTTGTCAGAGACGAGAAGCGATGAAGAATCTCGTTCTCGTCTTGATGAACTGTAGCTTGATGCACAGTGTAACTCTTTGCTTCTTCATTGGTTGTGACGGTGTCTGGTTGACACGGCCATAACTCTTTGTTAATTAACCAGCTTGGTCCATCCCACCATAGTGTATGTTCCTTTAATTTCCCTGGACTAGTACCTCTGGAGATGACGTCTGCAGGTTTTTCTTCTGACTTGACGTGGTTCCAATGTTGAGCCGGAATCAGGTGATTGATTTCGGCTACGCGGTTTGCAACGAATGTCTTCCATCTTACTGGATCTCCCTTTATCCATCCTAGTGTGACCATGGAATCGGTCCAGGCGAAGATAGATACCTTAGGAATGTCCAGTGCCGTGATTACCCGTTGTAATAGATTAGAAAGTAGTACTGCTGCGCAGAGTTCCAGTCTGGGTAGTGTTGCCTTTGCTCGAGCTGGTGCCACCTTGGATTTGGCTATTAATAATGACACCTTGGATTGGCCTGATGACGTGATAACTCTGGTGTAGACCACGGCTCCAATAGCTCTTTCGGAGGCGTCACAGAATCCATGCAGTTCCATTTGGGCTTCCTTTTTGGTAAAAAGCCACCTTGGTAAAGTAATTTCTTCTACTGATTTGAGTTGAGATTTAAACGTTTCCCATTTGCCTTGGATACTTTCTGAAACTGGGTCGTACCACTTGATATTTTCGAGCCATAGTTCTTGGATGAGCAGTTTAGCAGTGATGATGATGGGTGCCAACCAACCCAAAGGGTCGAAAATTTTAGCGACTTCGGATAATATGGTGCGTTTTGTGGATCCCTTTTGCTTCACATCCACCTTGAAGCAAAACACGTCTTCATATGGAGACCAATGAACGCCCAATGACTTCTTTACGCCGTCCTCACTTATTTCGAAGTAAGTTTGCTCCTTCAATTCTTCGGGTAGTTCTTGTATGATGGCTAATTCATTACTGCACCATTTGTGTAGGGTAAAACACCCACGTTTTAATAAGGAAATTAACTGACCTTGCTGCTTGATTGCTTCTTCTAAAGTGTCGGCTCCGGAGAGTACATCGTCCACATAAAAATCTCTCTTCACAACTTCCGCTGCTAATGGAAAGGAAGATTTTTCGTCCTCTGCTAATTGGTGCAAGGTTCGGATGGCCAGATAGGGAGCTGATGCGGTTCCATAAGTGACGGTGCATAACTTGTATTCCCTGATTGGCTGTGATTGATCGAATCTCCATAAAATTCGTTGATACTCCTGGTCTTGGCTGTTTATCTTGATTTGTCGGTACATTTTCTCAATGTGCGCAGAGAAGACGACCTTGTGAGTTCTCCATCGGAGTAGAATGTCGACCAGCTCTTGCTGAAGTTTCGGTCCAGCAGACATAACTTCGTTTAAGGATTTTCCATAAGATGCCTTGTTCGAAGCGTCGAAGACGACACGGAGCTTCGTTGATGAACTTGCTTCTCGAATTACGCCGTGGTGTGGGATGTAATACTTGCCATTGTTTTCTTGTTTCTTTTCTACTCTCTCCATATGTCCTAGATCCAGATATTCTTGCATGAATTTCTTGTATTGTATTTCTAGATCTTGGTCTTGTCTCAGCTTCTTTTCCAGATGTAGTAATCTTGCCAATGCCAAGGGTTTGGATTTTCCCATGCTCACTGGAGTTTGCTTAAATGGAATCTTGACTATGTATCTTCCATCCTGGTCTCGCTGCACTGTGTCTGTGAATTTATTTTCACATACCTGGTCGTCTGGGGAAATTTTTCGTTGAGTGGGGACTTCTTCTATGTTCCAGAATTTTTGTAACTGCTCATCTTCTTCGATTTTGGCAACCATGGTGTTGACTTTAATGATTTCGTTATGTTGTCTTCCAATGGTTCCAGATAAGATCCAGCCCAGCTCGGTATTTTGTCCTAAGATGCCATCCTTTGTTTTAGTGATTCCTTCTAGAATTATTTTTGAATATTCTTCGGCTCCTAGAATTATGTCTATGGGGCCAGGTTAGTTGAAGGTTGGATCGGCGATGAAAATATTGCTCCAGGAATTGATATTTATGTTTGGGATAGGGGATGAAGGCATGGCTTTGGTAAGTTTGGGAAGTATGAGTAAATTTACAGGTAGGGAAAAGTCACTTGAAAATCTAGGTGTGATCAAACCTGGGATTTTCCATTTGGCAATTTTTGGCTCGCTGTTCCCAATTCCTGTGATTTCAGCTCGAACTTTGGTCCTGGGTAACCCCAATAATTCGGCTGATGCTTTCGTGATAAACGACCCCTGAGACCCGGGATCTATTAATACTCGTAGTAGATGAGTCATCCCGGATGCTGCCTTTACTTGAACCATTGCTGTGGCAAGTAGCACTTGGCTCTCCTGTGCGCCTAAATTGGCGGTGATGATGTCCGACTTCGGCTTCTTTTCTGGAGCGTTGGAAGTCTTCATAGCTGCTGCATGAGGTGACGTTCTCATCCTTTGGGCAGGGAGCGGCCTTGATGGTGGCTGCGCCTTATGAAGCAGTGTATGATGCGGGAAGCGACAGATCCTACAATTAAAATAGGCACGACATGGTATATTTGAATCGTGCCGCAAGCATCGATAGCACAATCGATTGGTTTTTACGGCTTCTAGTTTTTCATGGGTAGATAGCCTCTGGAATTGGCTACAGTTGTCGATGTAATGATCTCCATGGCACAGCTTGCAATTTAGGGATGCGGAAGCGTAATTCTTCTGTGGTCTTTCCTGCCTGGGCTTTCGAGCTCCATCTATGGATTCTAGGGATTGGAACCGCACTTGCAGGAAAGCCATTAAATTTTGGTGATCCTGGACATTGAAGCGACTGTTCATATAATTTGTTGGTTTCAGGGTCCCATTTTCGAGCGATAGCTCTGTTAATCCACGAACCCCAACTGTCCGTGGAGATGCCTAAATTTTTGATTGCCTCCACACATTCCTTGATGGAGTCGTGCAATCTTTTTAACCCTTGGGCTGACTCTTTGGAGAGGACCGGCAGATCGAATATGGTATCTAGCAATTTAGTTAAAATAAGGCGATTATTTTGATACCTTTGTTGCAGCAGATTCCAGGCGGTGTTGTAGTTTGCTTGGGTAACAGCTAGATGCTCGATCAGTCGGCTTGGCTCTCCCTTAAGATGCGTCTTTAAATATTGCATCTTGATGACATCGTCCATATTCTGGTTGTCATCTACTAATTTAGTGAACAGGTCCTTGAAAGTGGCCCATTCCTCATAATTTCCCTCGTATATGGGAATTTTGACTTGAGGAAGCGAGATGGCTGCTGCTTGCTCGTTCCTTGTCGACGCTTGCAATAAAATAATTAAATTTCTATACCTGTCTTCCAACGTAGTATATTCAGGACTGAAGTGCATTTGTTCTGAAGCCATGTCGTTTGACATAACTTCTTCGTCCATCTCGACCACACGATCCCATTTTTCTCTTAATTCCCTTGTCGTGATAGCGGGCCTCCCTAATTCTTGTGTTAGTTCGGCGTCGTCCATCGCTTGCTTAAAATTCTGGATCCGAATCTGCAGTTTTCGGATACGAACCTTTTGCTCGGGGTTGGCCACCATTTCCTCTTGCGTTCTGTTTACGGAGGGGTTGGAAATTTCCGTTGTTTTTGAACAGCTCTGCAAGTAACTTTTTGCTTCGCCGTATATGGCTTTAATTTGGTCGTAATACCCTGTTTTAAAATAATTATGAGTTGGAATACTTAGCTGCCCCATTTCTGCGTGATTTTTAGTTGCAGTGTTCCAAAGTTCGTCCAGCGTTTTGTTGCGACTGGCGATGTAGGCTTCATTTTTTCGGCTGGCAGGGTCCTTTTTGCTGTTGGATAATATTTGCTTTATCTTCTGCGCGAGCTCTTCTTGGGCGATAGCTAAGTTGTTGAATTCCTCCATGTTGTTGGCCATTTTCTGGGAACTGGGTGGTTGGCAGATGTTGTCTTTTTCTCGGGATGTGTTTTTTCGTTAGTTGGAGACAAATCCGGCTCGAAGGACCATGAACAGAGATGCCTGAGAGGCTGTGTTAGGACTCCGTTACTTTGCGCTGATTCTATCCCTAATTTTAAGCGCGTAGATGAGACTGCATCTACGCTTTAAGCCAGCTTAGTCAATGGCACTTAAAGGGACGACAGTAATTCACTCCTGAGATGCAGCCTCACATCTCGACAGTATTATGGCTTGGTATAGGAGTGGCGACGTAGTGAATGAATCAAACATTAAATGCAGATTGATTTTTATTATGAAAATAGACTAGTATTTATACAAAACTAAAAATGCTTAACGCAGTAACAATATCAAAGTTCTTATATACAGTTTACTAGGGCAGAGTGTTTAAATTACAAAACAGCAGATAAGCAATTTGTGCAGTTTTTATTTCCTGCTAGAGCGAAGGTCGCCTGTTGAACTTACTACTGTAGGTCGGTATTGTGCATGGAGTGCAGAATTGCATTTTCCTGGTCTTTAACTCGTATGATTGCGTAATAACACTGGCTTTTAAATTACGAATAATGTTTCGTAAATTTGAACTGAAATATATAGTTTTTAATCTAATTTAAACATATTAAATTTAGTAATTGGTGATTGCAACATTAAATTTTTCTTGCTAATAAATGGGAATTGCATTTAAAAAACATGCAACTGGATTTCGTAAATTTTAGAAAATAAAATTTATGTGTGTTTAAATCAAGTTTAAACACAATCCGTATTCCGTATAATCTTGCGCTCATCGGTGAACTTTTTGTTGAAATTATATTAGAAACCTCTTATGTAATTTTTATAGGTACCTAGCTACCTATTAAATGTTTAAAAGTGTTGCATGTAAAACTTATAAAACCTTTATTTTACTTGGTACCAGTTCATCCGATTGACAACAAATGCTTTAAATAATAACAAAACAAACCAAAGAATATGCACCTATATTTAATATTCTTTGTAACTAACTTAACTTAGATGTAAGCAGAATCAAACTACTTAAATATTCTTTGGCAGAATACAAGTTTATTTCGGGTAGGTACAACCATTGTAAAACTATTGGAATTGTAGAGAGAAAGTTCTTGCAACACTGTTATAGCTCAAGAATGCTAATGACGCATTTACATGCTGAATGCCACTGATAAGGTAAGCACTTTGACGCTAGGAGCTCCCAGCGGCATTTTCGAACAAAAAATGATATATTTAACCAAGTAAATAGTTATGCAACCCAAATCACAGCATATACGTTATAGCCCATAACGCTGTCCTTCTTCCCCTATCTATATTCTTTGGTTATACTCTAAGTGACACTATGTCGGCGCCGTAATGTTTTCGGGCGTTCCGAGGCCCTACTAGCAATATATGTATAATACATATATGGGTAGAATCAGGGCCGTTCCTACCGGTGGGGTGTTGCGTGTCCATCACGCAGGCTACCGATTGCAAGGGGCGGCCGCTCGAAACCGATTTTATACAAATTTAAATTTTAAAAAAAAAGTAATTTGGGAATAAAACATCTCTGAAAAATGCAAACCACGAACAAAAAACAAACACCACTTTATTGTTAGTCGAAATCCCAATTTTTGTTTGTTTTTGCGTTTATTACAGATATTTTAACACAAAATCAATAATAAATTTGAAACTATTACCAATAATTTGTGTTTTCATTCTTCCCTTTCAAATAATTAGCATCCTCTATCAACCAATGTCCAAAATACGACAAAAAACTAAGATAGGAATCTGTAAAATTATATCAAATCTTTCTTGTGAAGTTCCGAATTGGTTCGTACTAATTCAAGTAAATCCCCGGGTGACGTATTTTACCGAGGGTATAAATATCACCCGACGAAAAAATGCGTTCATTTGTGAATGGTGGAAGCAATATGTAGGTGTAAAATACTGAGACCCATTGTTATTTTTGTGCCTTTATATGGAATTAAAATATTGTGGTACTGATTAAAGATCTATATTACTCATTTACTTCTATCATACTTCATCATAATAAATCCTGTGTTGTAGAGCCTGGTTATTAAAGGTAAGCTATTGCTATACGTTTTTTTAATTTATATGATTTTCACGTAATAGCTGCTTTGATAGTCTATTAAGACTGTAATCTAGAAGTAAATTAAAACAAAACTTCTTTCAATTTATTCAGATGTCAAGCTCGGAACGACGACGAACTAAAAGACTCTCTGGAGCCGCTTACAGAAAAAGACAACTGTCTAAAGAAACTGAAAAAGAGAAGTTGCGGGGCTCTATAGAACAATTTTTGAAAACTCCTGGAGCAGAGGAAGAAAGTGGAAGCACGGCTGGAGATCCTTTTGTTTCAACGCCTGACAGTCAGCAAGTCGTCCCCAGAGCCACAGATTCCATCGACTTCGGCAGAGTCTTGTACTCCAGAAGAACCAGAGGACATTGAAAGTGGGAGTTTAGAAGATCCAGCTTCATGGAATAAATCACTTGATAATTCAACAATTGAAGTATTAGTAAAATGGGACCTACACAAGTAAAAAATTTTTCATTTCCTTTAACAGAACAAGGGCGCTTTTCGGTTCATTATTATACACGAACATTAGCAAATGGTGAAAAAATACCTCGTATGTGACTAATTTATTCCATTAAGTTAAATTGCGTTTTTTGCTTTTGTTGTAAAATTTTTGGGACCAAAAATATTCAGTTAACAGATGCTGGTTTTTCAGATTGGAAACATCTTTCTAATAATTTATCCAGACACGAACGATCAACTGATCATATTCAAAACTATAAATTATGGACTGAATTAGAAAAAAGATTGAGTACTTACACAACAATCGATCACCAAGAACGACGTATTTTTAATTTGAAACAACAATATTGGTGTAATGTTTTCGAACGTATTGTTGCAATTATATTATTATTGGCAGGATAGTGTTTAGCATTTCGTGGGTCATCCAATAAATTATTAGAATCAAACAATGGAAACTTTTTGAAGGCGGTTGAAACATTTGCAAAATTTGATGCAGTTCTTTCGGAACATCTAAAAAATATTCAAATCAGTAAAATTTCACATAAACGTATGCCTCATTATTTAGGAAATAGATTACAAAATCAATTGATCTCACTTACAGCAAATAAAATCAGAGAACAAATTAGGGAGTTATTTTCATAAGCAAAATATTATTCAATTATTCTAGATTCAACCCCAGACTCAAGTCATACCGAACAAATTTCATTCGTTGTTCGATTTGTTGTAATAGATGATAATAAACAAATTAAAATTTGTGAACATTTTCTCGGATTTTTTCCTATTATTGATGTGACTGGTGAGGGTTTATACGATTTTGTAATAAAACTTTTGAAAGATTTTAATATGGATATCTACAATATGCGTGGACAGGGTTATGATAATGGTGCAAATATGCGCGGAAAACATGTAGGAGTGCAACGCCGAATTTTAAATATCAATCCTCGAGCAATGTTTGTACCTTGTGCTGCTCATACCCTAAATCTAGTGGTTAATGATTCTGCCAATGTTACCTTGCAAACATCGGAGTTCTTTAATCTTATACAAGAATTATATACATATTTTTCTTCTTCGCCATATAGATGGAATGTACTTAAAACTAATGTACCAAATTTCACATTAAAAGCTGTTAGCTCAACTAGGTGGGAAAGTAGAATTAAAGCTATTACACCTCTGCGATATCAATTAGGGAAAATTTATGATAGTCTAGAAGAACTTGTAAATGACAAATCACGCGACATTAACACCAAACAACAAACCCAAGCATTGGTCTTAAAAATTAATAGTTTTAAATTCGTTTGTTCTGTAATTATTTGGCATGATGTTCTGTCTAAAATTAATTCCGTCAGTAAGATGCTTCAAGGTGTGAATACAAATCTAAAAGATTGTTCAAATGCGTTAAAAAAATTAGTAGATTATTTGGAACAGAAAAGAAATGACCACAGTTTTGCAGCGTTTATAGAAGAGGCGAAAATACTTGCTACAGAAGAACTTGATATAGCAACGAAATTTCCCACAACTAATATAATTCGTCCACGTCGAAAAAAAAGACAATTTGATTATGAAACCCCTGATGAGCCTATACTTGACCCAAAGTTGAATTGTAAGATTAATTTTTATTTTACTATTTTGGATACTGCCAAAGCATCTATACAGGAACGTTTTGAACAATTACAACGTTACAGTGACAATTTCAAAGTGATTTATGAATTTCCTATTATGGACGATAATTCAATGAAAAAACACTGTACAGATTTATTCTTAAAATTAGAAGACACTGTCAGAAAAGAGGCTGATGTAAACGCCGTAGAATTAAGTGATGAATTAAAAAATTTAAAATTACATTTCCAATCTGTTGAAACACCATCTAAAATTCTCAACTACATTGTTACAAATAATTTACTTGCAACTTTCCCAAATACAGGAATTGCCTTAAGACTTCTACTGACTTTACCTGTCTCAGTTGCGTCAGCAGAAAGGTCTTTTTCAAAATTAAAAATAATTAAAAACTTTTTACGCTCGGCCATGAAGCAAGAAAGATTGTCAGATCTTTCTATTATATCTATAGAGAGAGAGACTTGGCAGAAGCAATTGATGTCAAGAACCTTGTGACCACTTTTGCGTCTGCCAAAACTAGAAAAGCTAAATTCTAAGATATTAAACTTTGTATTTGTTTTGTTTTTTTTTGTATTTGTACAATTTTATTTTATAGGAGTATTTCTTTTTATTTTATTTTATAAGGTAAATATATTTTTTAATTGCTTGGAGGGGGGAGGGGCTATTTTATTTTTCACGCAGGCGGCCAAGAAGCTAGGAACGGCCCTGATTACAAATGTAAGCATTATTACAGTATAGCCAGGAAAATTACAAAAACTATGTTATTTTAGGGCTGTTTAATTTATTCAAATAATTAAAAATCATATTCAAAGATTTATTATACCCATGTCATTTATTTATTATAACTTAAGGGAGAAAATATAAAAATATAAAACTAATACAGTGTTTTTCTCATAAAGCAGCTATAACCACAAGAAAATTCAAGAGGAAACTACCAGTTCACAAGAAATGTTATTGATCATGTTTGTGCTAACGCTACCTACTTAAAAAATAACACACTTTTTATTGCAAGCTAAATTTTATGGTTTTTTATTTTAATAATAATAGTTGTTAAGTTTTATTTTCCATATAGGCCTATACTAATAGGTTACAAAATATTATTTCAATATTTTCAATAGAAAAAACAACATATATGAGATAAAGCACTTTTGAAAATTCTTCTAATAAACAAGGTTTTATAAAAGTAACGCGATGTTTCTGTAATTTTGCATGGGGCGATAATTCTAGATTCTGAATAACTTTTCTTAATGCTGTTTTGCCATGTTCGAAAGAGAAAACGTACTTTACCTGAACAAAATATGTTTTTAAAGTACTGTCAAGGCCTCCTTGATATTACGCCGGAACCCTAAAGGCGGGGATTTTTAAAGGGTTATTGCTAGGGTACTAAAGAATATTTGTGCCAAAACTCAGAACTGCATTATTAGTAGATTAGTAGATATCTATTATGCTGGGCAAATTCGAAACACGCAGCGGAAAACAACGCAACGATGTACAAAAATAAATCCTATTTTTTACACGAATAAAGCAATAGAGGTAATTCTTTCATTAAAAATTTCTCCATTATTTTGTATACATTCCATATGCTGGAAGTGTGCCTTTATGTGCAACCGTTTTCAAAATATCTCGATGCCGAAATGTATACCGCGCATTCCTGTTACGCTTTATTTAAAAAATTTCTGTAGCATTTGCTAAATATAGTTTCGTGATTAATTTGAGATCATCTGAATCCAGAAAGAATAATCTTTCCAATGGTTTAAAAATTATTAAAAAATATTCAAAACTAAGCTTGCAAATGCGATGTACGCATAAAATTCATAAATTTTTAGTATTAAAAAAAAATTCGGACATTATTTTTTTCTGTTTTTTACAATCGCAAAAAGAATGGAGCCCTTCAGAATTAAATTCGCAAGGTCATTCCAGATAATGTACATATTTTTTAAACTATATCTTCGAGTCCACACCCCATCATTTTAGAAAGGTTTTTTGAGGAGCCCGATTCCCTGCTACGGCTCGTGATATAGCGTTCCAACGAGTACGAACTTGTATCAACATGTTCGTGAATCGGCTACTACTACAATATAATGTGATGGTTTTGATTGAGTGGCATTTGTACATTTCGTCCGCGTAGTGTATCCACTGAGGATTTTCCACATAATTAATAAAAATAATTGTGTCAATATAATCTTTGATAAGGTACGTAAATTTGTATTAGTTGTTAATATAGCGTAACATAAGCAACGCTTGGAAGAAGATGTTGTTTATGTTAGGTTATATTATACAATAGGCTGAATTTAGAAATGACTTTTACTCAAACTGAGCTTATTGTTAAAATTCGTCAACATGTTTATAGAGATGGAGTGGTCAAATGAATTAGTAATAGAATTTCTGGAAATCTATGAACAGGAAGCTGTAATTTGGAATCCTAGTCATGAAAACCATAAAGACAGAAACGAAATCCATGATGCGTGGAAGAGGATTCAGAACATTTTTTCTGGAGAGCATTCCTTAGCGGAACTAAAAAAGAAGAGAGACTCCTTAATGCCTACGTTCCGAAAACTTTTAACCAAAGTTAAAAGCAGTAGGAGGACCGGTACTAGTACGAAAGATGTGTTTAAACCTGAATGGTTTGCATACAACCAAACCTACATGAAATATACAAACCTAGGAGAACAACCCATTCAGAAGTATGTATTAATTTTTATTTTTTCGTTGACCGCTAGTTAATTTCAATATTAATGAATTATTTTTCCTAAAAAAAGGATGGATTAATAGACGCCATTAATACACTGTTTTTGATTAATACACTATTTTTCATCAATTAACTGTTTTTTTAACATGATGGATTAATAGATCTATTAATACACTGTTTTTGATTAATACACTCTTTTTCATTAATTAACTGTTTTTGTGATTTTGACGTTTTGATGATATTTTGCATGGAGGTTAGTTGCATTAATCAAGTTTTTCGCCACAAAAAAAGATTTTGCGGTCAACGAAAAAATTTTGTAATCAACTCGTTTGTTAATGGGCGATTAGTAATCTCAACTATTAAAGGCACTCACTCGCTATCGCTCGTTCGTGCTTTAAACAGTTTCGATTATTAATCGCCTTCATTTACATACTTGTTGGTTAAATAACTATTATTTATTACTGTACAAGTATAATAATTTACATTACCACAATTAAATAACTGAAATGTATACTGAAAGAAACAAATTTAAATGCCGGCGTAAAAAATATTTTATTTCGTTAAAAAAGATAAATTGGGTATAGAAAAAACAATAATTTGAACATTTCTCTTTTCTAATCTGGAGTTTTATATTTAAGATGTACCTATTATAAAAGTATGACAATATATAACAAAAATTAATCGACTTACTGAAAACGTATCGAAATAAAAAGTTAGAAAGTATACGCAAAAATATTGTATCAATGATATCTTAAAAAGTAAAATAATATTATTTTCTCAAAATGTATCCTGCCAAGATACTGCGCCATTTGACAAAAAGTATTCGGCAAAAGATTTTCTAATTTCCTTTGCTTCATGTCCTGGTTCCTCGCCACTCTTCGTAGGGACAATAGAGAAGTGATATCACTTTGGTCATTGCGCCATGATCCAGGAATAAATTCTCTTTCAATCTCTCTGTCAAATAAACCTTGTGGCGAATATGATGTATTTGAAGTTCTACTTCTTCTTAAAAAATTATGTAGTAAAACGCAGGTTTTTGTTATATCACAAACCCTATTTGGTTCAAGCAAAATTGGCTTTCTAAATACGCGAAAAACAGAGGCCATGATTCCGAAAGCGTTTTCAACCACTCTGCGAGAACGTGAAAGCCGATAGTTGAAAACTCTTTCAGGACTTCCTGTATCATAAACGCCAGGGAATGGTTTCATCATATTCGTATTCAACGCAAATGCATCATCGCCCACAAATACGTAGGGCAAAGGCTCATCTTTCAGTGGAAGTGGCTTATCTGGTGGGAGACATAATTGGTTTTCTTCCAGTTTTTTTTTTAAAGAGAACAATTTCTAAATACCCCACCATCATTTATTCGTCCCTGACATCCTATATCGACGAATGTGAAACAATAATTCGCGTCCACTAAAGCCATCAGCACTACGCTAAATGTACCCTTGTAATTGTAGAATTCGGAACCACTGTTAATAGGGCACTGGATTACTATATGATTGCCGTCTATGGCGCCTATGCAATGAGGAAAATTCCACATTTCTTCAAATTCTCTTGCTATTTGCAGCCATTTTTCAATTGTATTAGGCACCTAAAAGCTAAAAGTTGTCATACTAAAATTATATTTAATTTTTAGACGATCACGTATGAAAGTAACATTATCGCGACAACAGCCTACTACAGAAAGTTGACAATTTCATACACTAGCACGATTATATTCTACTAACTAGTCATATCGTAACGGCACAAAGTTAGTCAAATAATCCAGACGCTTTAAACGTTGCTATGCTTCCCAACAAGCTCTCATTTTTTTATAATTGTACCAATAATAATATAATAATCAATTTTGTAAACGAAATAAAAACAATTCTTAAAACTAGAATTTACTTTGTGTAGTCGTCTAAAAAATAGTGTTCATAACTCCCTCGAAAGTGCAAATATATGTGCTCGTGTTTTAGATCCACTCGGGCTTCGCTACCCTACGTTCTCGTTTGCCTAATCAACACTCGCACGATATTTGCTACTTTCGACGCTTGTTATGAAACTAACTATTTCAGCATACTGTAATATCATTGAACTAAACGATTTTTTTAGGAAACAGAAGAAAGTGATAATAGTGAAGAAACAGAAACGAACGCAAGTGAAGCGGAAACCCCCAACGAAGACTCGGAAAATAGTAACGCAAGTGAAATAGCTACTCCATCAGCATCCTCCTCACAATCTCTCACGCAAGAGCATAACGCGTTTAAACAGCCTCCTTCAAAAAAGCGAAAGGTTCAAAGCAAGATGTTGCTGGTGGAGAAACGAATGGATGAAGCGTATAAAGTCCTGAAAAGCATAACAGAACAACCAGAGCAGGACGAATGCACCTTATATACACAACTACTAGCAAAACAATTAAGAGCATTTGATGAAAACACACGTGACGTGTCGATGTTCGAAATCAATAATTTGATGCATCGGCTCAAACAGTCATCGTACTCAAGATATGCGTATTCTGGGATACCATCTGCATTCTATGCGTCACATCCACCGTTTCAACCGCCTTACAGTCAATCAGCAGGTTTCTCCCAGTCTTCACCGTATCAGTGAGTTATAGGATTTCCATCATCCCTTCATTCTCAATCATATCCATGCCATTCAGCATCTCAATATTCACACTCATCACTAATCCAGCCACCATCTCCTCTCACACAACCATTACCAATCCAGCCACCATCTCCTCTCGCACAACCATCACTAAGGCAGCCACCATCTCCTCTCACACAGCCATTACTAATCCAGCCACAATCTCCTCTCGCACAACCATCACTAAGGCAGCCACCATCTCCTCTCACACAGCCATTACTAATCCAGCCACCATCTCCTCTCGCACAACTATCACTAAGCCAGCCATCATCTCCTCTCACACAATCATTACCAATCGAGCCGCCATCTTCTCTCATACAATCACAGGAGTACTTCGTTCAGTATTCTGCAGTACCAGAAAACAACGAAACAGAAATAGAACATTTACTTTCATGAAGATAAATTCATTTATTCCAGAGTTTGCTTTGAAAGATTGGTTTTTGTTTTATTTTTATCTGAGAAAAATTTCATTTATTTTTTATTATATTACTACTTATTCGTATAAATTGTTGTTTTTTGTATTGATATACTGGCTAACAATGAGGCCAGGACCATATCTCCATCTCCTTTGGTTGTCAACGGATATGAATGAAACTTTTTGCCTGGATATTAAATATAGTTTCAGATGGACAGATAGATATAGTCAAAATAGCCGACTTTCGGTTTTATCGGAAATGTCATTAACTTTGATTTTTTAAATGGATCGCCTGTATATTTTGTTTTCCGGAATCTACGACTCAAATTACATACGACAGTGCTGCCAAATTTGCTTAGGCATTACACAAAAATATTTTTAAAATGTGTTAATAAAAAAATAAGTTTTACATAATAATAAACTAGTGCATAATGCATATCTTTAGATTAGTAATTAAATTCTCTATATAATGGCACGATGGACCTTGGTAGGCACCATGAAGTAGTTATTATTATGAGAGTCAATTACAACAAATTTTCTCCACTCAGCATTTTACGATACAAAATAAAATTTTAAAGAAATAATTCCATGTTTAGGAAAACAAAGCTTTGGCAATACCATCGTATGTAATTTGAGCCGCATATTCCAAAAAAACAAAATAGGCAAGGCGATCTATTTCAAAAATCACTGTTAGTGGCGCTTCCGGTAAAACCGGAAGTCATCCATTTTAACTGTATCTATCTGTCAATCAGACATTATGTCCCGTGTGAAGTTTCATCCCTATCGATTCATAAATAAAGAAGATATAAGCATGGCCCTAGTCTCATCGTCACCCGGAATAATCACTTACTCAATCAAATTCATATAATAAATATTTTCTTACCTTTATTTCGTCTTTTAGTTCACGCATTAAAGCAGTACATACTTCATGCACACATCTGGATACTGTCTGGATAGAAAACTTAAACAAGTATGACAAACTTGTAAAGCTGTCTCCCGAAGCAATAAATCGCATAGTTACTGCAAATCTTTCTTGTATAGGGATGCATTCTCGCAAATTTGTATCGGATTTTCCAATTACATGGCCAATTTTGTTTAACAGGTGTATTCAAAATCTGTTGCCGACATTCTACAAAAATTTATAAATGCTCCCGAAGGCTCTTTTTTAAAGTCATGCAGCATATCTGTAGCGTTATATCTGTAAATAACAAATGACCAATAATACAAATAACTCAAAATAAAACACAATTAATAATATCACACATTAAACATAAACGTATCAACTTACTTTTTCCTACTTTTATTATACGATGACATCCACCAGCGCCTTCTTTTTTTCTCCGACTCTTTATTTATTAAGTATTGTCCACTCATTATAATATAATACGCGGCACAAGCACTAATACGCCTCTGTTGGTTGTCCATTTTCAGCTGCATATAGAAGTGGTAGTCTCGGTTTAAAGTTGCCCGAGCCTCTATATTATTAACGTGCTCGCGGTTCGGCGCGCCGTGGGAATGGTCCAGGCGCGACCAAGCTTGGCGGCGCTTGGCTTGGCGAGCCACGCGCCGCTCGCCGAGTCACACGCCGTGGGAAGGCGGCTTAACAGCATTTCTCGATAAATATAATCTCATCGCTGACACCAGTGTTGCCAACTTAGTAGATTTTCTACTAAATCTGGTAGAATGAAACACGTATTTAGTGGACTAATTTTCAATCTGGTAGATAGTAGAAAATCTGGTAGATTACACAAATTTTTTAGTGAATTCCTGGTGTTTCTCTTCAATTTTATAAACGCTTTCCATTTTAAGTTGGTGGTGCGTATAATACATATAGCACTCTACTTAATTTTATTGCTTAAAGCCGCCTTCCCACGGCTTGTGGCTCGGCGAGCGGCGCGTGGCTCGCCAAGCCACGCGCCGCCAAGCTTGGTCGCGCCTGGACCATTCCCACGGCGCGCCGAACCGCGAGCACGTTAATAATATAGAGGCTCGGGCAACTGTAAAACGGGACTACCACTTCTATATGCAGCTGAAAATGGACAACCAACAGAGGCGTATTAGTGCTTGTGCCGCGTATTATATTATGATGAGTGGACAATACTTAATAAATAAAGAGTCGGAGAAAAAAAGAAGGCGCTGGTGGATGTCATCGTATAATAAAAGTAGGAAAAGGTACGTTGATTCGTTTATGTTTAATGTGTGATATTATTAATTGTGTTTTATTTTGAGTTATTTGTATTATTGGTCATTTGTTATTTACAGATATAACGCTACAGATATGCTGCATGACTTTAAAAAAGAGCCTTCGGGAGCATTTATAAATTTTTGTAGAATGTCGGCAACAGATTTTGAATACTTGTTAAACAAAATTGGCCATGTAATTGGAAAATCCGATACAAATTTGCGAGAATGCATCCCTATACAAGAAAGATTTGCAGTAACTATGCGATTTATTGCTTCAGGAGACAGCTTTACAAGTTTGTCATACTTGTTTAAGTTTTCTATCCAGACAGTATCCAGATGTGTGCATGATCCTCTCAAAGTAGTTACTAATATAAAAGATTTGGGTGTCACGATAGATAATAAGGTACTGTTTGATATCCATATTGATAAAATTGCCAGGAAATCATATCAAATGTTAGGATTTCTAATTAGAACGTGCAAACATTTCACAAATCCCGATGCGCTTAAGATCCTTTATTTCTCTTTGATCCGAAGTCATTTAGAGTACTGCAGCACTGTTTGGAACCCCCAGTACAGTACATATATAGATCGGTTAGAAGGTATTCAAAATAAATTTATACGATTTTTTTCTACTAAATTTCCGTTCAACCATATTGCAATCGGTTCTCTAAAAAGGCGAAGAGAAATATTGGATCTTATACTTCTATACAAGCTTTTTAACCAAAAGTT
Source organism: Agriotes lineatus (assembly GCA_940337035.1). Taxonomy (NCBI): domain Eukaryota; kingdom Metazoa; phylum Arthropoda; class Insecta; order Coleoptera; family Elateridae; genus Agriotes; species Agriotes lineatus. The sequence continues at coordinate 92,079,772 of OW679202.1, forward strand.
GGATAGCCCAGATCTTTTATCTAACTTTACTTTTAGAATCCCTATTGGTAATACTAGAAGTGTTGCGTTGCTTGGTATCCCTTTTAACAGAACTAGTTCAGCTAACAACTCTCCTGTAACAAGATTATCATTGCTTTATAATTTTTATTTGTCTAATTGTAACACGTTAGATATTCATTTTGATTCCCTTCAGACGTTCAAAGCTAAACTTTACAATTGTTATTTTAGTTAAGTGTATACTGTTTTTGTTCTCATTTTGCATTCCGGCTTTTTATGTTTAATTGTGTTTTTTTTTATTATCGATAATGTTTGCTTTCGTCTTGAGAGTCTGTAATTTTTATTTTTTAATTGTGGGTTGCTGTAATTGAGCCTTGTGCTTGTTGCGACCCCGAAATAAATAAATAAATAAATAAATAAATAAATGAAGTATGTACTGCTTTAATGCGTGAACTAAAAGACGAAATAAAGGTAAGAAAATATTTATTATATGAATTTGATTGAGTAAGTGATTATTCCAGGTGACGATGAGACTAGGGCCATGCTTATATCTTCTTTATTTATGAATCGATAGGGATGAAACTTCACACGGGACATAATGTCTGATTGACAGATAGATACAGTTAAAATGGATGACTTCCGGTTTTACCGGAAGCGCCACTAACCGTGATTTTTGAAATAGATCGCCTTGCCTATTTTGTTTTTTGGAATGTGCGGCTCAAATTACATACGATGGTATTGCCAAAGCTTTGTTTTCCTAAACATGGAATTATTTCTTAAAAATTTTGTTTGTATCGTAGAATGCTATGAGTGGAGAAAATTTGTTGTAATTGACTCTCATAATAATAACTACTTCATGGTGCCTACCAAGGTCCATCGTGCCATTATATAGAAAATTTAATTACTAATCTAAAGATATGCATTATGCACTAGTTTATTATTATGTAAAACTGATTTTTTTATTAACACATTTTAAAAATATTTTTGTGTAATGCCTAAGCAAATTTGGCAGCACTGTCGTATGTAATTTGAGTCGTAGATTCCGGAAAACAAAATATACAGGCGATCCATTTAAAAAATCAAAGTTAATGACATTTCCGGTAAAACCAAAAGTCGGCTTTTTTGACTTCGGCTTTTTTGACTATATCTATTTGTCCATCTGAAACTATGTTTAATATCCAGGCAAAAAATTTCATTCATATCCGTTGACAACCTAAGGAGATGGAGATATGGCCCTGGCCTCATTGTTAGCCAGTATATCAATACAAAAAACAACAATTTATACGAATAAGTAGTAATATAATAAAAAATAAATGAAATTTTTCTCAGATAAAAATAAAACAAAAACCAATCTTTCAAAGCAAACTCTGGAATAAATGAATTTATCTTCATGAAAGTAAATGTTCTATTTCTGTTTCGTTGTTTTCTGGTACTGCAGAATACTGAACGAAGTACTCCTGTGATTGTATGAGAGAAGATGGCGGCTCGATTGGTAATGGTTGTGTGAGAGGAGATGATGGCTGGCTTAGTGATAGTTGTGCGAGAGGAGATGGTGGTTGGATTAGTAATGGCTGTGTGAGAGGAGATGGTGGCTGCCTTAGTGATGGTTGTGCGAGAGGAGATGGTGGCTGGATTGGTAATGGTTGTGTGAGAGGAGATGGTGGCTGGCTTAGTGATGTTTTGGGGATATGGAGATGATGACTGGCTTCGTGATGAGTGTGAATATTGAGATGGTGAATGGCATGGATATGATTGAGAATGAAGGGATGATGGAAATTTTATAACTGACTGATACGGTGAAGACTGGGAGAAACCTGCTGATTGACTGTAAGGCGGTTGAAACGGTGGATGTGACGCATAGAATGCAGATGGTATCCCAGAATACGCATATCTTGAGTACGATGACTGTTTGAGCCGATGCATCAAATTATTGATTTCGAACATCGCCACGTCACGTGTGTTTTCATCAAATGCTCTTAATTGTTTTGCTAGTAGTTGTGTATATAAGGTGCATTCGTCCTGCTCTGGTTGTTCTGTTATGCTTTTCAGGACTTTATACGCTTCATCCATTCGTTTCTCCACCAGCAACATCTTGCTTTGAACCTTTCGCTTTTTTGAAGGAGGCTGTTTAAACGCGTTATGCTCTTGCGTGAGAGATTGTGAGGAGGATGCTGATGGAGTAGCTATTTTACTTGCGTTACTATTTTCCGAGTCTTCGTTGGGGGTTTCCGCTTCACTTGCGTTCGTTTCTGTTTCTTCACTATTATCACTTTCTTCTGTTTCCTAAAAAAATCGTTTAGTTCAATGATATTACAGTATGCTGAAATAGTTAGTTTCATAACAAGCGTCGAAAGTAGCAAATATCGTGCGAGTGTTGATTAGGCAAACGAGGACGTAGGGTAGCGAAGCCCGAGTGGATCTAAAACACGAGCACATATATTTGCACTTTCGAGAGAGTTATGAACACTATTTTTTAGACGACTACACAAAGTAAATTCTAGTTTTAAGAATTGTTTTTATATCGTTTACAAAATTGATTATTATATTATTATTGGTACAATTATAAAAAAATGAGAGCTTGTTGGGAAGCATAGCAACGTTTAAAGCGTCTGGATTATTTGACTAACTTTGTGCCGTTACGATATGACTAGTTAGTAGAATATAATCGTGCTAGTGTATGAAATTGTCAACTTTCTGTAGTAGGCTGTTGTCGCGATAATGTTACTTTCATACGTGATCGTCTAAAAATTAAATATAATTTTAGTATGACAATTTTTACCTTTTAGGTGCCTAATACAATTGAAAAATGGCTGCAAATAGCAAGAGAATTTGAAGAAATGTGGAATTTTCCTCATTGCATAGGCGCCATAGACGGCAAGCATATAGTAATCCAGTGCCCTATTAACAGTGGTTCCGAGTTCTACAATTACAAGGGTACATTTAGCGTAGTGCTGATGGCTTTAGTGGACGCGAATTATTGTTTCACATTCGTCGATATAGGATGTCAGGGACGAATAAATGATGGTGGGGTATTTAGAAATTCTTCTCTTTTTAAAAAACTGGAAGAAAACCAATTATGTCTCCCACCAGATAAGCCACTTCCACTGAAAGATGAGCCTTTGCCCTACGTATTTGTGGGCGATGATGCATTTGCGTTGAATACGAATATGATGAAACCATTCCCTGGCGTTTATGATAAAGGAAGTCCAGAAAGAGTTTTCAACTATCGGCTTTCACGTGCTCGCAGAGTGGTTGAAAACGCTTTCGGAATCATGGCCTCTGTTTTTCGCGTATTTAGAAAGCCAATTTTGCTTGAACCAAATAGGGTTTGAGATATAACAAAAACCTGCGTTTTACTACATATTTTTTTAAGAAGAAGTAGAACTTCAAATACATCATATTCGCCACAAGGTTTATTTGATAGAGAGATTGAAGGAGAATTTATTACTGGATCATGGCGCAATGACCAAAGTGCCCCTACGAAGAGTGGCGAGGAAACCAGGACATGAAGCAAAGGAAATTAGAAAATCTTGGCAGGATACATTTTGAGAAAATAATATTATTTAACTTTTTAAGATATCATTGATACAATATTTTTGCATATACTTTCTAACTTTTTATTTCGATACGTTTTCAGTAAGTCGATTAATTTTTGTTATATATTGTCATACTTTTATAATAGGTACATCTTAAATATAAAACTCCAGATTAGAAAAGAGAAATGTTCAAATTATTGTTTTTTCTATACCCAATTTATCTTTTTTAACGAAATAAAATATTTTTTACGCCGGCATTTAAATTTGTTTCCTTCAGTATACATTTCAGTTATTTAATTGTGGTAATGTAAATTATTATACTTGTACAGTAATAAATAATAATAGTTATTTAACCAACAAGTGTGTTAATGAAGGCGATTAATAATCGAAACTGTTTAAAGCACGAACGAGCGATAGCGAGTGAGTGCCTTTAATAGTTGAGATTACTAATCGCCCATTAACAAACGAGTTGATTACAAAATTTTTTCGTTGACCGCAAAATCTTTTTTTGTGGCGAAAAACTTGATTAATACAACTAACCTCCATGCAAAATATCATCAAAACATCAAAATCTCAAAAACAGTTAATTAATGAAAAAGAGTGTATTAATCAAAAACAGTGTATTAATAGATCTATTAATCCATCATTTAAAAAAAACAGTTAATTGATGAAAAAGAGTGTATTAATCAAAAACAGTGTATTAATGACGTCTATTAATCCATCCTTTTTTAGGAAAAATAATTCATTAATATTGAAATTAACTAGCGGTCAACGAAAAAATAAAAATTAATACATACTGTTGGGGAGCCTCTCAGTTTTCCGTTATTTTGGAAAATTCCTGATTGCTAGCTCGCCTTGGACGTTAATGGACTGTATTGATTTTCTTTACTAAATTATACACTCGTTGAAAGCAAAGTAGGTAATTTATTTGCTATAAATTTACACGAACAGTTTAACATTTAAACATGTGAACAATAATTACTTTCGCAAAGCGGACCTTTTCGCGTGCTGTCTCGCTGACAGACGGATTTGTAAGTGAGTTTTTAGAATCGGAAGCCCGCCCGGCAGTCTACTGCGCACAGTATGAATTCAGAATGCAAGAGAGGCGGCAAAAGTTTATAAAGTCCTTAACACATACTTCTGAATGGGTTGTTCTCCTAGGTTTGTATATTTCATGTAGGAATTTTTCCATTTGGTTGTATGCAAACCATTCAGGTTTAAACACATCTTTCTTACCAGTACCGGTCCTCCTACTGCTTTTAACTTTGGTTAAAAGTTTTCGGAACGTAGCCATTAAGGAGTCCCTCTTCTTTTTTAGTTCCGCTAAGGAATGCTCTCCAGAAAAAATGTTCTGAATCCTCTTCCACGCATCATAGATCTCGTTTCTGTCTTTATGGTTTTCATGACTAGGATTCCAAATTACAGCTTCCTGTTCATAGATTTCCAGAAATTCTATTACTAATTCATTTGACCACTCCATCTCTGTAAACATGTTGACGAATTTTAATAATAAGCTCAGTTTGAGTAAAAGTCATTTCTAAATTCAGCCTATTGTATAATATAACCTAACATAAACAACATCTTCTTCCAAGCGTTGCTTATGTTACGCTATATTAACAACTAATACAAATTTACGTACCTTATCAAAGATTATATTGACACAATTATTTTTATTAATTATGTGGAAAATCCTCAGTGGATACACTACGCGGACGAAATGTACAAATGCCACTCAATCAAAACCATCACATTATATTGTAGTAGTAGCCGAATCACGAACATGTTGATACAAGTTCGTACTCGTTGGAACGCTATATCACGAGCCGTAGCAGGGAATCGGGCTCCTCAAAAAACCTTTCTAAAATGATGGGGTGTGGACTCGAAGATATAGTTTAAAAAATATGTACATTATCTGGAATGACCTTGCGAATCTAAATCTGAAGGGCTCCATTCTTTTTGCGATTGTAAAAAAGCAGAAAAAAATAATTTCCGAATTTTTTTTTAATACTAAAAATTTATGAATTTTATGCGTACATCGCATTTGCAAGCTTACTTTTGAATATTTTTAAATAATTTTTAAACCATTGGAAAGATTATTCTTTCTGGATTCAGATGATGTCAAATTAATCACGAAACTATGTTTAGCAAATGCTACAGAAATTGTTTAAATAAAGCGTAACAGGAATGCGCGGTATACATTTCGGCATCGAGATATTTTGAAAACGGTTGCACATAAAGGCATACTTCCAGCATATGAAATGTATACAAAATAATGGAGAAATTTTTAATGAAAGAATTACCTCTATTGCTATATTCGTGTAAAAAATAGGATTTATTTTTGTACATGGTTCCGTTGTTTTCCGCTGCGTGTTTTGAATTTGCCCAGCAAAATAGATATCTACTAATCTACTAATAATGCAGTTCTGAGTTTTGGCACAAATATTCCTTAGTACCCTAGCAATAACCCTTTAAAAATCCCCGCCTTTAGGGATTTATAAATTTTTAGTAATAAAAAAAATGCCGGAAAATATTTTTCTGCTTTTTGGCAATCGAAAAAAAAATGGAACCCTCCACAATTAAATCCGCAAGGTCATTGCAGATAGGGTACATTTTTTAGACTATATTTTGGAGTGCACACCCTATAATCAAATTTATGGTCCCCGATTCCTGAATACCGAGCCAAGGCGAGCAAAAAGGTCGAGGCGCGTTTCCTTTGACTCGTGTAAAATTTACCGCCAGTCGGCGGGAAGCCCGAGCCGCGCCAACGCGCCACGAGCAACCTCCTTCCCACGGCGCGAGGCTCGGCGAGCTTCTACCTGCTTTTGGCGAGTCTCGCGGCTTGGATGCCAATATTGTGCCATTATTTAACGAGCCGCGCCAACGCGCCGCGAGCTACACCCTTCCCACGGCGCGAGGCTCGCTAAAAGCTGGTGAAAGCTCGCCGAGCCTCGCGCCATGGGAAGGCGGCTTTAGCGAGCCTCGCGCCGTGGGAAGGGTGTAGCTCGCGGCGCGTTGGCGCGGCTCGTTAAATAATCCCACAATATTGGCATCCAAGCCGCGAGACTCGCCAAAAGCAGGTAGAAGCTCGCCGAGCCTCGCGCCGTGGGAAGGAGGTTGCTCGTGGCGCGTTGGCGCGGCTCGGGCTTCCCGTCGACTGGCGGTAAATTTTGCACGAGTCAAAGGAAACGCGCCTCGACCTTTTTGCTCGCCTTGGCTCGGTATTCAGGAATCGGGGACCATAAATTCGATTATAGGGTGTGCACTCCAAAATATAGTCTAAAAAATGTACCCTATCTGCAATGACCTTGCGGATTTAATTGTGGAGGGTTCCATTTTTTTTCGATTGCAAAAAAGCAGAAAAAATATTTTCCAGCATTTTTTTATTAGTAAAAATTTATAAATTTTATACATGCATCGCATCTACAAGATTATTTTTGAATATTTCTCAATAATTTTTAAATCAGTGGAAAGCTTATTCTTTCCGGATTCAGATGATGCAAATTAAACACAAAACTATTTTTAGCAAATGCTGCAGAAATTGTTTAAACAAAGCGTACCGGCAATGCGCGTTGTAAACTTCAGGATCTAGGTATTTTAATAACTATTGCACATAAAGGTATACTTTCCAAGTATGAAATGTATACAAAAGAATGGAGACATTTTTAGTGAAAGAATTATCTCTATTGAATTATTGTTACAAAAAATACGATTTATTATCCGCTGCGTGTTTTGCGTCTCACGCGCGACGCGCTTTGCCGATCACTGATTTACATCGCGGTACGAATATACTGTGCGTTGCAAATCATTTGTATGTATTATACCTACTCATAATTATATTACGCTGATTGGTTATACGTGAGTAATGTCACCGGTAATCACTAAAAATCAGAAATTTAAAGATTAATATAAATAATAATAATAGCATTTAATCATCCCGCGTTCTGGCCAAGGCCTCCCCGACTTTTGTCCATCTCGGACTGTCTTGTGCTGTCTTCATCCATTGTGTTCCTGGCATTTTTTTGATATTATCCTCTCATCTGGTTTTAGGTCTTCATCTTTTTCTTCTCGCTAATGCTGGAGGCCATTCCGTGGTTGATCTTTGCCATCCTGGCCACATGACCGGCCTAGTTCCATTTGAGCTTTTTAAACCACTTGATCACATCCGGCATGCTACACGTCTTTTTATTTCTTCGACTTTTACACGATTACTTAATTTTAACTTTAGAATTTACCCAGCATTTTATTTTGTGTCACTAATAGCCGATTTTGTGCACGTCTGTGCTCCATATGTCAAAGCCGGTATTACAAATTTATTGAACACTTATTTTTTAATATTTGCTGATAAACTCCCTTGGAAAACATACTTGCGTGACCAGAGTTTCTTCCAGGTTTTACTTATCCTGTGCTGGATTTCTTTCTCCTCTGCTTTTCTAAATGATATAATCTGACCTAGATATGTTGCTGTCGTTGCAGATTCAAGTTTTTACTATAAATTGTTACTGCTGCTTTTGTGCTGTTGTTAATATGTTTGCTGTTTACGATAATTTTCCATTTCAGTTTTCTAAATAACTGTTCTAACGCTGCATTAAATAAGATCGGCGATAAAGGAACTCCTTTCCGGATTTGAAAATCGGACCTACTTTTTCCATTTTTATAGCCTTTATATTTCGTATAATAGTTAATAGTAATTAAAAACATAACCAGCAAAACAAATATTTATTATAAGAATGTTCAGTAATTGAATTTCAGAATTGTTAAGAAATAGCATAGGCCATGAACATAATTGCATAATGACGTTTTCGAATAGCTTTATCTTTGTTTAAAACATAATAAAATCAGAGCAGGCTTGGCAATTCATGTAACAATGGGTAAACGGTAAACAAAATAATTGGGGTAGCTTCTGCGAAAGCTTTGGTTGTGAAATTGCCAAGCTGCCCCAGAGAAGCAAGTTATTTTATGAGTTAATAAATACCCAAGTTAATTAAAAGTGTTGTTTAATTGAGTGATTGTGTCCTGGGTTACTTGTGGAAGTTTTGCCTTGCATTGGGCTTCCGGGCAGGTAAAATACGAGGCGTCGAAGTGGTCCACTGGAAGCTGTGGTGTTTTGGGCATATTCTACGGAGGTCCAGACAGCTTTATAAGTTCTTATACGAGTGAATAAGCAGCGGGAGTATACCACAGCGGAGCACGAGATTTGGGGCCCCAACTTTATTGGAAGCGGTTCGAGAGATGTCCGAGAGCATCAGCCGTGTACCAGAGCAGATTTGAGTTTTACTAACTGCAGGCACACAATAACGAGTGGCCCAGAGCATCGTGGAAGTTCCAGCGAGGGGCAGGTAGCCTTATTTTCAACGGAGAAGTCATCAAAAGGTCAGAATTGCCTCCTAAAAGTGTTAGTTTTGTGAATGTGCTTGGTTAGCGTCCCTTAGAGCGTCACTTCCGCTTCGTGGCGTGGGTGGAAGTGTTTTGTTTATAACGCGAAATACTTACATTCCATTGTTATCGTATAGCAACAGCGTTAATTGCGCGGACATCGAGAAATTAATTAAAATTGTCAGCTTGTTTACGTATTCTCGAAGCAAGGAAACCACTTTGGTTCCCATCAGTTAAAAAATATAACCCACTTGTTAAATCCTATTAGAAAAATAGCGATATACAGAGTGCTTACAATTAAATGATTCATTTTAAAATAGGACCATAAATAAATAATTTTGATAGCCAAACGTAGTTAATTAGTAATGATAGCAAAAGCAAGTTCATATTCGTTCTTTTTTTAATTAGATTCCGCGACCTAACCCTGGGATGAGGGTAAATTAGAATTACAAATGTAAGCATTATTACAGTATAGCCAGGAAATTTAGAAAAACGATGTTAGTTAGGGCTGTTTAATTTATTCAAATAATTAAAAATCATATTCAAAGATTTTTTTTACCCATATCATTTATTTATTATAACTTAAAGGAGAAAATATAAAAATATAAAACTAATGCAGTGTTTTTCTCATAAAGCAGCTATAACCACAAGAAAATTCAAGAGGAAACTTTATTTTCATAATAATAGTTGTTAAGTTTTATTTTCTATATAGGCCTAATCTAATAGGTTACAAAATTTTCACTAGAAAAAAACATTAACATATAAAATGAAGGACTTGTAAATTCTTCTAGAAAAACAAGGTTTTATAAAAGTAACTCAATGTTTCTGTAATTTTGCATGGGGCCATAATTCTAGATTCTGAATAGCTTTTCTTATTAATGTTTTGTCATGTTCGAAACAGAAATAGTTATTTACATTATAAGCTGCGAAAGCTTATTTTTAGGTGTGAGGTGTTTTTGAATGGCCGAGGCGAAGCGTAAGCGTAGCCGAGGCTGTTTAAAAACTCCGAGCACCTGAAAGAGCTTACGCAGCGTGTAATGTATTAAACTTTTCATTCTCCTTTCGATATTTAATAAAACTAACAACCAGTCAGACAAATGTCTCATTTAATAAAACAAAAAAGACCGTTTTTCAAATAGAACAGCGTCCCGGATGGACCAGCGTCCCGGACAGACCAGCGTCCCGGACGGACGGAAATCACGTGATTTCTCGAAAACCGGAAGTGTCACGTGACTGAAATTCGGTTCCTGACCTGACATGACCATTCCAAACATATAACTTTCATAACTTTTTTCTCTATCTCTTACGGTTTGACTGCTGAAACAGCGTCTCGGACGGACCAGCGTCCCGGACGGACGGAAATCACGTGATTTCTCGAAAACCGGAAGTGTCACGTGACTGAAATTCGGTTCCTGACCTGACATGACCATTCTAAACATATAACTTCAATAACTTTTTTCTCTATCTCTTACGGTTTGGCTGCTGAAACAGCGTCCCGGACAGACAAGTCTATTAGATAAAGGATACAATGACTTTGTGATTATAATAAAATTAGTATAACAGGTGGCTTGTCGTTAACGTTACTTTGATAACAATACAAAACCATTATTTTATGACATTTGTCAAATATCATTGAATACTATGTCATAAATGAACATGAATTTCATTAAAGAAGCTGCAAATATTGCGTACAGAAGTTTGTTGCCGGACAAATCCAAAGGTCGATACAATCAAGCTTACGAAAGTTTCATGAAGTGGTGTGCAACGAATGATGTTTCCACAATAACTGAAGATGTGTTATTGGCATTTTTTCTAGAAAAATCAAAAACATTATCGCCTGCTACATTATGGTCAGAATACTCCATGCTCAAATTGACTATTTCTATAAATAAAAACCAGTACATATCGAAATTTAACCGCTTAAAGGAATTTATAAAAAGACGAAATGATGGGTATCAGCCTCGAAACTCTCAAGTATTTACAAAGGATGAAATTTCAAAGTTTTTGTTAGAAGCTCTAGATAAAATATATTTGTTGAATAAAGTGGTAACTATTTTTGGGGTAGGTGGGGCATGCCGAACTGACGAGCTGTATAATCTAAAAGTGAAGGATGTGGAATATAAAAATTGTGTCATGTTGGTCCAGCTTCTCACTACAAAAAACAATGTGCAAAGAAGATTTGCAGTCACAAAAGATTGGGTAGCATTTGTTGATCGTTATATGCAACTCCGGCAAAAAAAAACTCAAGATGGACGCTTCTTTTATCGGTATGAGCATGGCAGATGTGTAAATCAGGTAGTTGGCCAACATACAATTTCAAAAATTCTTTGTGAAATAGCCAAATTTCTTAAGATCCCAAACCCAAATTAGTACACCGGCCACTCGTTTCGCAGAACGTCTTCTTCATTATTAGCCAATGCCCCGGACGTGGACATCTTAGATATGAAAAGACATGGGGAGTGGAAGTCGTCAGCGGTGGCGGAAGGATATATAGCGGACTCCATGAGCCATAAATAGAAGTTGCTAATAAAATCATGCCCGAAAAATAGATACAGATTCGGCAAAACGAAAATCAAGAAACGGTTCAAGAAACAGAAACTCATGTCATGCAAATCGACAAAGAAGTAAATATTTCTAGTGCCGTTGCATTTGGCCAAGAGTTCAATCAACATTTACCTTTAAATCTTTCTGGAACATACAATAATTGTAATTTTACATTTAATTTTCCTTCAAAATAAATATTAATCAAGTTGACATTTTTGCTTTTTGTCGTCCAAGGCACGAAAGGTTTTCATACGTAGCAACCCATCACTTAGCATGTTTTACTTTCGCTTTCAATTGCCTTATCAAAATCGAAAGTGGCACTTTCGTAGAGGAGAGAATGAAAAGGTACTTTACCTGAACACAAAATATTTGTATGATATTGATATGTCGCCGGCACCCTAGAGGGTTGTTCCTAGGGTACTAAGGAATATTTACTCCAATACTTAGGACTATATTATTCTTTTTGAGGTAGATATCTATTATGCCTGAGTTAACTCAAAACAAGCAGCGGAAAACAACGGAGCGATGTACAAAAATAAATCGTATTTTTTACAACAATAAAGCAATAGAGATCATTCTTTCACTAAAAATTTCTCCATTATTTTCTATACATTTCATACGCTGGAAGTATGCCTTTATGTGCAATTGTTTTCAAAATATCTCGATGCCGAAATGTAAATCGCGCATTCCCATTACGCTTTATTTAAACAATTTCTGTAGCATTTGCTAAAAATAATTTCGTGATTACTTTGACATCATCTGAATACAGAAAGAATAATCTTTCCAATGGTTTAAAAATCATTGAGAAATATTAAAAACTAAGCTTGCAAATGCGATGTACGCATAAAATTCATAAATTTTTAGTAATAAAAAAATTTCGGAAAATATTTTTTTCTGCTTCTTTGCAATCGCAAAAAAATGTAGCCCTCCACATTTAGATCCGCAAGGTTATTCCAGGTAGTGTACTTTTTTTAAACTATATCTTCGGGTGCACACCCTATCATTTTATAAGTGTTTTTGGGGAGCCTGATTCCTAACTACGGCTCGTGATAACGTTCCAAAGAGTACGAACTTGTCCATTTTCAACTGCGTACAGAAGTGGCAGGCTCGGGTTATCTTGTCCGAGCCTCTATGCTATTATTAACGTGCTCGCGATTCGGCGCGTCGCGTCGTGGGAATGGTCCAAGCTCGGCCAAGCTTGGCTCGGGGTGGCTTGGCGAGCCACGCGCCGCTCGCCGATCCACACGCCGCACAGTGGGCGATTCGGAGGTAACTTTTCCAACAATCAAAGAACTCTTGACAAAATCAAGATATCGTAGTAATTCTTTCGGGAGGCTACAGTTTAGTTGTTGCCGCATAAGGTAAAAATAGTCCGCTACTGATTGTGGTATTATTTGACCTTGAAATTTTAGGGTTAAACATGGCTTTTTTGAAGAAAACAAAATTTTGACGTGTAAAACATGCCTAAAAGTATGATCCAACTATGTTTTTGTCAACAAGCATGTTAAATTTTTTCAAAGTTCCTGACAAAAACATAGTTGGATCATACTTTTAGGCATGTTTTACTCGTCAAAATCTCTTTTTCTTCAAAAAAAGCCATGTTAAACCCTAAAATTTCAAGGTCAAATAATACCACAATCAGTAGCGGACTATTTTTACCTTATGCGGCAACAACTAAACTGTAGCCTCCCGAAAGAATTACTACGATATCTTGATTTTGTCAAGAGTTCTTTGATTGTTGGAAAAGTTACCTCCGAATCGCCCACTGTGCGCCGTGGGAAGGCGGCTTTAGCCTTGTGCACACTATCTTTTCGATTATTTTTGAGAACACACTGAGAACCGATATCGGTCGGTAGTTGCTTAAATGTTGGGGATTACCTTTTTTAAACACAGGAATCACCTTTGCCAGTTTTAGAACATCCGGAAACACGCCACTTGTTACCGATAAATTGACAAAAAACACCAAAGGGGCAGAAATTGCGTCAAATACGTATTTAATTAGTTTTATCGAGAGTTCATCTATTCCTGGAGAGGAATTATTGTTTAGTTTTAAAATAGTAGTCTTTACCTCCTCTTCAGTTACAGGGTAAAAGTACATTGTGTGGACTACGCTGGTAGATGCTGTAGATGTTTTGGGTTGGGGCGGATTTACCCCAAAATGCTCCACAACTTGCTTTTCTGCGATTGTAGAAAAATATTCAGCAAATGTGTTGGCTATTGCTGTAGTATCATGCATGAGAACACCACCGTCGGTCATTATTGAGATTTTTTTAGTGGCTTTATGAGCGTTATCGTTTTTGCTGTTTACAATTTTTCACAACAGTTTGGATTTATTTACTGCAGAATTTATTAAATTTGCATAATAATTCTTCTTAGCATTTCTTATAATGCGCCTGTACTGTTTTTTCTTTTCTAGATAACACAATCTTGCAGTGTCAGTGTTTATCATACGCATTGTAACAAAACAGTTTTTTAGTTCCTCTCCTAGCCTTATTATTTCATTATTTACCCAGGGAACGCATTTAGATTTATACGCTTTGTATTCGCGTCTTATCAGTGGGCATGCAGTATTTATACACCATAAAAACGATTCTAGAAAATCATTGCAGAACCGATTGGCATCACCATACAGCATATCGTCCCACTCGATTTCACTTAGTAGACTTTTCAGTAAATTAAGGTTTTCTGGTCGAACTTCTCTGGTATAGTTTAGTATAGCTTTTGTGGTTGACAGTAATTTGTGGTGTATATTTATTTTTAAGATGCAAGCTAAGTGATCGGACACATTTGGATTAAATAATGAAAATGTAAACATGTTTTGAGGGAAAGATGCGACTAAGTAATCGATAGCCGATTCAGATTTTATGTTGTTCCTGTTTATGAATATTCGCGTGGGTTCAATATTTTTTTTTCGCCAAGCGGAATGATTGGAAAATATCCGATAATATTTGGGAGTTAAGTGATTTAGATAGGGATAGGGATTCAATATTTAGATCGCCCCCGAGTATAACGCAGTCACTACACTGGTTGGCAATATTCAATATCTGGTTTAAATTATTAAAGAACACTTCGAGATTACCTGACGGTGTTCTATATACGGATACGACACATATTTTTTTATTGTTAATTGAAATTATAACCGATGAACATTCGATGTGCATTTCTACACTTTGACTATTAATTGTTGGGCAACATTTAAAGTCATATTTTGATCCGACTAATATCATAACACCTCCATGTTCATGGTTAGTTCGGGTGTTATATGACCCAACACGGTAGCCATCAAGCTGTATGTACTTAACGCTCTCATTAGAAAGCCACGTTTCATTTAAACACATAATTGTCAGTTTATGCGAAGCAAGTATTACTTCAATGTCATTAATTTTGTTTCTAAGATATTGTACATTTAGGTGAACAATTTTGATGTGCTCGGAACGAGTTTGGTCAAATATTTTTATGGGTTTTGCTGTGCTTTCACTCGATGGCGAAAAAATTTATTTAGTTTGGTTCCCTTAGGCCAAATAGCTGGATCTAAGACTGCATCAACATACACTGGGTCTAAACAGATTTTAAATGACGCATACAGTTGTGGATGTTTTGATTGCAGTTTATCACAAGATGTTACTAATACATTTGGGGCAAGGTGGTCGATTACTTGCTTTTCAGTTGTTTCAGGTAGCAACTTTGAAACGTGTAATGTTGCTGGCGCAACAACGGCTTTTAATTTAGAGTTCGCAGAGTTTTTGTCTAGGGTTCCTATGATGGGTTGACGTCTTCGTTTAGTAGGCCTGCGGGATGTAACAGTAGTCCAGTTCTGCTTTTCTTCATCATTGTTTAAAAAGATTATATCGTTACAAGCTTTTTTCGTTTCTGCTATTAAAATTCCTTCTTTTGTTCTGACCTTTGATTTTGACTTCATCATATTTTGAGCATGCGATGGACCATTTATCTCGTTGGGTCGTGTTCCAGCTGTTTTGCTTTGATTAAAAAAGTCTATTTTGTTTCTAACTTTATTTTGTTTATTTGAATTTGGGGCTACACCGTCAGATGGCACTGTAGGTAAAGAAACCTGTTCCCGTTGTTTACTTCCAGTTAGGGGTTTAATTAAATTAATTACACTTATCTGCTCCTTTAATGACTTTATCGTTTCTTGTAGAGATGCAATTGTGACATCTTTTTGCTGAATGATTTCTCTTAAATACTGTACTTCACTGACCTGAAAATCGTTAACTGATTCCAGGTTAGCACATGTGTTTACATCCGTAGTCGCATTGTCTAAATTTTCACAACAGTTTATTGTATTGTCATTGATAATAGTAATGTTTTTCAGATATTTGACACATCTAGGGTGTATCAAAGAACCACATGTCACGCACTTCAGACCGGTAACAGGCACAGTATTGCACTTTTTACACGGTTTTACAACCGGACTATTATTCGTGCTAATACCCGGCGCCATTACAAAACATCAAAAATGCCAAGCAAGAAGAATAGAAGCAGCTGAAATGAGATTCTTAGGACATACTGCTGGCTATACAATTTAGACCACAATCACAATGGGAAAAACAATAGGTACAGAATCAATTGGCACGAACATCTCAATAGGATGAACGATTCTTGTATACCGCAACATTTGCTTCATTACCAGCCTACAAGCGAAAGAAGAAATGTTTGACGACCAAAAAAATGCTGAAAAGACCAGCTTTAATCTTTGAGATTGGAACAAATCAAAAGGTTTAATCCCTGAAGCTGATGATATTATATTCGGGAAAATTTTCTATGGTAAACGGCATTTTCAAGCTCTATAAAAATGCACACAAGGAAGCAGAACAAGAAATTTGACATTTCTTACAAATACATCAATAAACAATTCAACTATCGAATGCAATTGTCATGATAATCAAGTTGCGCCTAAGCGATACAAATGTGTTTCTATTGAACAATCCTCATAGATAGTATCCCTAGGCAAATACTTTGACGCAGGGTTTATAATCTGCTGATCTTTCTGTAGTTTATATTACACAGGTCTGCGACCAAATTTTTTTCTTTAAAATAATGGGTGATTCTTATGTATTTTGGTGCGCTGAGTTCGGAAATGCCCTCAGTTTTTTCCCAGCACGTAGGGATTTTCCGCAAAATGAAAAAGAAAGTTATGCAAAACCCGCAGTACATACCGGGTGGCTACAAATATCTGATATCACATTACCTTTGGAATCAACACCGCTTTATTAAAGTGATGAATCCAACTAAACTAAATGTCATTAATGTCATCACAACTAAAATTCCTATCTGTCAAAAATTATTACAGATTGCAATAAGTATTGAAGTTAGAACAGGAGATTTTTATAATCGAGTCGTAGGCGAAACTGCAGAATCTGGGACACATTCCCCTCCTCTTATTTGCATTTTATTACATTTTATACCAATATTTATTATAATTGAAATATGTATAATGCTAACCAACATTTATAAGTAGCTAATTCCATGGCTACCGGGACCTCAGATGTTTATGGCCACCCGGTATAAGTAAAAATGCATTTTGAAATAAAAAAAAAAATATTACTAGTGGTTTATTTACATTTTTAAATACAATTTGATAAAAATAATATGTAGTATATACAATAAGGATTTATAATTCTTTATAATATCTACATCTTTTTCCCCCAAAACTCCGTTTTGAGCTTTTCCGTGTGTGTGGGATGTCTGGAAGTTCTCTATGAAGCATCCAACAGTAGTCTCCCACCATATTCACATCCCATCGTCCTTGGTACCTCCGTTCCATTTCTTTGATGTCTTGGTGGAACCTCTCGCCCTGCTCTTCACTTACGGCACCAAGGTTTTCTGGGAAATAACTCAAATGGGAGTTCAAAAAGTGAAGTTTCAAGCTCATGGAGCACCCCAAGGTTTTAAAACATTTCAACATTTTATTTACAATTTCTTCATAATCCGGGTCCTTATTGGTCCCCAAAAACTTAGTCACAACTTCTTTAAATGATATCCACGCCTCTTTCTCAGCTTTTTTCATCAACTGAGGTCATATTTGGACTCAGCGCACCAAAATACATACGATTCACCCATTACGGTGAAAAAAAATCAAAAAATTTCAATTTGCAGGCCTGTGTATCAGTGCTGGGCAACACTGCTGAAGGAGACCAAGCGTCTTATCTGCAGTATACCATCTGTTGGAAGAGAGGAAAAACCATATGATACAGCACTTGGTATCCACAGTACCTCGTACTCTGTAAGCCTATCTGTTGTGCACATTATGGCATTAGGCTCTCTTTGAGAAAGTTTGTTTGGAAATTGTATCTGGCTTGGCACTACGAGTAGATTTTTGTGGCCCTTGATATTGCTGAGCTACACTGCACTAGTAAACAAGCCTGTATACTGTTCATAATAAAAAAAACAACTCTATATTCATAACTTCAAGCATTTCCCTATGAAATATGATAAAAATGAGTATATTTAACAGTATTAGTCAGCGTATGAATCATGGAAACCCATTACCTTAATAGTATGCAATTAAGGTTTATCGCTTTTCTTCGGTGTTTTCAGATTCCAATGTTACTGTAATAAATGTTTTTGTTATTAAAAGTACATAAATAAATAGGAGACATTCTTTCTGGTAATTAGCGTAATTGTGGTGAACATTATTGACAAATGAAACCTGGATTTTCCCATTGCCCTATATATACCCCTCGTAGTCCTTCGATTTGTTCATTTCAATTTAAATATTCTTAAAGTGTCTTTCAAAATGTCTTCAAGAGCTTGTGTTAATAATCCTGATAGTTTCTGTTACATTTGTGGCGAACTTGTATTAAAAAAACAATCTCGAAGTATTACGGAGTTTATTAAAAAAGTGTACTTTGCCTATTTTGGTGTGAAGATCGGAGATCAAGAAAAATCTTGGGCTCCTCATGGAGTGTGTTCAAGCTGTGTTGAAGGACTTCGCATGTGGTCTAAAGGAAAGGTGAAATCTTTTCGTTTTGGGGTGCCTATGATTTGGAGAGAGCCGAGAAACCAAGGCGATGACTGCTACTTTTGTTCTTGCAACATACAAGGGTACAATGCCAAAAATAAGAAAGATATATGTTACCCAAACATGCAATCTGCACTTCGGCCTGTGCCTCATGGACCCGGTATTCCAGTACCAGTGCCCCCACACAATTTTGACGATTTGCCAGAGTCATCAGAGAGCGAGTCAGAGCAGTTGGATGATGAGTTTCAAGTCGAAGACTGTGGACCCCAACAGTTTTCACAAGAAGAATTAAACGACCTCGTTCGTGATTTAGGGCTTTCTAAAGAGTCTGCTGAATTACTGGGCTCTAGACTTCAAGAAAAGAACTTGTTGAGATCTGGAACTTCATTCTCTTGGTACAGAAGCAGAGAAAAACAATTTGAGTCAAATTTTTCTCAAGATGGCGAACTTGTATATTGTTCTGATGTTCCCAAGTTGATGTCAATGTTTAACATTCAACATGTGTCAGATGAATGGAGTCTTTTTATTGACTCGTCAAAAAGAAGTTTAAAAGCAGTTTTGCTACACAACGGCAATAAATACGCTTCTGTACCCGTGGGGCACTCTGTGCATCTAAAAGAAAAGTATGACAACATGGCTTTTATCCTTGATAAATTGAAATATAAGGAGTTTGGATGGCCTATCTGTGGTGATCTCAAAGTCATCTCTATGGTGCTTGGACAACAAGGTGGCTATACGAAATTCCCCTGTTTCCTATGTGAGTGGGATAGCCGGGCAAAAGCACAGCACTGGAGCCAAAAAGTGTGGCCAACGAGAACTTTGAAGGTTGGAGAAAAAAATGTTCACTTTGAGTCTTTGGTTGATCCCAAAAAAGTGCTTTTACCCCCACTTCACATCAAGCTTGGACTGATGAAGCAGTTTGTCAAGGCATTGCCAAAAGATGGCGAAACGTTCAAATACCTTGAAAAGAAATTCCCGGGACTGTCTGAGGCAAAGTTAAAGGAGGGTGTTTTTGTTGGCCCGGACATTCGGAAACTAATGAAAGACAATCAGTTTGAAAAGGTGATGGAAAAAGCTGAGAAAGGGGCGTGGATATCATTTAAAGAAGTTGTGACTAAGTTTTTGGAGAACAATAAGGACCCGGATTATGAAGAAATTGTAAATAAAATGTTGAAATGTTTTAAAACATTGGGGTGCTCCATGAGCTTGAAACTTCACTTTTTGAACTCCCATTTGAGTTATTTCCCAGAAAACCTTGGTGCCGTAAGTGAAGAGCAGGGCGAGAGGTTCCACCAAGACATCAAAAAGAAATGGAACGGAGGTACCAAGGACGATGGGATGTGAATATGGTGGGAGACTACTGTTGGATGCTTCATAGAGAACTTCCAGACATCCCACACACACGGAAAAGCTCAAAACGGAGTTTTGGGGGAAAAAGATGTAGATATTATAAAGAATTATAAATCCTTATTGTATATACTACATATTATTTTTATCAAATTGTATTTAAAAATGTAAATAAACCACTAGTAATATTTTTTTTTTATTTCAAAATGCATTTTTACTTATATGTATTGCGGGTTTTGCATAACTTTCTTTTTCATTTTGCGGAAAATCCCTACGTGCTGGAGAAAAACTGAGGTCATATTTGGACTCAGCGCACCAAAATACATACGATTCACCCATTACGGTGAAAAAAATCAAAAAATTTCAATTTGCAGGCCTGTGTATCAGTGCTGGGCAACACTGCTGAAGGAGACCAAGCGTCTTATCTGCAGTATACCATCTGTTGGAAGAGAGGAAAAACCATATGATACAGCACTTGGTATCCACAGTACCTCGTACTCTGTAAGCCTATCTGTTGTGCACATTATGGCATTAGGCTCTCTTTGAGAAAGTTTGTTTGGAAATTGTATCTGGCTTGGCACTACGAGTAGATTTTTGTGGCCCTTGATATTGCTGAGCTACACTGCACTAGTAAACAAACCTGTATACTGTTCATAATAAAAAAAAACAACTCTATATTCATAACTTCAAGCATTTCCCTATGCAATATGATGAGTGATGATGCATCACGCGCCAACAAATATTTTTGTTACCAAGAGAAATTCAAACAGGATACCTAGGTACTGATCTTTTTATCCATATCGTTAAGCTGTTTTACTTATTGGTGCAGAAAGTGAAATATAGATACTAGGTTGCATTCAACAAAATGTTCTTTCACAGTCAGGCACATAGTACTTATACACTCAATTAATAATTGGGAAGTTGTTATTTTATCCTGTTATTGACATTATAGACCAGTCTTCAGATATGAGTACTAACTGTATCCTTTTAGCGAGTAGTAACTGGACCAAATACCAATCCATTCATCTGCAGAACAGTCTGTCTATTCACGAATTCAAACTGAGGATTGACTTAATACAAACCTAGCACTATTACTAGTACCTACGTAAAAAAATATTTTTAAATGGAAATTATTATCTATTGTTTACTATTTAGAAAATATTAAAATATCACTTTACAGTTATAAAGGGTGTTCGGTAAAGAATGGGCCAAACTTCAGATATAGTTAATTTCGACAAAAATACACTGATTTAACCCAATTTACCTTAGTCCAAAAGTTAGTACTAGCGGAGCTACAGGGTGTCAAAGTTGAAAAAATAAATCACATTTTTTTAATATCTTTCGATTACTTCCAGCTAATTTCACGAAATTTTGTATCCGGGGTTTTTTGGCATGAGAAATTCAAA
The DNA here is from genome assembly GCA_940337035.1 of Agriotes lineatus. Lineage (NCBI taxonomy): Eukaryota > Metazoa > Arthropoda > Insecta > Coleoptera > Elateridae > Agriotes > Agriotes lineatus. Next base: position 92,100,954 of record OW679202.1, read on the forward strand.
TTTATCAACGATTCGGTTGGATCTTCTAGAGGGCGCCACAATCGACCATTAGAACACTGTTAAACCGCTGCAACTTTTTTGTGCCACGGTGTATGTCATTTCCGACTGAAAAAATTTTTTTCCCTATTTTTTCTACTTAAAAAAGGTATATCTTATTGAACTCGCTAGAAGCAACCGTTTACCATAAAAACCCATCCAAAGCTGATCATGAATGTAAATTATCCTAAAGTAAAGTCAGATTGTTGAGTAAATAATGGGCCATACCGCAACAGCGTAATAGTTAGACTATAATAAGTTGATTTACTTCAACTTACCCTAGTACCAAAGTCGACAATAACAGAGATACAGGATGTCAAAGTATTTACTCAATAATCTGACTTTTCTTTAGGATAATTTACACGCATGATCAGTTTTAGATGCGTTTTTCTGGGAAACCGTTACTTCTAGCGATTTCAATAAGATATACTTTTTTGAAGCAGAAATGATAGGGAAAAAGATTTTTCCAGTCGAAAATGACATACACCGTGGCACAAAAAAGTTGCAGCGGTTTAACAGTGTCCTAATGGTCGCTTGTGGCGCCCTCTAGAAGATACAACTAAATCGTTGATTATTTTGAATTTTTCATGCCAAAAAACCTCCGGATACGAAATTTCGTGAAATTATCTGGAAGTGATCGAATGATATTTAAAAAATATGATTTATTTTTTTCAACTTTGACACCCTGTAGCTCCGTTAGTACTAACTTTTGGACTAAGGTAAGTTCGGTTAAATCAGCTTATTTTTGTCGAAATTAACTATATCTAAAGTTTGACCCATTCTTCATCAATTGCGATACTCAATTCATTCAAGGTTCTTGGATGAGGAATTCTGTTTCTGATCTGCGTCTTCAAGGCAGATCACACATTTTCTATTGCGTTAAGGTCCGGGGAGTTTGGTGGCCACTCCATTCGCTGGATGTTAATAATGTAATTGTTAACAACTTGGGCTCGGTGAGGCCGAGCATTGTCATATACCAATACAAAATTTGGTTTTCTATTGTTAGCCAGCGGAGCAGCAATCGGTTCAAGTACGTTGTTCAGATAACGTTGAGCTGTTATAGACTGGTTTCTAAAATGAACAACTTCAGTACGACCTCCAATTCGTACACACCCCCCCCCCACACCATTATACTGCCACTGCCAAACTTAAACTGTGATATACAGCATTTTATATAACGCTGTCCTGTGTTCCTCCATACCCAGATACGTCCATCATCGCCATGTAAATTAATTCTGCACTCATCTGTAAACAAACAGTTCGACCAGTCCTCAGCTGTACAGTGTAGATGATTTCTTGCAAAAGTTAAACGGCGATGTTCTTGGGACAAATACGGATTACGGGCTGGACGACGTGCACAAAGACCTGTTGTGTACAACCTTCTTTTTACAGTGGAGACGGAAATACGTCAATTCGTTGTTTCTTCTAACGAGTTTCTTAGCGAAACGGCATTCGTAGTCCTGTTTCGACGAGCAATATTGACCAAATATCGGTCATCTGCAGGTGTTTTAACTCTAGTTCTGCCTCCACCGTGACGAAAGTGCGAAGAATTGGTTGTGGTGTATCTGTTCCAGGCCCGACTGATTACGCTTTGACTGACATGAAAACGTTCTGCCACGCTCCTTTGTGTTAAACCACTTCTAAGCATGCCGATAATTTGGTCAAGTTCTGGCTGATCTTATTAAAACAATAGTTAACTCACCTATTAGGAATAATACAAACTATATTTTGCTATGAAAAAGTTAGGAAAATGTCGTTGAAACTAGTTTTTTTTTATCCACTTCAAATGAACGGTGGTGTATATGAATCTTTAAAAAATCTAAACTCGTGAAAAGCATTTTGAAGTAACTTTGGTTCCTGCGTTTTATTAATAAGGAAATAATAATTAGGTGGTAGAAATTTGACAATTTGAACTACTACTTAATAATCATATTCTTTAGACATGCCAAATGTGTAACATTACCAATATTTTAAAAAGCACAAATAAGCTTATTAGGAAGACCTCTATAATGCGAATAACACAAGTTAATTTTTAAAAGCTGTGTTGATTTTAATAACTGTCTTCATCTTGCACTAGTTATCACATATCTACAATTCCAAATTATAGGCATTTCTTAGAAATCAATATGTCTTTTAAACAGCATATACTGTTACCCACTGCTTTTCGTAGAACACTGTTATTCTAACAAAGATACTTTATCTCCTTTGTATATAATTCACTCTTTTTCCTTTTATCCTCTTTGTACATGATCACTTCTTTTTCTCTTTTTTAATGACAAATATAGTGCTGCATTACTGTTGAGTGGTATAAGTCCTGGCGGTAGAAGTGCATCGAGCAGATAAAGGCGTGTGCCTGCAACCAATTTACTTATTCGTTACTATTCCACGATATTTTCCACTTACTATAATCTTTTTAAATTGTGTGGTTGCTGTAATTAAAATGGGTTCCAGAAGTAAGAAAACCAACGAATCAGCGCTGAACATTAAAGCGGTAATTCAAGATATATGTACAAGGTGGTCAAATTTCGATGTTTTCATAAGGAATCTCGATAACTATAGAACATATGGGAAAATGGATCTCCCCATCATCGATCTCTTTTTTCAAGCCAATGGGGTAGAACATCTTACGGCTTGACGTGAGCTGAATCTCGCCTCATACATTGTTTGATTTTATTATGGGTATGTATTTTGAAATAAAGGCCATATGATTATTATTATTGACTTTTGTTTTCGGGTTATAAGCAAGACTTCCATTTTTTGTTTAGCTTTTTATTCTATGGCTGTATCTTGCTTATTTATGAAAATAAAAAAAGTAATTTCTATGTTCTTGAGGCACTTTTTTGATAAGAATCTAGTGGACAAGTCAATTAAAAAAATATATTTTCGAAATTTGAGTTACAGCATAAAGTTGTATTTTTTTATATGGAATGCATAGTTGGCTGTGGTATCAAAAGATCTTTTTCCCATTCCAACGATCTATATTATGTAGGGTCTAATTATTCATTTTCACTACTTCATAGCAAAAGGTCATAATTTTCAAAGTACCTAGTTCTTAATATTCCATTGTTTTCTAGTAGGCTTGTGTCATTTAGAATCTACCTGATTAAACAAAGTGTCTGTCATTGCATTGTTACAATGCCGATTGTTTAATTGACAGAATTAATAACGTTTGATTGTTGATTGTAATACTTCACCTTAAAAGTGCGAAATTGTCTATGAAAATAACGAAAAGTTTGATATGCTAGAATGTTTTATTCAGAGTAATAATAATTCTGTTGCGGCAAGTAAAACATATTTTAATCATTATACGGTTTGTACAAAGTTCCTCCAGTAAGAAGTTATAGGGCCTTGAAGTAAAATTTTTTCTTTTATGTTAGTTTCCACAAATGTAAAGATACCAATTTGAATTTTCGTATACATGCGCACTTTTATGTACTGCACTAGTAAAAAATGTTTGATACACTAGACTCCACTGTAAGAGGCACTTTACCTATACCTATCTGAAAACTCTTTTTAGCCATAATTTTGTTACTTATAACATCTATTTAAATTTTAAGTTATTATCCATCACCGACCTCATTAATTGATTTATTATTGTTGTTTACTAGATCACACTCATTACCCATTGTTTTTGTGATCATGGCTACTTGATAATTACATGTCTTAATGACAACCAAAAACCTTTCATGGGCATTTTAAGGTAAATGGTTGCTTTCACGCTTATGAACTAAGAGTACTTTATTTTTACGCTTTTTAATTTTCTTTCGGATAATGACTTCAAATTTAAATAAACGTTATAAGTAACAGAGTTATAGCTAAAAAAAGTTTTTAAATATAGGTAAAGTGCCTCTTACAGTGAAGTCTAGTGTATCAAACATTTTTTACTAATGCAGTACAAATCGGTATCTTTACATTTGTGGAAATTAACATAAAAAGAAAAAGTTGAACTTTAACGCCCTATAACTTTTTACTGGAGGGACTTTGTACTAAGGTAGGTATATTAGGTTTAATCGATTTATTATAACATAAGAAACCTATGACTAATCGGTGGAGAGGCAGCTCTGGGACATCCTGTATATTCAGTCAGATATTTTTCACATAGAAAATTATAACTTCGTAGGAAAATATCGAGTGAGCAGAGGGGGAGGCGTAGCTTTGTATGTACAAAATAACATTTCTTTTTATATTTTGTCATCGTAACTTTTTCCTTTGGGTGTATGCATGGAGCAACTTTTGGATAACATTTAAATGTGCTGGTAAAACTATAGGGATTGCAGTTATTTATAGGCCTCCCCATTCTAATATAGGTAAATAATTTTTATAATTATTTTGAAAATTGTCTTCCTTGTATCACACCCTTTAGCAGATGTAGTTATGTGTACTCGTGATATCAATATAAATTTATTAAATACTAGATTTGCGCAATGTAATAAATGATAAATGAACCCACAAGAATTACTAATACTAGTGCTGTATTAATAGATTAATTTCGAAAGTGGATGTAGATGATATGAATGGTGTAACACATCACAGGTTAATAACATGTAACTTAAATTTACCAAAATTTAAGTTAGTATAATTTTTTTTACGTTTTGAGGTTTTTCAAATTCTGCACTAACATATTTGAACTTTCCGATATTGATAAGGTAGATTCTTTTACTGAAAATATTTTATCTATCCACATGCACCATTTAAAATGGTATGGTTACTGAAGCTAAAAGCTTCTTGTTAACTGATACTATAAAAGTAATGATTAAAGAACAAAATAGGCGTTATTAGACATTCAAAACGACAAGCTGATTGGATAGCTTATAAGGAATTAAGAAATTATACCATAGCTGATATTAGACGAGAGAAAAAGGCTTACATTCAATATGTTCAGAGTAGTATATCATCTAAGGATCTGTGGAAATCCTTAAAAATATTAAATATTAAGACTATTAATCATACTGGGTTGCCGCTTAAATTACAAAATCCAAATGAAATTAATAATCACTTTGTAGTGTCGTCTAATGTTTTATGAATAAACTGCAGGGAGACTGTACAGTTTTATAATAAGTTCGTGCATCCTAATGTTATTAATAAAGATAAATTGAAGTTTAAAACAGTTGAAAATAAAGATATTAATAAAATAATAAAAAGCTTAAAATCGAATGCAGTAGGAAGCGACAGCATTTCATTTTATGTTAAAATTGTGTATCTCATTTAACTGATTTTATGAAGCATATATGAATTTTTCATTAATGTCGGTAACATTTCCTAATATCTGGAAAAATACACTTGTTCACCCATTACCCAAAAAAATGCACAGAGCCTTAGCGACCTATGGCTAATAAGCATTTTGCACATGTTCTCGAAAATGGTAGAAAAAATTGTATCTCCTCAGATTTTTAATAAATGCAATTTATTTTGCTTAATTTAAAAAAAAATACAGTTTAATCTGCGTAGGTATATCTTTCTGAAATTTTGTATAGGGCCATAATTTAGCATTCGGAACAACTTTTCTTGGTAAAACTTTGCCGTATCATGAACAAAAAGGCTAATTTACCTAAAAAGAAAAAAGTTTTTACTTCACTGTCAAGGCCGACTTGTTTTTTCAAAAACTGAGAATATTCTTACAATTCTCTTCAGACCAAGCAAAACCTAATCCCACAATCTTAAAATAATATTCAAACATTTTTAGTCCATCTCACCTCTTGTAACATCAATCCTGGAACGCACTGTATATATATTTTTTTATTTGCAAGTGACATCAATGTATACAAGTGTAACGTTAATTGGAAGAGCAGCCTTTAGGCTGGACTTTTGCCAATAAAGACACTATTATTATTATTACATCTACTGACTCATGATACATCAATTAAACTGCACTCTCAAGAAACTAAGTAACAAAATCTTTCAGCTGCAGTTACCAAATTAACAGAAATTTTACTTGTTGCATAGCAATTTGGCAATAACAGATTGTTTGATCGTTTAAGTACCTACATTGAACACAAAAATTAACAGACATGGGTCTGTTTAAACAATAGGATAGCTTAGAGTTGCTCGTACAATTGATATCAATGTAATTGCGAAATGAGTGCTTATCATAATTTCACCTGTTCAACTTGTTACAAATCGTTAACCTTTAAACTAATAGAACTCAGAGAAGAGCTATACGTGGGTTCGGAGATGACTGAAGGGCCCAATGTGAGACGTGCACACTCATCCACATTCAGAGCAAGGAAACTGGTCAACTTGACCCCCAAGTCTATTACACAATCTTGGTTGTTTCTGCCACCCCTTTCGGTTCTGTGCAATTTGTTCACAGCTATTCTGTATTCAGATAAGTTTCAGATCTTCATGTACGACATCTTTAAATCTATGTTTGGCCTCCTAATTGTTTATGGAAAGCCTAGATATCCCAAAAAAGTTTGTTGCCATTTGTAAAAGTTTGCACGAAAATAAATATGCAAAAGTCATGTGCAATGTCAAGCTTTCCCATCTATTTATTATACGGACTGGAGTTAGATTAGGTTGCGTGCTAGCTCCGCTTCTATTTAATATATTCACTTTAGCTCTGATGGTAAATAATAAATTGGTGGACAGTGGCGTTGGTATACGTTACAGACTTGACAGAAGTTTATTTAATTTGAAAAGAATGCGACCCAAAACCAGTTTGTTATTCGTAACAGACCTCCAAAATGCAGACGATTGTGCTCTGGTAGCCAATTCACCAGAAATTCTTCATGCCATCTTACATACATTTCGCTGAACATACAACACCCTCTTACTTTAATAAATTGATAAGAAATGACACACAAGAAGTTATCTACCAATAAAATAAAGAAAATAAAACAAAACAAATGTTGAACAATTGCATTTAATACCTATGTAACGTGTAATTCCAAATGGATTTGTAATGGTTTACATTAAAAACAAAAAAACAAAGCCAAAACACCCCAGTTTAGTGATTTTTTGAATGTGCATAATGAACTGTTTCAATAAAATGATGTCTAGTAGGTGTTTGGTTTCATGTAACGAGAAAAAGCCCTAATTTATGGTTCAGACATAATTAGGAAAACAGCGAATTAGAACTAACAACCCGCAACTAAAAACAGCAACTTCAAACTCAAAATTAATTCAGTTTAATGTTTGTTGAAAAATTGTAGTAGCTCAACAAAAATTTAGACTAAAAATCAACTAAAATTCGTTTTACAAAAAATAGTTAAATAGATACAAAAAGTGACATTCTTTCAACAAATCACGAAATGCACTTTACAATAGAGAATAATTTTTAGATAAATGGCAACTTAACACTATGCCATTTTTATTTATATCCTACACAAGGATATACCATAAAAAGAATTCTAGTGAAACAATTAAAGTTATTTCTTTTTCTTCATTGTAAGTTGCCTTACCACCGTGTACTAATATAGCGTGAAGCAATGATGTCAGCATCTGTGTAAGAGTCGGATACTGAAAGGAACAACTTTGTTTTATTTATGACAGTATTGCAACCATATATTTACCTTCACTGTTTCCAACCATTAGATGTTCATTTAATTGTTCCATAGTGACAGTAGGAACGGGTTCAACCTTAACATTTTTTAATAAAGATTGTTTTCGCAACTGTTGCTGTTCGTGCTCAGAAACTGCTGATGTTGTGTGATCAACAATCTCAGTGCTTCCAACCATTAGAAATTCATCTAATTGTTCCTTAGTGAGAGTATTAACCAGTTGAAACTTATCATTTTCTAATAAAGATTGTTTTTGCAACTGTTGCTGTTCTTGCCCAGAAACTGCTAACGTCGTGGCATCAAAAATCTCAGTGTTTCCACCCATTAGAAATTCATCTAATAGTTCATTAATGAGAGTAGGAATCAGTTCAACATTATCATTTTCTAATAAAGATTGTTTTTGCAACTGTTGCTGTTCTTGCCCAGAAACTGCTAACGTTGTGGGATTAAAAATCTCATTGTTTCCACCCATTAAAAATTCCTCTAATTGTTCTATATTGAGAGTAGGATCCAGTTCAACCTTATTATTTTCTAATAAAGGTTGTTTTTGCAACTGTTGCTGTTCTTGCCCAGAAACTGCTAACGTTGTGGGATCAAAAATCTCAGTGTTTTCACCCATTAGAGGTTCATCTAATTGTTCCATATTGAGAGAAGGAACCAGTTCAACCTTATCATTTTCTAATAAAGATTGTTTTTGCAACTGTTGCTGTTCTTGCCCAGAAACTGATAACGTTGTGAGATCACAAATCTCAGTGTTTCCATCCATTAGACGTTCATTTAATTGTTCCAGTGTGAGAATAGGAACAAGTTGAACCTTATCATTTTCTAATAAAAATTGTTTTTGCAACTGTTGCTGTTCTTTCCCAGAAACTGCTAACGTTGTGGGATGAAAAATCTCCATGTGAGGTGTGTGTGGTCCCACCTAAAACACATCATTATGTAAAGAATTTCAGCTTCTAAGTATTATTAGTAGTATGCCAGTACTACTAGAGAATAGTTTATAAAGTTGGTATTGTGCTATAGAGAATAATGTATTTAATTTAACCAATATTATGTCAAAAACATAACATATTGTAAAATAACTATTCTATACCTAGGTACTCGTAAATTAAAATGTAATTATAACATCAATTTTGATCGATATATTTTAGGGATGTCGGCGGGTACCCGGGCTGACCTGGGTAATAGTCAACCCGGGTATATTTTCAGGACCCGGGTACCCGACTACTAAATTATGTAATGTCCAGAAGGTCAACCTTTTTTGGAGAAGATGATAAAAAAAACAATTTCCGATAAAAAGTCACGTACTTGAATATGATAGCACTTGGTGAAAATTTGAAAATATTTATGACGACTGGCGACTTGCAGTTTGAATTGACGAGTAGCTACTAATTCAAATTAGTTCAGTTTAAAACTCGCGGCGTTAAAATGCGTAGAGCATAGAGCTTGAACATTTCATGGAACTACAAAAGTATGTACAAACAAATAAGAAAACAATGTCATAAAAAAGTCATAACAAAAAACGCCTGTATGGAAATATTTTCATTCGCCAGAAAAAAATAAGGCAAAATGTAAAATCTTCGGATACCCGAGGGTACCCGGGTACTGTTTTCGGGTACCCGGGTTTGATTTTAGACCGTGTACGACATCCTTAATACATTTACAAGATTTATCACCTCTGTAAATATTATAGCTTATTAGACAGCCATATAAGAGAAAACTACTGACTTAGTAAGAAAGCCTAAAGTCGATACCACAGAAAATTAGTTTTGGCCTGTAGTTCCATTTCAAGATTGCGTAATAAGGACAATGACAGAGCATCATTGCATCATTCCCTATTATACAGTTTTAAATGCAGCATAAGTTCAACCTTAAAACTGAAAGACACAATTCAGCCTTTTGGATGTGCGAGGAAGATGTTTACAAGATTACAGTCAGACCTTGTATGTCTTGGTATCGACTTTACTACCACTATTCTCAAACATACTTTGTTTCCTCCGGGACGATGCTGGTTTTTGCAGCGTCGACATTTACATTCCATACCGGGTTTACACTTTTCATAGCACGGGCATCTCCACCCACAGCAAGACAATTTTCCAGGAGTAAAAGCTGCTTTTCCACAACAGCAGCCACGGCGTGGTTGGCATGGTTTTAAAATGCGTTTCTCCAAAACTGAGTGTAATTAATTAATCAAATACGTTATAAGGTAACAGTCACTTTTAAAGTGCTACTAAAACTCACCTTGTTCAAGGTTGTCGCAGGCAACCTTATCAAAATTTTATTATCGGTTGTTGATTCTTTAGGTTTCTGTTCCATGGTAATTTTATTATCGGAACCAGCAGACATAACCGAATGTAATGTATTGCCACTAGTTACATTGCGTAAATTGGAATTCAACAATATACTTCTACTTTTATCAGTCGGATACTTTTTTAAAATGCGTATATTGCGTGGTTTCTTGAAAGTTGACTGTAATTAATTAATCAAATACATTATAAGGTACCAGTCCTTCCCAAAGAACTACTAACTCACCTTTTCAAGCAGTCCGTTGTCGCAGGCGTGCTTATAAAGGTTTCATTATCGGTTGTTGATTGTTTAGGTTTCTGTTCCATGGTAATTTTTGTATCAGAACCAGCACACATAACCGAATGTAATGTATTGCCATTAGTTACATTGTGTACATTGGAATTCAATAGTATACTTCTAGTTTCATCAGTCGGATACTTTTTTAAAATGCGTATATTGTGCCGTTTCTTGAAAATTGACTGTAATTAATTAATTAAATACATTATAAGGTACCAGTCCTTCCCAAAGTGCTACTAACTCACCTTTTTCAAGCAGTCCGTTGTCGCAGGCGAGCTTATAAAGGTTTCATTATCGGTTGTTGATTGTTTAGGTTTCTGTTCCATGGTAATTTTAGTATCAGAACCAGCATATATATCCGAATGTAATGTATTGTCACTAATTACATTGCGTACCTGCATTGGAATTCAAAAATATACTTTTAGTTTTATCAGTCGGATGTTTATTTATAATGCGTATATTATGTCGTTTCTTGAAAATTTATTGTAATTAATTAATCAAATATATTATAAGATACCAGTCCCTTCCAAAGTGCTACTAACTCACCTTGTTCCAGCAGTCCGTTGTCGCAGGTGAGCTTATAAAGGTTTCATTATCGATTGTTGATTCTTTAGGTTTTTGTTCAATGGTAATTTTATTATCAGAACCAGTATGCATAACCAAATATAATGCATTGTCACTAGTTACATTGCATAAATTGGGATTCAACAATATACCTCTACTTCTATCAGTCTGATTTAGTTGCAGCGTCTGGGTTGAGGAGGTTGGGTAGGTGCATGGTAGGCTACTTTACACTGACCTTAATAATCCTACGTTAATTTGGTGATCATCTTGAAATGCCACCCCTTACTTTATCAACTTGATGAGATTACCAGCTCCACCTGATGCTACGTTACTTTGAGAAGCTTGTTCAACCAATTGTCGGAAAATCCCACAATTGATCAACATTTCACACATTTTTTTGTAACATTGAAGGAGGATTTGCAAGGTTTTATTTTCACTATATTCCTTGCAGTCGTTGCACCAAAAACAGGCAGGATTAATCTTTTTTGTTCCATCTTTACATTGCCTACACAGGTGATGCTGACACTTGCCTTTGGTTGGAGTTTGGGGGTCAGTCAAAAGATTGCCACAAACCACACAGCACAAAGAATTTCTTAATTTAGGAGCTAAACGATATAAATCTTGCCAGGTACCTACTTGGGTTATTTGGATCGGATTTTAAAACTATCCGATTTGTGGTTATGTATAAACTATTCAAATTCATGCTCTCCGTTCTATAAGTAAATCTGCAGCCCAGAAAAGTTATCAAATTTAATCACAACTAACAACCAGCTCTACGGTTTCCACGAAGGGTTGTTCTTATAGTTGCTTGGAGAAATCACACATTTGGCTATTTCACGTTAATTACCTACCAGCAACGAACATAACTGCACTGATATTGATATAGGTATATCGGATAAACATGCCGTTCCACGATTCTATAAGGATCTAACCGTCAACAAACGACTGCATTCTGCGCATGCGCATTTACCGCTATCGCATGAATTATTTAATGATCATTACAAACTTATTATACCATATTAGGTTATTAGTAACTATTTTTTAAGAAATTTTATTAATATATATGCCCTTGATGCAAATCAATGCTATTTTGCAATTAAAACTCAATTTGTACTGTTGCATTTCCAATTCATATTGTTCCACCTGCCCACAGGGCGGTCAGTAATCCGCTCACATTTTAGCAATGTTAATTTACTAAATTTTAATCAATGCGACTTTCAAATTAACATATGTTCATCTTTAAATCTATCCAGCGCTCAGGTACACAAAAAATAAATGATAATTTTATTCATATTCTTGCAACACTGTTAGACTAACTGTATTATTAGAATAATTTAAGACGCCTATGCCAACTTTCTGTTGATCTTTTATACTTACTCTAAAAAACTTAAAAATATGAATAACCATTTATTATTATACAATCTATAATAACTCAGAAGTTGATGTAGATTTAGAATAAGCACTATTTAACTAACTGAACTGTGTTTGAGTGTTTGCAAAAATAAAGTCCAAAAACGGGCTAAGAGTGCTATGACGAATACCATTTTGTTTACACGTTCTGTAGAGCGTAGCTTGTTGCTGTCGAAGTGTAAACACATTAAGCGAAAAATGCTGGGTGTTTATTTAGAAAGATGACTCTGCCAAAGCCGAAATTTAATTCTAATATTGATTATTCTAGTGACTGCAAAAGCCTTAAATGTTTTATGTGAATGTCATACTTATTTTGTAATTAATGTTAGGGAGAAAAAGTCAAATATGCTATTTGACATTTGTTAACTAACCTAAACCTGTCATTTTGACATATCTAGTCTTCTGATGTTGATAGTTTTGTATATTACCAACACCAATAGTTTTTATTAAATTTTACATTGATTTTGAGAATATCTAGGATTTGGAATACAAAGTTAGGCAAAAAAAATATCCTCAATATAGCAGCGTTACCTACCACCAGATGGTTGTGTAACATCGCTGCCACTGGAAGAACCGCCGCCAAGCGCCGCCACTGGCGATGTTAGAGACGCATGCGCTAGAGCACCTCGTTAGCTGTGGTAGGAAAACAAACGGTCTTTTTATATCTGACCGCCCAGCGACCAACAGCTAACGAGAGGTAACGGTTCTTAATTAATGTGTATTTAGTTCTAATTATGTACTTGTTCAGGATTTATTGTAGTCACTTCTTAATAAAGAAACAAAGTTACCCACGCGTATCATTATCCGGAAGTACATACGTGACAGGTTGCATTCAGTTTAATATACATTTTAAAATAAATACCCATCAAGAAGATCGCATATTAAGGTAACGTAACCTCTAGACGCCATTTCCACATTTATAAAACTTAAATTGGATTTTACACAGATTTAGAAATAGCATAGCAACTGAGATAAGAACTTGAGGAGACGAAGTTAAACAGTCTAAATTGAATATTACCTAACCTTGAAATTTCTAAACTTAGACTTCTAATATATTTTTAAAAACTACCAACAGATAGTAGCACTCTAAATGGATGTATATTCAACATTATACTAATTTTAAAGTAATCTCCCACCAACAAGAATCGCATGAAAGCGAAAATCTGTTAAATATATGCAAGCGCAACGTAATTTCTAATTTTGACACTTCTAATCTATGGCCATGAGTAATTTGTAAGTGCCATCAGTACTAGCATTCTGCATTCAGATAGAATTTTAGACGGATTGATTTTGAAGTAATCTAGTAACTGTAAGAAGAAGTTAATTTAACAGTTGGAATTGAATATTCACCTAGCCTAAAAATTAAATTTTGACATTTCTAAACTTACGCCCTTAATAATTTTTTAAAGCTGCCAACAGATGGCGACATTCAAAAAAGTTTATATTAAACATTATGCTAATTTTGAAGTAATCGCCCGTCAACAAAAATCGAATGTTTGGAAAAAATCTGTTAAATAGGTACTCTACATTTCTAATCTATGGCCTGGAATCATTTTTTAACTACCTACCCACAGAACTAGCATTCAGCATTTAGACTGAATTTTACACATATTTATAAGTAACATAGCAACTGCGATAAGAACTTAAATTGTGTAGCTTAGGCTGCTTAGGCTACTAATAATTTTTTAAAACTACCAACAGATGTTAACATTTAGAATAAGTATGTATTGAACATTATTGTTATTGCTATTGGTAGACTATGTTTGTAGATGTTCACTTTAATTGTATTTACCAGTTTTCAGTAAAATGTATATGTATGTATAATCTGTAACCTCATTTACCTTGCGGTGTAGAGGCTGGTGCTTTATGCGCTGGCATCTGGCGGTACAATGCTCAACTTGCCCCGGATTCGGGATACAGAGTTGGGGCGCGCTTTTGGTGCTTGCGCAGCAACCATTGTGTGATGTGTGTCTTGGTAATGTGTTGACCTTGTTACTCTATCTCTTAGGTTTGTGGTTCTGAGTAGAGAACAGTTAATTTGGTGCCCAACTGTGAATGGTATCACCGAGCCCGATTCTAATGGCAAAAGCTGCGGAAAAATTCCGAACCTCGCGGGATTCCAACCGAGGACTTGCTTAATGCAAGCCTGGCGCTTACCCAACTGCGCCACGTGGCTTCTTTATACGCTTAGAACAATATGTTAACGTATAATTATTTTCTTTAAAGAATTTTTTTTGTGTATGCGATTTCAGTAAAATGATGAAAACCTAATTTTAATCCTCTTATTTAGGAGGGTGTAACTCGGCGTAGATTGATTTAAAGAAATAAGTTTATGTGGAAACATTTTATGTTTCAACGTACTCTATAATCTCCCGAAGTTTGTCGATGTTGTTCTGACACACCTTGTATATTCCTCATACCTAACTTTGCGTCGTTGTCCACGTTGTGAGGTATTGGCTCACCACGTGGTGGGAATATTCCCCCCACGGGCTCACCATAGCAACTTACTTAAGTAAATTGTTATCCGTACCTAAATACCTACTGTACACAGCTTGCAAAGTACCTTACTAACTACTTCAATTTATCGAAATATCTCGACCCCAGCGCCACCTATTGTAAAATGGTTGTTCAGAACAATCAACATAACTTGTTATGTCACACGCGAACTGAAATGTCGCCATTTGTATTTGATTCAATTCAATTCTGCAATCATACACCGAAAACAATGGTTGTACTAATTCAGAAACTTTCGTGGGCGTGCGCACAACAACTCACCAAAGTTTCATCGCAATCGGATGAATGGTATAGGAACGCATAGGGGACAAATAAAAATCAACATTCATTTTTATATCGATAGATTACATGCTACTAGTACTTAAAGCAAACATTAACATAATCGTTGTTGTATTAGATAGTACCTTATAAGTGATATCCAGGCGTTCCTTTAATCTATCTTGGCAGGGAATATAAAAAAACTTGCAAATTTTCTGTTCGTTATAATGTTTGCAATCAGGTACAAAACACATGACCATTTTTGCAGATGTTGAATCTATAATAAAAATATTTCAAGCTATAGACTGAGTTTACTTTATATTTATTCATAAACACTACAGCCATAGTTGAATGTTGTTGCAGTAGCGAAAACAAAATTCTCAAAGCGGTAAAATTGTTTAAAACATGGACAACCGTTGATTTGAAGGTATTTAAACATTTTTCAACCACTCGATAAGACATTACTGGATTTTTTTGTTCGTATGCGCAGAACTTTTTATGTAATGCGTGCTGTTTTTTGCTCGTATGCGCAGAACTTTTTATATAATGCGTGCTGTTTTGATTTATTTTCGGTAATAATTGACAGATATAATTATAAGTGCCGCGTTAGAAACATTTGTACTGAGACAATCTTTAAGGCAAGACCCGCTTGATTATGTAGAATGTACGTATAAGGACTTATGGTTATTTTTAAGGGGTCAACATTTTTTTGCAAGGGGGTTTTAATTTTATGTCATGTCCACCGTCTTGGACTTAAAAACAAATGCCATTTTCGCAATCAACGTCCCAAAAAACCTCAATAACGACACCCATGTTGATTTTTAGGCTTATTTACCCCATTTCACCTCCTAGGGGGTTGATTTTCTGAAAATCACAAAATACGTGTTTGCTTATTTGTTTTTAGGAGTACTCCTACGAAGTTTCAAGTCGAAATGTCTATTTAATATTATTTTTCCATACTAAATTGGAACCCCCATTTTACCCCTTTAGGGGTTGAGTTTGGAATATCTATAATATAATTTTCCTTAATGTGTGTCTGTGTGTCTGTGGCACTAAATAAAATCTCACGTTCCGGCTTCACAGATGTTTATATTTGTTTAGGTTTTGTTTTTCTTATCTTAGCGCTCGGCTCGGAGCTTGACCTTTCGCGTATCCTATTTCACGTGCGCGTAGCGCGCAATTTGCTTGTCCTTCCTTATTCCTTGTATATATCATAAATGGAAACCTCTGTGCAAAATTTAAGTTTTCTAGGTCCCAGAGTTTGGGCTGGGCGTTGATGAGTCAGTGAGTCAGGACTTCTATTCTTCTATATAAGATTATATTGAGCTTTGTTTAATTAATTTTTTTTTCAAATTCGGATGGTTACAACATCAATCCTGATTCATACACTTATACTGTAGTAGAACATGCGCTTATTTGATGTCAAGCCATTCATTCTTGTAACAAAGTTTTTTTGGCCTGCATTACTATGCATGGAAGACAGCAGCGTTGCCAAATGGCGGGGGGGGGGGGGAGAGGAGTAATAATGTTCTATGTATGTAAAAGCTACAAAACGTCTTTGGGTATATAACTATATTATATACAAAAACCGCAGCTCTTTGGCAGTTGCAAAAAACTAAGAGACGTATGTTAGATGGATTTTCTCATCATTAATCAGCCCAGACGAATTTTTTTCATACCGTTGTGAGCAAGTTTTCTCTTTTTTTTGACCTGTATATATAGGCAGACACATTGTTCCGCCAGGGTTTGGGCTCAGCAACGTTTTTCATATGACCCGTTTATAAATTCAGCTGGCTTAGCGGTGACCGTGTAGATCTCTATGTATACCGCGTGACAATGAGACTAGGGCCATGCTTATATCTTCTTTATTTATGAATCGATTTAGATAAAATTTTATATCAAGATACTAGAGCTAATTTCTGATTGACCGATAGATATAGGCAAAATGGCCGACTTTCGGTTTCACCGGAAATAACACTAACTTTGATTTTTAAATAGATCACTATATATTTTATGTCTTTCGCAATCTACGACTCAAATTACATACAACAGTGCTCCCGAATTCACTTAAGCATTACACAGAAATATTAAAAAAAATTACGAATTAATTATCTTTCAACTTTAAATAAAGATAAAGTAGTGCATAATGTATATCGTTAGATTGGTAATTTAATTTTCTATTTAATGGCAAGATGGCCCTTGGTAGGAGCCATTTAAAAAATGGACTTTTTCTTAAAAAACGTGTTTAGCAAATTTTATTCTTTTATTAAGAGTTTGTTATTGACTTTATTGCTAAAATAGCTATTATTATTAGTTGCTAGAGTCAATTAGAACATATTTTTCAAGTCACAGCCTTCTATCGTAGAAAATAAAAGTTAAACAAAATATTTTTTTGTTTGAAAAAATGAAAATTTGGCGATACTAGTTTATGTAATTTGACTTGTAAATTCCGAAAAACATAAAATATACAGGGTAATCTATTTAAAAAATTAAAGTTAGTGTTATTTCCGGTGAAACCGGAAGTCGGCCATTTTGACTATATCTATCGGTTAATCAGAAATTATTTCTGGTATCTTCATATAAAATTTTATCTAAATCGATTCATAAATAAAGAAGATATAAGCATGGCTCTAGTCTCATTGTCACCTGGTATATGTATCAAAAGTATTCGTTCCTCCATTAATAGTGTCTCATATCTTCTTTCTGAGTGCAATCCTTGACGAAACACTAAATTGGAAATATCATTGCAAAGCGACCAATTTATAATGTTATATCATGCTGAAGTAGATTCTCGGCTTCTGTATGATATTCAATTTCGGGGAAACTCGCCTGCTGCAGCAGGGGTTTTCATATTGCAAAAGATAATTGTAAGATGCATTGCTAATATATCTCGAACTACTTCCGGTTGTGAGTTGTTTAAAGCTTTTACAATTTTACCTTTGCTTTCTGTTTTAATTTTTGATCTTGCTGTTAAGTTTTATGTAATTGAGCATCTTTTCATGTACAAACAATTAACAAAGGCTGCTACAATATTAGACAATATTAGAATATCTACCTATATCTCTAATCTTAAAAAAAAATGTTAAGCAGCATACGTTAGTCTATTGATGCATTTCTGTAGAAAAAAGGTGCTGGAGTTTGGAATCGCCGAGAGCAGTAGTTTTCGAGAAAAGCGAACCTAAATATTGCAATTCGTTACTTCAGGAGCGTAAACTCATAGCAATTTGTTTTTTATTGTACTCTTCTCGGGGATGTAGCTCGCTTAACACATATATCCGGACCTATATTTATAGGATCTTTTTTATCACCTTATTGAGTACTACTAGCCCTACAAATATTGCCCTTATTTTTCGAACACGCTGTATATAAACCCAACGGGCCTCGATTTTTCTCAGTCGTTGGAGTTGTTTACAAGGGTCTTACCAATGACAATTCCCTAATTTTATTTGCATTCAATTTCTTGTTATTGTTTTCACCTGAACTAGTATACGACATTAAGAGAGCTATTTAAACGAATAAGAATTTTTGGTACAGTGAAGTTACACGTCCAGTTAAAAGTAAATAATAACAAAGTTATGTTTACACACGCAAAGAAGAGGTTATGTTTACGAATTGCCGTCTACAAAAAACAGGTTGGGATTACGGATTTGCGAAAAATGCGCTTGCCAGGGAACGTACTTGTAAGACTTTGTTTGTCTCTTTCTAATATGCGTGAATGTTAGACAGAGAGAACTTGTAACGTCACTGCAAATTCTTGTTCGTGTAAGTGGCCTTTAAAGAATCTTGACAGCAACGTTGCTAACCGTACGGAATTGTCCTTACATCTACCAAAATTTAGCGAAATGTACGGTGTACAAACTAAACCCTTGTTTTGACTACCTACACTATAACTATGTACCACATTGTTTTATTATAAGTCTTCCATCAAATGCAGCATACGAACGGATACTTAGTCAAGTTAATCGCTTGAAAACAAAATCTAGAAATAGATTAACTGCTGAAACAGTAAATGGCTGTTTATTAAACAGGGAGGGTTTGAAAAAGTATTGTGTAGACGAATGTATTAATTTTATCCCGAGTAAGAATATGTTAAATAGAATGAGTAAATCTCAATTATTATTATTATTATCATCATATAAGCGATAGGAGGCATAGCCGTTTATCTCGCACAAACAAATACGCACCCACAAAAAATGATTAAGGCCCTGAACACACGGGATTCCGTTTCCCAGATTCGGTATGCGGGATACAGAATCTGAGTCTGTTCAGACACTGCGACTGAATCTCAGACGCGGGACTTCAGTCACTTGCAGTGCCGTGCTGTTATGGACCTAGCATTGCTGTTCATTGTTTCTGTCGAATTAGTCTAGAAGTGCTGTATTTAAAGTCAGGGATTGGGCTCTACAAAGCTAATAAACTTTTCATTGTCAAATAATGTACGCTCTATGATCGTTATATAGTAAGGGACGCCTTGCTTATTCGATTTAAATAGAAGTTGCAGAAAATCTGCTACGCCTATGATATGATATCATATGTTCTGGCTGGCAAAAGTAGGCGAGTCCAGACCGTGGTACACGTGGACTCATATCCTCTATATGCTCCAAGGTAAATCGGTATCCGAGATACAGAATTTGTAGCCGGCGGCCGAAATGGAGAGATAAGGAAAATCGGCCGCCGGCGACACATTCTGTATCTCGGATACCGATTTACCATTGGAGCATATAGAGGATATGAGTCCACGTGTACCACGGCCTGGACTCGCCCGCTTTTGCCAGCTAGAACATATGATATCATGTCATAGGCGTAGCAGATTTTCTTCAACTTCTATTTAAATCGAATAAGCAAGGCGTTCATTACTATACAACGATCATAGAATGTACATTATTTGAAAATGAAAAATTTATTAGCTTAGTAGAGCCCAATCCCTGATTTTAAATACAGCACTTCTAGGCTAATTCGACAGAAACAAAGAACAGCAATGCTAGGTCCATAACAGCACGGCACTGCAAGTGACTGAAGGCCCGCGTCTGAGATTCAGTCGCCGTGTCTGAACAGACTTAGATTCTGTATCCCGCATTCCGAATCTGGGAAACGGAATCCCGTGTGTTCAGGGCCTTAAGTCAAATAGCATGTGATGATAACATTATCTAAAATTTTAAAAAAGTTTTTCAAGTCGTTGAGTTTTCTAGCATTAACAATTTCATCCAGGAAAGTTTTTTAGTCATTAGTTACTTGAAGAACAAAAACGTTTTGTTAAACGAACTTTTACGTGTTACCTCCCATGTTCACATTTTTACTAAGCACAAATATTTCACTCAAAGGGCAGCTGTAGTGGTTATGCATAATTTTGTATGTCGCGTTTAAGTCGTCACGAGTGCGTCTTTCCTTCAGTGTTGGTATCCTCAGGCGTATAAGTCGTTGATTGTAAGAGAGTCTTTAGTTCAAAACCAAGCTTTGTGGCTCTACGTGGAACTCTTTCATGCGGTTCTTATCCTTAATTAAATAAGGATTCCATGCACTAGCACCAAACTCTACATTTTACGTAAGTTTTGTAAAGTTTCAGAAACACGTTTGGTTTTAGATTCTTAACATTAATTTTAATTAGATATCATAGCGAGTTCGCTTTTTTGACAAGATGAGTAATATGGGACGAACATTTTAAATCACTGCTAATAATTAAGCCAAGATCGTTTTTCTCGGAAACTTTCTTAAAGGCTCTTTCTTCTAGCTTATAATCTATTTTTGGATTGTTAGCACTAATATGCAATATTGTACATTTGTCGATACTGAGTGTTACTAATCATGTTTTCGTCCAAGAACCGATTCTATTTAGATCTGATTGCGTATGAGCGTTTAGCAAACTATTGTTGAAAAACGTGTCATCAGCGAGAAAACACTAGATGAAGATTCGATATCTAAAGTTAAGTCAGCTATGTAAACCAAAAACACAATGGGTCCTAGAACTGATCCCTGGGGCACTCCATTTTTTACTGGATAGGATGCAGAAAGAGACTCATTAAGCCTTACTTGGTACGTTCGATCTGTCAGGAAGTCTTTCATTTATTTTAGAAAAAATCCTCTTACACCATATTGTTCAAGTTTTAACAACAGCCTACAACGTGGAACTCTATCGAATACCTCTTCGAAATTCAAATAGACAAAATCAATTGGCGTTCGACTGTCGATAGATTTAATCCACGAGTCTATGTTCAAAAGCAAATTGGAGAGATTATATCTGGAACAAAGCCATGTTGACATTTGGAAATAACGGAATTTTATATGAGAAATTCGGTGAGTATTTTGGCGGTTATTTTTTTCATACATTTGCAAATAACAGAAGTCAAGCTTACTGGGAGGTAACTGCTGGTAGAGAGTTTATGGCATTTCTTAAATATAGAAACTATAATCGATTTTTTCCATTCGGGAGGGCGCACCCCTGTTTAAGTAATAATTCCATTAAGTTTGCAATTGGCTAGGCTAAGCTTACGGCACAGCTTTTTAAAAAGTTGGGGGATATGTTATCTGGACCTGGATTGGAATCTATTTTGATGGTAGATAATTGTTTAAGAACGCCATCTTTTGTGACTAGTACATCCATTATAGAATTGTGCACTCGTTTAGTTTTGTTGATAGTTGGCATGATTTGGGACCCTTAAAAAACACACTTTGGAACTCTAGAGCAAATATGTCGCCAGTAATGGTGGGGGAGAGTGTATCATACGTACTGTTGAACGAAGAGTAATAAATTATTCGCTACGATAAATTTCTCCATATATATTTACGGAATTGTTTCGATCCTGAATGAACATTTTTTTCTTCATAATTCGATCGTGTTTTTCTTAGTTTAGTGATTCATAAGTTTGGACAGGTTTTGTAATCACTGAACTTTTTCAGTGATTTTCTCGTTGTCTGTCCAATAGTCTACGCTTTCGTCCTATTTCTGATGTGAGATCTGCCGTAATCTAAGGTTTATGCTTTTTGGATTTGACAATTTTGCGTGGTACATATCTAGACTCCGATACATTAATCACTTTTAATAATATTTTTGCCAATAGTTCAAAGAATTTGAGGTAAAAAAGGATAGAGAAGTTAGGCCTTTCTGTAAATATTAATTCATGTCACTATAATTTGCCTGTCAATAATTGAGCTTGGAAAATGTTCGTTGCGGGCGACAGATGACTTCGAACTTAAACACGGCTTCACAGGATTCGCAACAGATTTGCCGAAACTTTTTCCACTGATATGAAAAGTATTGTAGACTTATGAGGACACCTTTGTTGAATGTGCAAAAGGGTGCAACTTGCTTTTCTACTCCTTGCTGGAGGGCAAAAGCCGATAGAAGGCGCCTCGCCGATAGTTTGAAGCCGCTTAACGAAACATCGCCCTTAACCCGCGCTACCGAAAACTTTTTGAGTTGCAGCCAACTACCTATTATAGGGGTCTAAGCTGAACTAACTTAAGCGTCCAACGCCGCAAGAAGAACACCAAAATTCACAAGGGCACATAATGTTTATAACCAAAGGCTCCCCCGAAATTAGCAGAGGGCGCACACACAGACAAGGCAGCCCCAGCTCTGAGGGCCGGGGCTGTCAATTTTTCCACATAGTTCTCGATTGAAGGCTCATCACTGATTAAATTCTCAAATGGGGCTCCGCGTGAAGAACACAACCCCCGTTCCCCGCTATCATGCAATCATCCTTCTCTTGCCACTGTTAAAGGAAATCCTTCCTCTCAAGAAAATATTACTGCGTAAGCGTTGAATAAGCGAGAGGGCTTTGGAACATTCTAGAAGAAATTTCGTGCTGTTGCATTAAATCCCAAGGTATCGAATTGCACGACCAATTTTCAAGAACTTCGAGCGCTGAGTTGCCTGAAAGAAAACCTAAGGCTTCAAGGACTATTTTTGCTTCTACTTGAAATAAAGAATTTGATTTATGTGGGTACTGGCGACCGACGGTTGAAACAACCGCGCGCTCTGTGCGTTAAAGGAAAATGCTTACAGGGAAAATTCCGCAGCTCGGGGCGCATTAGCGTCTGGGCCAAATAAAATTTAAAATGTAGCTTTAAGATACAGGGTCGGCCTTTAGGCAGGGTCGGCTCCATGAAACAATGAATCGACCAGAGTTGTTTTGAATGGAATAAATTTAATATAACACCCTTTATACTAGAGGTCAATTTCTCAAATTAATCCTTAGTGCAACTGGAGAAGTTGCTGGAGGAATAGCCTAACCTAGGTTGCGGGTTGAGATAGCCGTCACTACTCGGGATCCCAACCACGCTAAGACGGATAGCGTCAAATAACAGAGTGAGAAGAGAGAAGAGTTACAAAAATACCGGGTACGCCGTGGAAACTACGTAAAACCCCAATCGGGCACTGGCGGTTCGGTGAAGCCTAGAACATCCCTCTCCGGAGCAGGGAATCGGGCGACAATTAAACGTAAACATAATTGTCCCACAGGAGGGTTCTCCGCCAGGGGTCCCATTCGACCTGGCGATCGACAATTCAAAATTCAAAGTTCCAAACAAACACGGACCACTCCACCCCGTGAAGGGTGGTGCCCACATCCCAAAAGAATTCGACCATGGCCGAGCGGCCATGGCACGCGCCCATTGGGTGACGGGTAAGTAAGGCGACCGGACCCACTGCCGACTCACTATCCGGCCCCATGACACGGTTTAAAGGGAAAAGTGCTAAAGGCAAAACGGATGAGGACAATGACAGGTGTCGCCGGACACACGGTAAAGGGAGGATAGAACGAAAGAAGAAAGATGAGAGAGAAGAGTTGATGTCCTACCTGGGATTTGGTTTTGCTCTTGAATAAGCTTGTCATAATAGGGTATAAGTCATCACTATGAACTCTTCCGTCCAACCTACCAATCGAACACAGGGTTACGAAGCCCCAAGGTTCGCAGCCTAACTCTCAATAGTCCGTTGAAGAGGGCACGCGAGGCGTCACGGAATCAGCCTCTTGTGTTTTTCCCACAACAACAAATGATCAAAGAAAAGGGTAGCCACGAACGACAGGAGTCTCAAAGGCCTTGAAGGCCACCTAGCCTAAACTAACCTATCCTATTCTAACGAAACGAACAATTATATACAACGATATGTCACCCATGGTTGAACCATTGTGACTTGGAGTTGTCAAAGAAGATTGGTAATAGAAAAAGAAAACTAAGTTCACCGAAACTCCCAACTGATGACGATGCCGGAAGCCAAGTCTTCTATGAATTCGCCAAAATGCGAGACCAAAAATGGCTCTGACACCGAACCCCAAAAGAAAATCCGGAAAAACAAAGTCTCCAACAAATGTCAAACATAAACTTCACTAAAGAAACAACGAAGCTCAAAAGATAACAACGAAATCGCTCCTCCCAAACTCCATAGGGCAGGAATACGATGCATGACCTAAAGTCATCAAAAGTCTTCAACGAAATTGTCTTTCCCAAAGGGCAAAGACACGGATTGTGACAACCTAAAGTCATCAAACGAAAGTTCGGTAGGCGATGACAGATCGTCAATAAATAACGGAACGATGGAGTCTCTATCGAAAAAGAATTATTCCAGGCTTTGGAATGGCACAGCGTAACCAGAATTTGCGACGATGAAACGCTCTCATACTACACGAGAACACACAAGCAGGATTACTTAAGCGGCGTCTTCAAACGCATGTGCAATAAAGCAGAATTTGCCCCACCTCAAACTTCCGAGCGTGGACAGCAACGGTACAAAACGCCGATCCCAAGAAAATTTTACGCTGGCGTAGAAGTCACTAAAACAAAACAACAGGCGACTAAATCGCAACATACTCCAACACGGTATACAACTAAGTCAATAAACGAAAGAGGTACGAGAGAAAGTGTACAGGACACTACGACAGGTGTTGATGCACGCGACGAAATCAGCAAACAAAGTTGGGCGATACATGATAAAAATGGGAACGAAATAGAAGTCAATCAAAAAAAAAAACTACGCCAAGCCAACTAAGAAGATGGTTTGAGAGATATTAAAAATTCGCATAAAGCGGATCTCACAAAACACACCAACACAAACCACATCCTAACAACGAACCAATACAGAATAGTGAGAGCGGAAATAATTTCCAACTCGTCAACGAACAACAATGTGGCACCACATCAAAGGATGACAACAAAAAAAAAGTCAACATCGGTAATCTAAATGGGTCAATGTCGATGAACTCTACTAACTTCAACTTAAATTTGGAATGACACAATAAAATTTCAAATTAGCTGAAGGCTAAACACAATCAACCATAAACGGATTTAAAAAAAGTTTGATACCTTCCAAGAATTTTAGAGTTTTCACAAAAAGACTAAAAAACACCGTTTACTTAATGATCCATACTCAAAATGTGGATTAGCACGAAAAAGAAAATGTTGAAATGTTAAACACGAAAAAACACAAAAATCCCGCAAAAAATCCCGAAAAAAACAATGTCTGGTATGTCAAAGGGATAGCAAGGAACTCATTCGATAAAAAAAACAAATAGAATACGCGTCCTAATATGAAAAAAAACACGTTTTTAAATTTCAAAGTCCTAAAAAGTCAACTTTCATGAAAAATCCTGGAAAAAACTATATGTCGTTGATGCCAAAGAGTAAAATTAAGCTATATGACAAGAAAAAAAACACAAAAACAATGCCCTAAAGGCGTTATCTACAAAACTTTGCCCCACGGCCGGGCAGTTACTTAGACCTGTTACAGTTTTAATTACTCAAATCGACATTGATCATATCTTTTGTCCAAAATCGGGTACAAACTACAGGGTTCGCCGGCTTTACCAAGAAAACACAGATCTCGTTGTGTCGGAACAGGTGTTGTTGTCCTAGTTACCCGCACTTAGCTCACTCGGGAAGGCGTAGTTCAAAAGCTCAAATAAAGAAACCGGCGGCACTTACCCTATGGCTTGCTTAAGATAATTGCCTAGAGCGCCACTCGTTCTTAAGGGATGAATAACTCGAGTGATTAGAACGAGAGACCTCGCGCGAGCTATGAAGGGGGTTCCCCAGGTGCGCCGCTATTCACCTCAGCGTTGTCCACCGGGCTTCCTCCGAGTCTTCAGATTTCAACACACAGGTGGCCACGAAGCAAATGACTTACCTTGATTGGCCACCCGCCTAGTTTAACATAAAAAGGGCAATGACTGACACTAGCCCCAATTCTTAGGATT
This sequence comes from Agriotes lineatus, assembly GCA_940337035.1. Taxonomy (NCBI): domain Eukaryota; kingdom Metazoa; phylum Arthropoda; class Insecta; order Coleoptera; family Elateridae; genus Agriotes; species Agriotes lineatus. The sequence goes on from OW679202.1 coordinate 92,127,007, forward strand.
CACTGATCAACAAGGACATGCTGTCGGCTTTACAAATTAATTGCATCTGGCCTTTGCCATGCTAAATGGGTTAAAGACCCATACCAGGAAGGTTTAGCATTCACTAAAAGAATAAGTTAACTTTAATAAAGTTTATTATTGAAAGAATTAAATTGTCACAAATCTTCACATGAAAGGAAAACACCTGGAGGTGAATTCAAAGTTGATACAAGAGGTACATCCTACATGAAATATCGGGGTCCCCAAGCAAAAAAAGTTACCCTATTGTCTAAAGAAAATATCTTGTTACACATTGGGCAAAACGAAGTAAATAACCGGGGTGAAGCCCCTGATTGACAACACATACATCAAATCATAGGCTTAAGTGAACGGGCGCAATGTTTATAAACACTCGGAAAACACACAATAAAATTATAGACGCCACTCAACTCGGCACGTCAGTTACGCTGTAGAAACAATAAACAGATCCTACCTGAGAGCTGTCAGCATGTTATTTGGGGTTGGCGATGGTTACAAACTCCTCCTCGGCGAAGCCAGCGGAGACGCTGCAGAGGTGTAGCGGGCTCCCCAAATGGGAACGAAAGGGTTGCACAGGGGCCAATTCGGTACGGAGGAGCCAGAGGGTTGGTTTACCCCAAGAAGAAGGATGGCAGCCAGCGGCGGGAGACGGATGACTTCGAACTTAAACACGGCCTCACAGGATTCGCAACAGATTTGCCGAAACTTTTTCCACTGATATGAAAAGTATTGTAGGCTTATGAGGCCACCTTTGTTGAATGTGCAAAAGGGTGCAACTTGCTTTTCCACTCCTTGCTGGAGGGCAAAAGCCGATAGAAGGCGCCTCGCCGATAATTTGAAGCCGCTTAACGAAACATCGCCCTTAACCCGCGCTACCGAAAACTTTTTGAGTTGCAGCCAACTAACTATTATCGGGGTCTAAGCTGAACTAACTTAAGCGTCCAACGCCGCAAGAAGAACACCAAAATTCACAAAGGCACATAATGTTTATAACCAAAGGCTCCCCCGAAATTAACAGAGGGCACACACATAGAAAAGGCAGCCCCAGCTCCGAGGGCCGGGGCTGTCAATTTTTCCACATAGTTCTCGATTGAAGGCTCGTCACTGATTAAATTCTCAAATATGGCTCCGCATGAAGAATACAACCCCCGTTCCCTGCTATCATGCAATCATCTTTCCCTTGCCACTGTTAAAGGAAATCCTTCCTCTCAAGAAAATATTACTGCGTAAGCGTTGAATAAGCGAGAGGGCCTTGGAACATTCTAGAAGAAATTTCGTGCTGTTGCATTAAATCCCAAGGTATCGAATTGAACGACCAATTTTCAAGAACTTTGAACGCTGAGTTGCCTGAAAGAAAACCCAAGGCTTCAAGGACTGTTTTTGCTTCTACTTGAAATAAAGAATTTGATTTATGTGGGTACTGGCGACCGACTGTTGAAACAACCGCGCGCTCTATGCGTTAAAGGAAAATGCTTAAAGAGAAAAATTCCGCAGCTCGGGGCGCGTTAGCGTCTGGCCCAAATAAAATTTAAAATGTAGCTTTAAGATACAGGGTCGGCCTTTAGGCAGGGTCGGCCTTTAGGCAGGGTCGGCTCCATGGAACAATGAATCGACCATAGTTGTTTTGAATGGAATAAATTTAATATAACAATTTAAGATACAAAAGATCCACATGAAAACCAGTTTGTTTAAACTAAAACGTAGGAAAAAATTAAAAAAACAAGAGATCCATATGAAAAAAGAGTTTTTTAACTAAAACGTAAGGAAGATGTAAAACACAAAAGATCCATATGAAAAATAGTTTTTTTAACTACAACGTAAAAAAAGATTTTAAAAACAAGGAATCCATATGAAAAAGGAGGTGTTTTGCAGGGAAACGTAAAAAGAGATTTATCACACAAAATATACACATGGAAATAGAGGTTTTTTACAGGAAAACGTAAGAAAAGGTTTGAAAAACAAAATATGCATATAAAAAAAAAGATTCTTTAACAGGAAACCATAAAAAAAGATTTAAAAAGCAAAAGAACCACATGAAAAAATAAGTTTGTTTACAGGAAAACGAAAGAAAAGATTTAAAAAACGAATTATGTGTATGAACAAAAGAGAGAAAATAGTAAAAGGTTTAAAGTCAAGGATTCTAGTTTAAAAAGAATTAATTAAATTTCTGCAGAGAATAATAAACAGCTATACGCGTGACAATAAGTCGCGTTGGCGACCAACAAACTAAGAAGTAGTAGCGTCCCCGAAGTTTAAAACCAAATCTAAAAATATCGAGCGCGCTCAAGGTCCGATAACTGTATGAAATTCAAACGGCCGGATGTTATGTAGAAGATGCAACGCGAAAAGAAAGAACTCGGCTGCAGAGAAAGAGAGAGCGAGAGAGAGAGAGACAGAGAAGAGAGAGGCAGAGATCGAAGGTTTTTGTTCGAGTAGCAAGGAGCAGCTGATGTACGTGGGTCCGGGGCACTAAAAAGGAAAACGAGATTTGCATGCGCGAGCGACAGAAAAAATACTGCGACGAGCGTTAGGCGGGTAGGTAGCGAGTTCGAAACCGGTTCGGGGCAAGTTTTTAAAAAATTATTTAAGGTGCGTATGGACATACTTAAGCCGTGCCATCTCGAAAACCGAAATTGGGCGTCGTAGGAGCTTTCTCTTTGAGAAATTCGATAGAATGGGCAACGTCCACTTTAAATAATTTTAAATATCCAGCGCTCCAACGGCCGAAGTTAGAGAATTGCAAAAGATGCGAGCGCAAGCAAAACAAACGGCGCCGTATGTTATACCAAGAAGCATGTATTTCTGAATTATTGTAATTCCTATCTATCTGACGAATTTCTGTCATTTCAATAAAAGTAGCAAGTTTGAGCTACAATGTAAACGGAGTAAGGCGAAATTATATAACACCCTTATAAATATGTTTTAAATCTGCCAACACCGCTAATCGATTTAGTCGAAGCAATCTTTAGAATGGTTTGTTTCTGGAATACTTTGACTGGTTACCTACTCCACAGAGGGATTAAAACTGCCATCCTGGTGGACGAGTAATTTCGCGGTATACGCAGGTAAACCTCGGGGCTGAAATTCTTCATGTTATATGTTCTTTGGTAGAAAATGGCACAGTGCATTTCAGCACCGTCTGCCATAATCTGTCAATATACAAACTCACTGACCACTTTGGTAGAGATGAGGATATGGTTAAGATCCAATTAGCCGGTATTGATGCAGGCATTCGGCACTCGAGGCATTTAAGAACAAGTATATACTATTAAATCGACGACTAAAGATTTGAGTGGGAAATTATCATAATACTAACATTTTCGATTACCTTCGTGGAATTTCATATAATCTAGAAATGTAAATTTTTACTTTGCTCTTTTTAATGTATATTTAAAAATAAAATTTCACTGTATCTCATAATTGATTTTATAGTCTTCTTTCGTAATAAAATATCACTGTATCTAATTTCTATTGGTGTCTTTTTTGCAAAATACATACATTTATGCTACATATACTTCTTTGTAGTTATAACATATACACTTGTACTATTTTGTCAGGCTATTTTGATGGGTCACAAATTGGATGTTTACCTAGCATAAAAAATGTCACTTTGACATTTCTAAACCTACTCCCATAATGATTTTTTAAAGCTACTAATAGATGGTAGTAATCAAAATACGTTTTTGTTAAACATTATACTAATTTTGAAGTAATCGCCCATCAACAAAAATAGAATGTTTAGAAAAAATATGTTAAACATACGAAAGCGCAATCTAACCTTTAAACGCTTTGTGATATTTCTAATCTACGGTTTCGAGTAATTTGTCAACTACCAACTGAACTCGCATTCAGCATTTAGATTGAATTTTACACACATTTATATGTAATATAGCAACTGCTATAAGAACTTAAGTTATGTAACCTAAATTGGATGTTTCCTAACCTAAAAATATCATTTTTACATTTCTAAACTTACACTCCTAACAAATTTTTAACTACCAACAGATGGTAGCATTTAAAATAGGTTTATATTAAACATTATACTAATTTTCAAGTAATCGCCTATCAATAAAAATCGAATGTTAGGAAAAATCTGTTAAATATACGCAATCGCAACGTAACATTTCTAAGCTATGGCCTCGAGTAATTTTTTAACTATAGTATGATCAAAAATTGTGTTCATCTAGTATGGCTATGGAATACTTTCTAATTTATGAATGCAACTATAACTCACTACAAAGCAAATGTCAAATTTTGACATTAAGTATAAACATAGTTGCATTCATAAATTAGGAACTATTTCATAGCCATACTAGACGAAAATTAACGATAACGCTGCGTACGCTGTACAAAAGCGCTTGTTAAAATTACTACAAGATAACACAGTACCTTGAGGATTTAGCGTGTTACGGTGATGCTGTCCAGCGGAGCTGCCAAGTCGACTCCAAGCGACTGCCACAAAATACTTGAGGGAGCTATGGAAAACGGCTTAGGGTGTGGTCTGTCAAGTTGGTTTGGACGGTGTTAAATCCCCAGAGGGTAGAACGAAGAATGTAACGACATGCAAGGATTGCGGTACGATACACAAGCCTTTATCACAAATGACTAGCACAAACGAGGTTTTCATTTATACTCCACCTCAAAGGCGTTAATCGGAAATGCCCGCTTCACAGTACGGAATTCCTCAGCTAAAAACTTGCACAACACGTCTCTTAGATGACCAAAACTTGACCGAAAACATCTATTTTGTTTCACTAACTTCGACGTTGCCCGGCGAAAGCCAAGACCTCCTGCGTAGCGGAACAAAACCTTCACACTTATTGTCTTGTCAGGCGATAGAATCCTGAAGCCAAAGAAACGTGCGCCTTCGTTAATTTGTTCTGTCTAACACATATAGAAACGTACAAATTGCGTCATAATGGCAAAATATTAAATCAGAATTTCGCATGAAGAACGAGCGAGTTCCGGCAAACGACGCGCGATGCTGCGGCGTCGAAAAGTGATTACGATACTAGAATCCATATTTCGTCATTCATACGGCAAGCAAACACATATGAATTTAAATATAAAATGTTGCCCAAGATATGAAATGCAACGTGCCGGAAAACGCCAGTGTTTGAAAGCAACGAAATTAGGTTTTAATACATAGCTATATTATCCATTTGGACTTAGATGAAGCGGGAAAAGTACTATATTTGGAATAAAAAAAGCGGAAAATGCGAAAACTCTAAAATGCAAAAATTGCCCTTGCACTTTATGGTTTAATTTTATAATTTAACATTTAATTCTTGTGTGCAGTCGGTGAGAGTATACAGAGAAAGATTTCCGAATAGCCGTATACCAAACCACCAAACATTTGCTGCTGTTGTAAGACGTCTTCGAAAAGTCGGCGGTTTTGTTCTTCAACTGCTGATTATGAACGGGATCGTACGATTAGAACACCTGATGTTGAAGAGGAAATTTTAGAACGGGTTGAAGAAGATCCGAGTCTGAGCTCTAGATGACTAGGTTTGAAAGTTGGAGTTACTAAAGATATAGTAAATAGGACCTTGAGAGAACAGCTGCTGCATCCATACCACATACAGACAGTATAACAGCTTCTACCTCTCGACCCAGAATTAAGAATAGACTTCCGTCGATTCGTCAACGAACGGAGAACCCTTGATGATAATTTTCATAAAACAATTACCGATGAGTATTGTTTTACAAGAAGGGGTGTAACAAATTTACGTAATAAACATGTTTTTTTAAAATTCTCGCTATACATGGCTATTTGTTGAGGTATTATATTTATCAGATGCTGACTAGTAGCTTAAGCCTTACTATCACTTTTCGTTTATTTTTGTTTCCACTTATTTTATTTCACTGTTGCACAGACTATTTTCGTATATACAAGGTGAGTTTGAAAGGTCTGTAGAAAGTTTAAAGTTAAGATATATTTTACACGGAATTAAAAATTATGAAAATATTAAAGAAAAAAATATTTTTTAGGTGTTCGCCCTGTGTATGTTGGATCCAAAATATATTCTTTTTCGTCAATGGTAAAAACCTGAGCTATGTGCAACATATTACGTTTATTTAACTAATAGTTCTTGAGCTAAAGCAAAAGAATCCAACAAACAGTTTTTGAGTTATACCAGCAAGAGGCGGACAGGCAGACAGACAGACGATCAAACAGACAGACAGACGAAAATGAGAAAACCTGCTTTTCGTAATCTAGGGACCCTGAAACGTGGAGATATGAAGAAAGTTTGGAAGGTGATTTTTTCGCGATTACAATACTTTCTTTGTCTTTTAGGCGAGGGAAGTAAAAAACCAAAACTTTAGTTTTTTGACATAGCTCAGAAACTAGGGCAGCTACGTTTAATTTCTATTTTGAATATCGTTCAGTATTAGAATGTGCAACTTTTCTCCAGTTTAACTGACCTTGTATCTTTTACCGTTTTCTAAATCCCAATGGTGATCATCGAAATTGAACAAGCCTGTATAGACTGGTAATACGTTACAAATTAATTTGCTTTAGGAACAGAGCATAAAAATTCTCACAGTACACATAGATGCGGACTTCGTTGAATAATGAAATCAAGATTCAAGCAACACAATCCGCAGAAGCGCACTGCTTTGCCAAAAAAGCAGGTGATCTCTTGATGCCTCATTCCATTCCTCCAACGAAGCGATGCAGAGATGAACAGCTGTGACTGCAGCGGCGCAGTCCACATAGAGAAATTAACCATTGTTTTACGGTCATACACACATTTGTTACATTACACAGTCATTTTTATACCAAGTACACACCTAGCTTAAACTTCAGTTATTCACACCTTTGTGCAAAAGACATTGTGATCAAATTTCAATGCTTTGAATTTTCAGACGCAATGAGTGGGACAGCGCGCGATATAATTACGGCATAACGTGTTAAAGTGAGACAAAATAGTGTGTTTCGACTTTCGAGTTTCTTGTGAGGTTCTTGTCCAATATAAGTCTGTAGAGGCGCTGCAGTTACAGCCTTCTTCCCCCGATAGGTAGTTTCACGGTTTCGTTTGTAGATGGTATTGCACTGTGTCCCGCGCGGGAAAGTATTAGTCACACGTGTAATATAACTGCTGGGAACCATATCGCAACAATAAAGGTAAACCATCTACAGCAACAAATTTTTAAAACCTGGTTCTGCGGCACGCGCGGAAATCATACCAGGTGTTAATTAAACGCAAAAATAGATCCTTGTAGTAATTCCCGAGTATCGACCGCCTACCGACTACGGTTGATTGTAATACAATGATATGTGCAAGCGCAAACCTATGATTGTATACAGCATTTGTCTTGCTCTTCTAAAATTGTTTATATTTTCGAATATTTTGAGATGTTGCCAAGAGTAGACGTGCCCTGTTTGTCCGCTTCCTAAATCGTCAATATAATGAGTAAGCTACGGATCACACAGATTTAATGACAACACAATAAATCCACAAACTGAATGAAAAAGTATAAAACATGTAAACTGACAAAACTTTTATAAAATGTGGATATCCCTGCAGAATTTGCGGAAATAAACTGCTCAACAATAATTGAAGTGGCCCATTAAAAAATACAGTAGCAAAATTATTTAAAATGGAAGAACGAAAGTAGTATATGTTTTAATATAGTTTCATTGTAATTAACAGTAATTTGGAGTGATTTACACAATTAATTATAAAACCATGAAGTAACAAAAAAATTTTTTTTTAATATTTTTTAAACGCAGTTTTTAAATTAGTATCCAGTGGTACCTTCTCTTACTCGATATACTTCCGGACATCGTCTGCCCATACACAAACCGCATTAAAACAATGTAAATAAATTATAAGTAAAACATACCTTTACGATTAAAGAAATAAATCTAAAGTTTTATCATACTCTTATAATAAAGCAGAAAATTCCCAAGGTCAAACATTTATGCGCGTGGTCTATGTGCAGTTACCATTTTGGGCGTGGTCTTGATAACTATTAGCAGCGTTGCCAGACCTGGTACAATTCTACGAATCTGGTACATTCTGAAACCATTTCTACAAAAGTACACTTTTAAAACTCGCATGCATGCAGTCTGGCAATCCTGCATATTCTGACCCGAGTGGTGCCGACCTGCCGATGCCATCGGTGACGTAACCGATCTTTGCCGTTTATGTTTGGAAGTGTGGTTTCGAATTTACATTTATTATTTTCACAACAAATCCTACTTATACCCACTCGGAAATGGTTTAAATTATGCTGACCTGCGAAACCATTTGTCAAGTGTACATAAAGTGAATATTGAGTATAATGAATTGGAGTGATTCTTCTTCAGGTACGTCATTAAAATCATTTGATATAATATAATTAATGATACATGCTTTCCAGCATTTCACCAGTGGAAAGATCAAATTGAAGGACGCACTTTGTCATCGTATGTACTTCACACTTCATCTAAATTGCTGGTGGATGGCAGTAAGAAACAATATTACAACTGTCATTGCTCTGTAAACTTTTTGTGTGTTCAGACAAATTAAAACAAGGTGTAACTTTTGAGCACATATTAAATGATATTCGTGATGCTGGCTTGACGAAAGAGGAATCACAACAAATCCTACTTTTATAGAAGAAAGACCTGCACAATATCGCAAGAGATTTTTTATAGATTATAGTATAAAACGCCACCGTAACGATGCAATAAGCGTAAAATTGTGGGTTGAAGATATGAAAAATCTAGGTGATGAGTATCCAGTATTGTTATATAAAGAACAAGGTGTTGAAAGTGATTTAGGGCTTCTTGATATCAACGATTCTGCCGCGAGACACGCGTGATGTGAGATGTTGACATTTAGAAGTGAGGTTAAAGTTTCGAATTTACATTACCGTTGCAACTTGAGTTAATTTTAAAAAGTGACACTTGTCAAATCAGAAGAAAAATACTTCTTATACCTAGTGAAAATAAATGTATTCAAACAATATAATCGTGGGTGACATAAACATTGACTTATTAAATCCAAATTCGTACCAATCGCGGCGTTTCTACAATCTACTAGCGGACTATAGTCTCCAAAAAATTATTGATCAACCTACAAGAATCACTCGTACTTCATCAACTCTGCTCGACGTTATCTGTGTAAGTGCTAATATACAATACTACAATACAAATTGTACACTTGATCTAAACAAATTATCGGACCATTTGTTAGTAAAATGTAGTTTAAGCATAGAAAAAGCTATTCCTAAGCCCAATGTTGTTAGTTTCCGGAATTTTAATGATTTTTCAGTTAAGATATGCGCAATATTGTAAGCTCAGCAATTCGTAATGAGAACAAGGCATACATGAGTTATGAGTTAAGAAAATGTAATAATAATCAGTCCTCCGTTTGGAAAAAATTAACATGTTTGGGGTGTTTGTAATAAATCCCACAAGTGTAACGAATTACCTGCAGAACTATTTAACGCAGATGATTTAAACACATTTTTTGTAAGTGCTGTGGGTGATTCTGGCACCAGTAAAAATGTGCTAAATTTCTTTAATAGTAATAAGCTGCACGAAGCGTTTTTTAGTTTTAAAGTTGTCAGTAATGATGATATATATAAGCAACTAAAAGCGATGAAGTCCGAAGCTTTCGGAATTGATAATATAAATTTGAAAATGTTGAACATTGTTATACCTTATTGTATAGATGCAGTAAGAGAAGTATTTAATAGTTCTGTAGCAACAGGCCTGCTTCCTCAAATTTGGAAAACAGCTATTATAGTACCAGTACCAAAAGTTTCGAACCCTAAGGACAATACAGACTTTCGACCCATAAGTATTTTGTCAACTTTATCGAAATTACACGAAAAGATTGTATTTATTCAATTACGGGAATATTTGGATACTTACGCAATATTGCCTTTATGTCAATCAGGGTTTAGGGGAAGGCACAGTACTAACTGAATTATAATGGAATAGACGCTAATGCGTTGCTTTGGTTTCATAATTACTTATCTCATCGGCTACAAACTGTTAGAATAAATAAAACATATTCAGAATACAAAGAAACTATTAGTGGCGTACCTCAGGGCAGCATACTAGGCCCAACTCTGTTCTCAATATATACCCAGAACTTGTCTGAAGTCATCAAACACTGCCGGATACATATGTACGCTGATGATCTTCAGATATATATAACAACGGAAGTATCAAATTTAAACATGGCTATTCGTTAGATAAACGAGGATTTACATAATCTTACTGTCTGGTTTAGCAATAATGGTCTTAGATTAAACGTCAAAAAGTCGCAGGCAATTTGCATAACCTCCGATAAAAGAACTGGTGATTATATAACTAAAAATCATAACATTGTAATAAATAGTAAAGTAGTACAGTGGAGTAGTCATGCAAAAAACCTAGGTACTATAATAGACGATAAATTATCATTCGAATTGCATGTGAGACATATTTACCAAATGTCATTTATGAAATTACGTACTTTGTGTAGCTTCAAATATTTATTAGACGAAAAAACCAAACGCATGTTAGTTAAGGCGCTTATTTATCCGCATTTATACTATTGCACTATGGTATTTTTTCCAAATCTCACAGAATACAACAAAACTAAACTACAGCGAGTACAAAACGCCTGCGTAAGATTTGTATGTAACGTTAAATACAAAGAGCTCAATGTAAAACAACGTAGTATGTATCTGTATTGTATGTTTTTGTATACTCTGATCTGTACTAAAACGCCAAGGTATTTGTACGACTTGTTGAGCAAAAGATCAGAAGTTCACAATGTAAATATCAGGTACAATAGTTATACAATAGCACAACATCGAACAGCTAAATTTGAGTGGTGTGGTCAAACCTCGTGCTAATGTTTTCAGTAGCATCGGTTTTATTCAAAAGGCCATCCATTATATTTGTTTCTTCAACAATTGTTGGTTTATTAAGTTTTTATACGTCTTTAATTTGCTTCTATTTTGTTGTAACCAAATTGTAGCAACTGTTCAATTCGAAAAGACGTCATTATTATCAAAGCAAAATCGTTGATATCAAGAAGCCCGAAATCACTTTCAACACCTTGTTCTTTATACCGGGTGGCCATAAATATCTGATATCACATTACCTTTGGAATCAACACCGCTTTATTAAAGCGATGAATACAACTAAACTAAATGTCATTAATGTCATGACAACTAAAATTCCTATCTGTCAAAAATTATTACAAATTGCAATAAGTAATGGAGTTAGAACAGGAGATTTTTATAATCGAGTTGTAAATATAATACTAACCCAACATTTATAAGTAGCTAATGCCATGGCTACCGAGATCTCAGATATTTATGGCCACCCGGTATAACAATACTGGACACTCGTCACATAGACTTTTCGTATCTTCAACCCACAATTTTACGCTTATTGCATCGTTATGGTCAGGGCCCCCGTAAGGGCTACTGGCGCCTGTGTGCAAAAAAGGATTTTGGCGCCCCTTAAGGCATTTTGGATCATGTTTTTTTATTTATTTTTTTGAAGGTAGGTAGGTAGGTAGGTGCTTGAAATAAAGCAAAAAACTGAACTTTAGAAGTCATATTTATTTTGACTGAAATATCAAAATGAAAAAAAGAATAAAATCATAAAAAAATAAGTTAAAATAAATTCTTGTTCACACCCATTTTAAAGCATTTACTTAACTAATGGGGTACAGACACGTTTATAAATACTAGAAAATAACACAAAACTAAAAATCACATTTTTTTTAGGAATAAATAACAGAAATATTGCCTAATGTCTACATGTATATAAGTACTACTTTCTACTTATACTTAGATATTTTTAAAAATATGCAGATACTACTGATAACAAATACCTAGGTAACTTCGTTATAAAATCAAAAATGATAGCTAGGTACAATAGAAAAATAAAAAATAGCTATTGTAGTAGCGATATTTTCCGAGACGTTGCTGTTGCAAATTCATTAATTACATCGCTAAAATTTATACCATCAAAAATTTCTTGTTCAATTGCTAATTATGCTAGCCCAGACAATCTTTCTTGAAGCATTGTCGTTCTTAAATAATTTTTAATGATTTTTAACTTTGAAAAAGATCGCTCGCCAGAAGCTACAGATACAGGCAATGTCAGAAGAATTCTTAGTGATATGCTTACGTTTGGAAGGGTGGAGATTAAATTGTTTTCAAATATATATTGTAAAATACTTAAGGGGTCAGTATCATCAAGTAATGAAAACAACTTTAACGCTTTAATTTCATTAAACAAATCTTTGGAGTCTATATCCTTATTATCCTGATCTGTCAGTCGTTCTTCAAGAACATAACAACGTTTTAAAAGATCGCTGTCACTTAATTTGAATATGTCGCTAAAAAATCCGAAAATATTATCATACTCATTTAAGAAGTCAAATCGGTTTTTTAGAGAGCTTAAAGTTTGATCTATAATTTTTAAGAAAAAACTAATTTTAAAGGCGGTTTTTGGATCATGAGGGGTCTCATCTCGGTGTTCATAGTCAAACAGTTTTGGTTTACATTTCCTCCTGACCGTTGGTAACGGTCGGAAGTCTTCTTCAATTTCAAGAGAGAGTGCTACTTCTTTCGCTTGTACAAGAATTTCTTGAAATGATTGGGCAGATCTATATTGCTGGAAGTGATCAACTAAATTTTTTAGGTAGGTTTGGCATACTTTAATATTAATTGTAGCACTTTGGATTTGTTTGCTGACAATATTTATATGAAATAAAACGTCATGCCAAATAATAATTCCACAAATAAATTGAAAATTTTGTACAGACGTTAAGAGGGAACTCGCTTTATGTCTTGCATCAATGTGAAAGGAATTATCTTCAGCTACTTCTAGAAGACTTTCGCAAACCTTAATTAAATAAAGTTTAAGGGGCTTTATTGCATCAATTCTGCTGGACTATCTTGTCTCACTTAGAGGCTTTAAACTTAACCCGGGGACATTTTTTCTCCTAACATCCCACCTTTTCTTGGATGACGAAAAAAATTATATAACAAGAGTTATATAATGTGCAAGAGCACAAGATTAAAAAAGTTTATTGTAGCATCTGACACCTTAGAAGCGTCATTTACTGTTAAGTTCAAAGTATGAGCCGCACAAGGTACAAAAAGGCTCTCGGATTCGCATCAAGAATGCATTTTTGAAGCCCAACATGCTTTCCCTTCATGTTTGCCCTATTATCATAACCTTGTCCCCTAATATTTTTTATATCTAAATTTAATATTTTCAAAATTTCTGTCACAAATGTATATATCCCTTCACCTGTAGAGTCCAGTATTGGATTAAATGCAATAAAAATTTCCTTAATTTCAACCTTTTTTGAAGTGGTGTTAAGGACAACATACCTCAGAACAAGACTAATTTGCTCAGTATGACTAGTGTCTGGTGTACAATCTAATATTATTGAAAAATATTTTGAACTGCGAACCATTTCTAAAATATTATTTCTTACTTTAGATGACAATAATTCAATTATTTCATTCTGTATTTGCACGCCTAAATAATGAGTCATTTTAACAGATTTGTTTTGGGAGTTACACACTCGGTTAACGTGCTGTCTCATCACTGAATCAAAAGAGGCAATCATCTCAACAGCTTTTAGAAAATTTCCATTATCATGTCCGAAAAGTAATTTAGAAGAACCTTGAAATGCCAAGCATTGTGTAGATAAATACTTAACAATCGCAATAATTCTTTCCAACACGTCGCGCCAATATTTTTTTTCCGTTTCTAAAATTCGCAGGTGATGAGCATTAACAGTCGTAGATGTCTCCAAAATTTTTTTTAAATTTACCCAAGTGTTCATATAACTGTTGTGTAAAATTGACGTTTCGTGTCTCTTCATTAGCAAAGACAAGTGTTGCCAATCAGATACTCCATTTGTATCACAAAAAGTATTAGGAGTTTTACAAAACAACTTACAACAAAAACAAAATACAGAATCTTTAGAAATAGAGTAAATAAGCCAAGTCATTTCGACTTTTTCTCCATTTGCTAGACTTCTTACAAAGTATTTGCACGAAAACTTTCTCTTATCTTTATTACTAGGAAAGCTAAAACTGATGTGTATCAAGGGCGGTCCACGTTTAACCAATATTCTAGCTATCTCATTGGTGATTCTTTCGGACCACAAACCGAGGTCGGACGGAATTATATCGACACTAGCATCATTAAAGCCTTCATCGAAAGTGTCACTTGCAGCAGGTATTTCGGTAGCTGACATTACCGAAGTTCTTACACAAGCTGAATTACCTGAAGTGGATTGTTCAAGTGCTGTTGACGAGGATGGTGTCATCGCTTCATCGGGCTCTGCATCAGTAGAAGCTGTTTTGCTGCTACAACCGCCGCCACTTGTTGCAGGACCTGATGTTACCGTGGTCGCCTCTGTTAAAATTTCAGATGGTCCACTCACGGTTACTGATATTGCGGATTTAGAATCTTGAGATTCGGTCGCATCGATAGTCTCCGTGGAATCTTGATTGTTTTGCAAGAAGTGCTTTAAAGATCCAGCCATTTTTTTCCTTTCTTGTAGTCTCAGTTTCTTTTGCTGGCGAAACTTCGCACTTGAAGGTCTCTTTCTTTTATCCTGAGAAAACAAATAAATAATTAGTACTCATGGGAATTAGGAATTAACTTCTAAAGTAAGCACAATAATAAGCACCAAGTTTGCATATTTGAGTAAAAAGCAATTTGTTCGAGCCCTTGCAGCTTAAACCCTTTCAAAAATAAAGGCAGAAAAAATATTAAACTAATTTTATCTTGTAGCCCTTAAAAAACCCTACAAAATGGTTTTTTTAAAAAGATCGATAGCATAAAAACTAAGCGAGTTATGGATAAAAAACCAATTACTTCTTTAAACTCGTACATGACATTTCAATTAATAAAAAGATATTTGGGTAAAAAAAATTAATTATAACCAGTATCCTATGAAGGGTTAATGTTGATAGTATAAAGTAGGGAACACTTACCATTTTATAAAAACTCAAACAGTTGAAATTGCAGTCAGCAGGTATTCAGCATAACCGGAAGTATGATGTTTACTCTTGTGTTTCAAAAACGGCTCCAACGATTTTTTTCAAACTTTACATTTTTATTACATTTTTAATGTGGATTGATTGAGATGAGTGATTTTCAAGTTGAATTTTAGAGGTATTCAACTGAAAAATCACTTATCTCACATCAATACACACCGGTTATGCGATTTTCTTCAGAAGCTTGCTGTCGCATTTAGATAGTACCAAAAACGTATATATGAAGTTTCAACGCCATACCTCTTTTCGTTTTTGAGATATTCTGTTCACAGACAGACCGACGGACGGACACACAGACCAATGAGCAAAAACATGTTTTTTGGGTTCAGGGGACTCTAAAACGTGAAGATCTGTTGAAAACCCAATTTCCGAATTTTTGGGGTGAATCCAATACTTTCTTTATAGTAAAAAGAAGTAAAACCCGTCTGCAAAACTTAATAGTGTGTTATTTACTGAATGGTTAGTTGTATGTAAAAAAGCTATATAATCTTTTTTGTAGAGAATTTCCTACCTTCATTTTTTGTAATAACTAAAAAAGTCATACGACCCATAGAAAGCGAGATATTTGCGAAAAACTTATTTCTGTGACATTTGACCTTGAATAACTCAAAACGCAAGCGCGATATCGATGGGGACTTTTGAGACATTATTTGTAATGTCATAATAAAGGTGTATGCAAAATTTCAGCTCACTTGGATTTTTTCGGCAGATGCTGCGGTTGTCCGTCTAATGTAACTGGACTATCTTGCGATATTGTGCAAGTCAAAGTGTGAAAATTGCTGTTGATTTTGTTAATTCTGTTATTTTGTTATTGCTATTGTCGCTATTTTTGTGTGTGTTGTTAATTCTGTTTTGAAATGCGCCATACCACAATGTTGAGTACGCCTCCGATTTATTGTGTCGTTTAGCTTAAATAAGGTTAACAATTTAATGTCAATATGATAGATGTCAAAAGTGTTACCAATACAAAACTTGGAAATTACTAGATTCTAACATTAGTTCTGCCATCTATGACCACTGGTTTGGATTCAAGTTGTAGCGACATCGCCATGGATATGCCATCTACGGGTGCTGGTCCAAGTTCAGACGACATCCCCATGGACATGCGAGCTATAGGTGTTGGTTTAATTTCCAGTGACATCGTAATAGGCACATATGATGAAGAGGTTTGTAGTTTTGTGAATTATATGTTACAATGTTATGTACCTATTTTAATTATGGATTGCAGCTATGGTGTCACTGTAGGAAACCAGACGACGGCGAACAAATGGTAAAATGTTGTGACAGAAAATGTAGAATAAAATGGCACCATTCAGCATGACTACAATTTAAAAAATCCTAAAGGAAAGTGGTTATGTGAACTCTGTAAATATACTGCTCCACAAATGAACTGGACCATTTGCATATATTGGTGCAATTTTTTAAAATATTTTTCAAAAGGGTAGTCATGAAATTTTTGGTAACCTTTCATGATTGTGTCACTATAAAAAGCATTTCTTTTTATAATTCTGTTTAAAGAAAACTAAGTCCATTAATAAAATATTATCATTTTAAAATTTTGAATTTTGCCCAATTATTGATAGCACATTGCATACAAAGTATGCCGAATTGTTGCCAAAGATTTTTAACATTCTGGAGAGACTCTTAGAACTATTAATTAACGTTTTTTTGTGATTCCTCTTATTTTTGTGAAATATAGTTTTTTATAGTTTCAAATTTTTTTAAATTTTATTAATATGATTTTGTTAATTCTTCAGTTGATATTTGAGAATAGTGAAATTAAATATGCTTAATATGAGTATACTATAAAACAAAAGCTTTTATATACAGTGTGTCCCCGGATAGGTGAAACGAGTCTTGTGAAAGGTAAAAAATTCTCGATTTAAATTTTCATTTTTTGGGGTTCAGCCCTGCTTGGTAAAGGCGAATTTCCAACGTAATTTCAGTTCTGAGAAATCAAGTATGCGATTTTAAAAAACCTATTTTTCTCTAAGGTAAAGTACCTTTTATGTGGCAAATACGACAAAAACTTATTAAAAAAGTTGTTTAGAATCAACACATACGCCCCTATACCAAATTTCAAAATCCTCAGCCAACTTTGATCTCTCACAATTTCTTTTTATGTTTAGGTCCCAAATCAAAGAATTTTACTTCTAACAAAGATTTTTATTGGAAAGACAAATACTTTTAACAAAATTTTTTATTTCATAATAAAAAAACTTTGTTAAAAATAAAATTCTTTGATTTGGGAAATAAACTTGAAAGAAAATGTGAGAAATCAAAGTTGGCCGCGGATTTTTAAATTTGGTATAGGGTCCTAGATGTTAATTCTAAACAACTTTTCTTTATAACTTTTTGTCGTATTTGCCACATAAAGGGTATTTTACCTTACAGAAAAATTTATTTTTGAAAATTTCCAAGGCATACTTGATTTTTCAAAACTGAAATGGTGTTAGAAATTCGCCTTTAACCAAGCAGGGCTGAACCCCAAAAAATAAAAATTTAAATCGAGAATTTTTTACCTTTCACAAGAGTCGTTTCACCTATCCGGGGACACACTGTATATATATATTGTGACGTAATGTAATAAATACATTTTGTATGAGTGGTCCAGTACATTTGTGGAGCAGTATATAAATAGAATTTTTTGTTATTCTGTGTTGATAGAATTTGTAAATATGTTGATTGTTTATTTAGCAAAATGTCTTCGAAATATTCTTTATACTTTATCCATTGCAATTCTATTTCATACTTAGTTTAGACATTAGTTATTCTGTTATTTTGTACTGTTATGTAAATATTTTGATTGTTTATGTACCTTAAATTCATTAAAATTTTGTTATAAATTATGGAATAATAAGATTAACGATAGTAAGCTGCTTTCGCTATTAACTTTAAGAGTACCCGCTAGGCCTGTTCGTTTCTCACCGTTATTCTTTGTACCTTCTTTTTATACCAGAATTCCGATTACTGATATATTAAAGTTTGTGAATCAAATTTACATACTGCTCAACACTGA
This sequence comes from Agriotes lineatus, assembly GCA_940337035.1. Classification (NCBI taxonomy): domain Eukaryota; kingdom Metazoa; phylum Arthropoda; class Insecta; order Coleoptera; family Elateridae; genus Agriotes; species Agriotes lineatus. Next base: position 92,145,080 of record OW679202.1, read on the forward strand.
TTGGTCAGCTCCATACAGTATGTTTGCATCTGTTGTATAAAAGTATTATTATAACTAAAATGAAACAAAATGAACTATTGATGTAACAAATTTTTAAGACTTAAATTTACCAATCTGTACGGGAAGTCATAGTAGCAAGTTACGGCGTCAATCCATCGCCTGCAACAATGATTAAAGTTTATTTTAGTTAGGATGTTACCTGCATATAGCAGAATATATCTACACTGCATCTCTTGTAATAAGGGTAACACCTGTTAGAGATGTCACAATAAATAAATATTAAATAACTTCAAAATATCCGTTATGCTTTATGCATTAATAGTTATTTAACCAACAAGCGTGTTAATGAAGGCGATTAATAATCGAAACTGTTTAAAGCACGAACGAGCTATAGCGAGTGAGTGCCTTTAGTAGTTGAGATTATTAATCGCCCATTAACAAACGAGTTGATTATAAAAAAATTTCGTTGACCGCGAAATCTTTTTTTGTGGCGAAAAATTTGATTAATACAACCAACCTCCATGCAAAATATCAAAACGTCAAAATCACAAAAACAGTTAATTAATGAAAAAGAGTGGATTAATCAAAAACAGTGTATTAATGACTTCTATTAATCCATCCTTTTTTAGGAAAAATAATTCATTAATATTGAAATTAAGAAGCGGTCAACGGAAAAATTATTTTTCATACTTAATTTAGACATTAATTATTCTTTTATGTTGTGCAGACAGCATGTGTAATTTTATTGATTGTTAATGTAGCTTACATAGTTTCGAAATATCCTTAAGTTTCTTATCATATAGGTACTATTTAATAATTTTTGCTATGCGATATTGTAATTTTGCTTTTTATTAATTGGCCACATGCAGAAAAAGATAATCAAATAATTTTACATTATATAATAAATGTTGGTGGATAGTATTAAGTTAGATCCTTAATTAACTAATTTTAATAATTTTGTAGATATTATTATTATTATTAAAGTAAAAATAATTAGATTAACTTTGTTAATACAATTTATTTCATAATTATACAATTATAGGAGAGCATAAATTTACGAGTGCACAAGAAACTGTTAATATCTGATCTACCACAGCAACATCGTCAGTTTTCTTTTTCGCCAGGAACATGGGCATCGTTTCGTGAAGAACTGTATTTTTTTGACGAAGGACACCAATAACGCGTTTGACGTGTATTCTAAAAAAAAAGATATAATTAAGATAATTATTGTAACAATATACTTGCACTACCTCACGCTTGCTATATTTTTGGTTGATTCTATATCCCTTGGATCGAGCTGCCGTTTCCCTTTTAGAAAAGCAGGCGTAATCACTGTGGCCAGATGTAGTCCTGCGGAGTCTACTATTAAAAAGCCACGATCTGGCAATACAAAATCTTCTGGCAAGAGATTGTTTAAAATCCCACAATCCTCTGTTAGAGGATAATTAGGATTTAATAATGGCAGGTATACTAAAAATATTCCCAAAGATGCGATATTATTTCGGGTTTTAATTTGTTTTACTGATATTTTAGGTTAGGAATGAAATATCGAAATGCGGTTTTTACTAGCGTGCTAGACCCTTATTTGGCTATCCTTTGTTGCAATAAAAGTGATATCGTTGCATTTAATTTTTTTGAGAAAATCCATTTCATTTGTAGTGTTGTCGCAAAACGCCATCTAGCGGCGAGACAAGCTATCTAAATCAATCCGCTTAAGACAACGTTGATAGCTTAAGAAAAGCCCTTTTCAACGACTCCAAGTTTGACAAAATGCGTTCAGCCATTTTGAAGTTATTGACATTTATTTCCGAAAATGTTCAGACACCCCCCACCACGATACTTATCATAAAAGAAATGATTAAGATTTAGTTTTTGTATTTATATCAGTTATATGACTAACGCTAGAAAACGTTCTTTTAGTTTGTCTGTTTATGCTTGTACCTGTATCTTACTTTTTAAATTAGTTCTATCTCGCTCACTTGAATTAAAAATAATTTGATTGTGAAACTATTTCTATGATTACAAATATAATAGGAAACCCGGACAGCCCTAAGAACAATACACTTCTTACGATTCTTGTTTTCGGTTATTGAAACATTATGTACTAAATGTTATATGTCTACTACCAGAATTAGCGGCGCACTCCAATGTGTTTAAAACTTAAAGCTTTAATAAAACAATTTAAAACTAGTGCCATCAATAAAATTTTGTTAAGGTAATAACTAATCTAATCATGACAGATACTCAATACCACCTACCTTAATCTTCCAAGGATCTAAAGCCAAACAAATGGATTGCGATGAATCAAATACCAACAATGCTAATATCCTAAAACGAGGCCTGCCTTTACCAGATAATGAAATAAATAAAAGATATATGTTTAACAATAATACCCTACTTACCCAAAATAAATATTATATGCTTCAAAGTTCTCAAGAAAACTCCAATGAGCAACAACCCATAACAAATGAAACAAATCTAACAGAAGATCCGGAGACAAAAAAAATCCACCTATATTTATACCCAGTGGCACGCACTACCAAAACATAGCCAAAGATATCAAAGAAGTGACTAAAAAAGGTGATTTTACTACATCTTATAAAGGAACATTGTTAAGGATTAATTTAAGTAACTCAGACGATTACAGAGCATTCACCAGCTTCTACGATAAAAATAAAGTTAGTTACTATACTTATCAATCTCCAGAAAAAGCTAATATATCGGTAATTATAAGAAATGTACTGTAAGAATGGGGCCTATGGGGCGTTATATCTTACGTAAATATGTTCATATATAGAGGTTGAAATAAAACGCGTGTTTGCTTTATGAACCAATATAATGAACTCAATAAACTTTGTTTGCGATCGTCACCTTAACAACACAAACCAGATGGCTAGATCATCGCAACAGTACCCATCTCCATCAACACAGCGAAAATTAACACTGAATTACTACAATTAAAATACCCGGTGATTAAAACGACAAGACTACTAAACAGTAAGAAAATTCCCATGCCGCCAATTGCCGTTGAACTAGGAAAAAGCGATAAAACAAAATATATTTTTAATTAAAACAAACTATTTCACTGTGTAATAAGTGTTGAACCAAAACGTAAAAGCAGCGAAAATCCACAATGTACTAACTGTCAACGGGTCGACCACACCAAAAATAATTGTCACCTCCCCCCCAGATGTGTGAAATGCACGGAACATCACCACTATAGCCAATGTCAAAAAGCAAAAGATACCACACCTGCATGTGTTAATTGCGGAGGTAATCGTACCGGGAATTATAGGGGATGCCCCTACTTCAAGACCTTCAACCGAAATACTCCCCTTCGTAATCAACCAACGTAGAACCCTTATAAAATAAGACCAATCAACCCATTTTTTTTAACAGGAAACATCACCGCAAACCATACATATGCTAACGCAGTAGTTAACAACCGAAATACTGCTAACGATGACTCAACAAATAATACTCAATCAATAGCAAACTCAAACTTTTTCTCTACAACATTTCTCCACAGTCTTCTAGAACTATTATCACCATATCTAGATCAAATAAAAGCTATTATAATGTCAATAATCCCGATGTTATTCAATGGCGGGAAATAATCCCACAAACCCTACCCAAGTTAACACTAGCAAATTGGAATGCCGATTGGCTAAAGAATCAAAGATCCACTTTTTTATCAATCATTTCTAGGCACGACATTGATATAGCCTGTGTCACAGAGACATATCTGATTCAAAATGAAAAATTTACGATCTCGGGCTACCGAATTTTTAGAAATGATCGCGAAACAGGAATATGCTGTGGCGGAGCAGCTATAATTGCCAAAAGTAACCTATTAATGCACCCAGTAGATCGACACAACATACACAATATTGTGTAGCAACGGTTGTTAAATTCACATGGACAAATAATAACACGATAAAGCTAATCTGCGAACATAAACCTCCTAACAAACAACTCAAACGAGAAGAATTAGAAAATATATTTTCAAACTCTGAGCTCACTGTTCTGATGGGAGATCTCAACAGTAAGCACACCAACTGGGGATGTAGAAAAACGAATCCCAACGGAAATAAACTCAACAATTTTACCTCTGAAATTGCAATACAAATAGCGACACCTTCAGAATATACGTACAGTCGGCGAATCAAAACAGTTTACACTTGAGTTTCTCAGTGTAAGTATTAAAAAAATCAGTAAATTTGCAATAAATTTAGTTTGATACGTTAAGTGTAAAAAAATTTAAAGAGTACTTCAGTTCACTTAAAGTGCCTCGAAATTATTTAGACGATGAGCAAAAATGAAGAATGATTGCATGATGTACACTATATTGATTCCCCAACTGTACTTCCCATACCGAAAAGATCAATCCCTAGATATCTTAGACATAGTACTACATAAAAACCTTTCTATTCCAATTAACCAAATGGTTCTGACAGAAATCGACTCAGATCATCTGCCAGTAATCGCAACAGTTGGTCTATGCAACAATACCCGAGGATGCCGAGACTAATTAACAGCCCAATCGACTGGAATATTTTCCAAAAAACGATAAATAATCTTCTTACATGCCCAACCAATCTGAACTCTAACACGGTGATAGACAATGCTATTGAAACCTTCAATGAGAATGTCACTAAAGCAATTTATAGTGCAACTACTACTACCTATCGACCACGCAGGTACCCACAGGGCAACAGTGTATACACAGAAGATCCGGAAAAAAGCAAAGTGTTCGCCGACCATCTACAACAAGTACTCACTCCCATTTATGAGCAAAATAATGTAGATCATATAGAGCAAATACAAATGCAAGTCAAAAATAATTTCCCTAACAATACAACACCAATGGAACCAGTCGCGCCGTTAGAAATTAAACGGTATATGAAAAATTATTGTACTTAAAAATCTTTCGTCAAAATCAATAGCCTTCTTAACCGCTATATTTAATGCATGTTTAAGAAGAAACTATTTTCCAATTGCTTGGAAACAGGCACATATGTTAATGTTTCCTAAACCCGGCAAGAAGCCCAGCGATCGAACCTCGTACAGACCAATCAGTTTGTTATCCTCTCTATCAAAAGTACTAGAACGAGTCATACACCATTGTCTTTTTACCTACCGGGGTAATCACACTGTAATACCACAATTTCAATTCGAATTTCGAAGCGCTCACTCCACTAACCATCAGCTACTAAGACTCACAGAAATTATTGAAAGAGGCTTTGAAAGCAAAAAGCATACCCTCATAGCTTTTATCGATGTCGCACAAGCCTTCGGACAAGTTTGGTGGGACGGGCTACTATACAAAATGCTACAAAGAGATGTCCCCTCATACCTGCAGTCATTCCTCTCAGATCGAAGTCTCCAACTAAGAGTAGGCGAGTACTTATTCTCAATCAGACAAATAAAATCAGGAGTATCGCAAGAATCGATACTAGGGCCTGTACTATTCAACGTACTTATGTCGGACGCGCCAACAATACCCAATGTAGACCTTGCGATGTAGGCAGATGATACTGCGATAGTAACACAAAATTATAACACACATCTTGCAGCACAAGACCTTCAACAAGGTCTTGATCAACTAAACAGTTGGTTCGCTAGTTGGTGCATTAGAATAAATGCTAATAAATGCTAATGTAAAATATTTACCCTATGAAGACCAGCAGTACACCAATATAATAATAAACAACACCTCAATTGTATGGAATCCAAAAGAGAGCGCTATAAAATACCTTGGATTATACCTTGACCGCAGATTAAGCTGAAGTTTCCATATCAATAAAAAACGCACCGAATCATATACAAGACTTGGTATGCCGTACCGAATTTTAAATAAAAAATCACCCCTAAAGATAAAATGTGGAATATTAATTTACACTGCAATAATCAGACCGATAATCACCTATGGCTGCAGCGTATGGAGCACAACTTCCAGGACAAACATGAATAAGATTCAAGTTCTACAAAATAAAATACTTCGTATTATAACAATTGCAGACTGGTTTGTAAAAAACCATCAATTACAAAAGGGAAATGGGAGTTCTCACCATACAAGAATTTATAACCAAAACTACCAAAAAATTCTACAATAACATCAATCAATGCAGCGGTGCAAATTTCTATCATTTAGGCTCAAAATCAATTGACAAACGATTAAAACGGAGGCTCCCAGTATACTTATTGATAAGTGACAGTGGATAAAACTACAAATTAACAAAGGGCACAGTTTAATCCCCAAGTGAGCGTACGCAGTCCCTCAACATAACTTAACAGTAAAAATTAGCGAGAGGTGTAATTAGAAACTCATTAGTGCTGTATCAAGTGACAAATTTATAGGTTAACATTATCATGTATGTATAGTTAACATTGCTGATCTGGTAAAAAAAACAAAAACTCCATATCGCTTAGCCGGACGCCCTTATCTGCACAATGCTCATGCAGTTGGAGCAGCAGTTCATTGTTTGAGGGTACACGTGTTGTTGACTGAAATAAGGTAAGTACACTATTTGATAACAAAAATCCATTATAATACTGATTGGCCTTGTATTAAATAATTTGTTATTCTTGAAAGCAGCGGTTCGCAAACAATAGTTACAAGTTTTTTAAAATGGACAATTTTTAAATTAGAGGATTTTGAAAAACCCAACCTATCATTGTCTTCTAATTACCGCAATCTGTCTCAGGTTTAAATTTCTACAGATGTTTCAAACTCACCCTATCTAGCTCAAATACTGATTTGAATGTTTTAGACGTTAGATATAAGGGACTACATTTATTTATCAATCTACATTACAATATTAGCTTTACATATTTCTTCGAAAGACTAATTTTGCGTGGTCAATAAATAAAGAAAAAATTCTTTACTCAGTTCAGACCTGCATCATCCACCTTTTACAATAGAATTTTATTTACCGCCTGTTAAAGAAAAGAGGATAATTAATCACTCAACAATATCTAATTTCTTTTTTTGTTATTTATGAACAAGGTCTAGTCATGCGAAGTACCAAGTACCTTGACACCGACTCCGTAGTCATATGGTCAAAGTTCTACATAGAATTTTGGCGAGACTAAGGTTCTAACCCTAGCAAGGGATCTTTTGCGTGCTACATATCGTAGTAACAGGGGACCCACGGTTTTACATCACTTTCGAATGATGGCATTCTGTAGAGGTTTTCATTCGCAATTTTTTATTTTTACAAACATCACCGGGACCGGGAATCGAACTGTCTACACTTAGATCAGTAGCCAAAATACTTAACTACCGAGCCCGGCTAATACATATTGTTTTTTACTTGGAAGAAAAGTAATAAAGGCATTAATATTAATAATAATATATAATTTAAAAAAAATTAATTCTCTTAATTTAAGTAAAGCAATTTGGTAACCACATTAGATAACAAGGACACTAACCATGCAACTGAAATATCCTATAATATAATTTACAGTATTTTCAGCTTCATTGTTGCAACATATAATAGGTGCAATAAAAGTCTCAGTTTATTTCTTGGTTTACCTAAGCTGTGATAGATTTACATAAAAAAAAATAATTTTGGGAATTGTAAACATTTCATTGATCATCGTTATGAGAGGTATAACAATATAAAAAACACAAACGCGACTGAAAAGTCTATAAATGATAATATTAATATCTTCTGGACATGTAAAACACAGAAGTAGGGAAGGCAGAAGTAGTGATGTGCAAATTGAAATGAATAGTGTGGCAATCGAGAGTGAGAGAGCGGATGTATTCGGATACTTTTTAAAAGGTTGCATTTATTGTTTACAATAACTTTAATATTCTCTTTATTGTTTACAATCTTATTTTCGATCAATAGCTTAGGTAAGTATAATAACGGTCCTAGTATGCTACCTTGTGATACTTCAGATCGAATGGGGTAGATTTGGGATACTTGGTTATTAGCGTTTTATTGGAAGTGTCGACCATTTAAATATGATTCAAGTATTTAGAAATATAGATATAGAAAATTAGTTTTAATCTTAAACAGTAGCCCTCTATGTCAGATCTTATTAAAGGCATGACTAGTGTCCAGAAAAGCTACAGTGCAGTATAATTTTTTCACTTACAGAAGTACGTTAAGAAATAAAATATTTAAAGAACCAAATGCACCAGTTTATAACCCAATGACGACTGAGATATTCGAAACAACTTAAATGAGCTGAAATAATATTAATCCTAAAACTGGTAAACTCCTTACTGAAATAAACTACTTCCAACGTATTATTAGCCTCTTATTCGTAATAAACAAAGTCTTAGAGAAGCTGGTGTATACAAGAATAAAGCATGGTGAATTATAATTCAGCATACTTTATTGTTATACCTCTGGTTACAGCATTATCAATTTGAATTTCGAGAACATTCTTCGCTAAGTTTAAGAAAAAAATAAAAATAAAATAGAGTGTAAAAAATTCTTCTTTTCGATATACGTTAAGTTTTCTAAGAAACTTTGTATTTTTCTTATGATTTCCTTATTAGTGCATCTATTTAAACAAAATTTGGTACACAGAATGCTTGAATAGGACTCTTTAAAATGTGATTATATATAAGTAGCAGCGGAGGGAAGGGTAATGAGTGCTACAAATTTAACAACACACTTTAAGGTAAATCATTTAATTCTAGGCAGATAGTGTACCTTGATTTTCTACTATCTCTCATCGTTTCTTGATAAATATATTTTTTTTAAATTTATTATACAATTTTTGCAAAAAAAATAAATTTAATTCAATTCGAAAAATAAAATTTACCAAGAAACCATAAGATATAGCAAAAATCGATTTTTCTATCTCGAATTGAATGAATTACTTTAAAATGAGATCGTTTTAATACTCTACAGAACATTGCCTTTTTTTTGTAAAATTTATTGCACTAACTATCCATATCTCCGCCACGGGATTTATTTTTATTCATTTATTTATAATAAACTGACAAGGCGCGCCTACCTCCAATAATACTGTCAGTGATCTCGTTTATATTACAAAACAAATAGAAACAAGAAAATTATACCTACTTACTTACCTTACTTAATCCTAAAGCCTTTCTATCATTTAGATTGTGGGGGTTGAGGGAATATATTAGTCTAGTGTGTGTTTTTTCCAGGTCTCTTTTCGGATTCTTATATCTTGCGTCATTGGTCTTAATGCTTCCCCCTTTATTATTCTCTTTTTCACTGAGTTTTCTCAGTTCTTCATTCCATGTTTTTCTGGGTCTTGTTTACCTTTTTTTCTTTGTTGTTGCTTCATATACTCGCCTTGTTGTTCTTTCCCCACTTTCATTTCCATTACATGATTAAACCATCTTATTTGCATCTCTTCAATAATTGTTTCTATTGGCTGTAGTTTCAGCTTCTCCCGGTACGTTGTATTTATGATTCTGTTCACACACTAGTTTTCTTAAGATTTGCTATGCTTGTTTTGTTGCATTTCCGTTGTTCTATCTTACTACTGGTACTGCTACTTTTTTTGTATATTTGCACTCTTGTGAAATAGAAAAATCAAGTTTATCAAGAAAATGTGAGATATGGCAAAAAAATTGAAGAGACACTTTCCATCTGTAATTGAGTTACTTACTTTAAAATGGATCGCTTTAATATTCTACAGGATGTTACTTTTTTGTGTGAAATGTATGGTAGTGATTACCGATATCTCAACCATTGGTTAATTGTAGAGCTTGATAATATCACTTTTCAAGGGGTCATATCCCAGTGTACTGTGTACCAAATTTGGTTTAAATTGCTACACTAATAGGGAATTTATTTATTTAGTTATTTATTTGTAATAAACTGACAGATGGACATTCATCCAATACGTCCAAACGTCACTGTTAGTGATCCCGTTTATAATAAAAAACATAATAACAACAAGGAAATTATAATATGCATAAAAAGCAAGTAAAAATTAATATAATATATATTAGCTAGAATTTACCTATTAGTACGAATGAGCACTCTGACAATAGTACAGTACTTGCGCACATTTGTTCCGTATGATGGTACATACAGTATGGCACGAGGCCATGTTCTGTAAGCTGGAACATAAAGACTGATAAGGGGTAGCAAGTTAGGACAGCGGTTATTTGTTAGTTTAAATATAAACAATACATCCATAATTGCTCGGCAATAACAAAGTTTTAAGACTTGAAATTCTCGTCTCACACTTTGATAAAAAGAAAAATAAAGATGCCGATCATGTTGCTTAAAGCAAATAAATATAAAATATTTATTTTGGATGGTTTGAAGTTCATTCTGGTATGTGTTTATACCAGCGTTTCAAATTCCGGGTTAAATACTCAAGTTTTGTTCTGACAATAGCATTATAGAGCAGATCAGTAGTAGAAATAGACTGAAAATGTTACTCATCAAGGAACCAACGCTTTTCAATGAGGGTACTGCATATTCTGCAAAATTACACCCAAATCCTTAATCTGGTACCTACTGCTTGTATAGATTGTTACCATTCATAGTATACTGTGATGTTACTGAAATTTTATTTAATGTATATGTAACATGTTCATATTTATCTACGTTAAAATAAAGTTTATTTTGAATACTCTATTGTACTATAAATCATTGATTGATACCAATTTTAAATATCCGACAATCAGTAATTTAAAAAAAAACGTCAATTTGTAGTGTCTGCGTACATGTCTTTTAGGTTATGGGAAAGCCTTTCGATTGTGTGAATTGGTCTAAACTGTGGAGAGTGTTAGCTAGAATGGTAATTTCTGAATATTTTATCCTACTTCTAAAGCAACTATATGGAGGAGGTTGAACAACAATAACACTTGAAGGCAAACACTCCATACACTTCAAAGTATATAAAGGTGTTCGACAAGCCTGCATACCCTTCCTCATACTATTTAACATCTATGGGGGAGTGGAACTAAGAAATTTACCCAAAAATAATATACGGAAAGAAAAATTCACCGAAAACACAATTCCCGAAAGGATAGCTTTTTAAAATTATACTATACTATTTCGGCATCACTATATATCTTTATTTTTTAACTTAAAATCTTAATATTACATTAATAACGAACTTGTGGGCTATACTGCCTAAAAGGAATACAAATTAAATAAAACATTAGAATTAAAACAATTATATAAATAGTGACTGAATTTCTAGTCTTCTAAAAATAATTAATTTTAATATGTGTTTCTTTTCTTGTTTAAATGGTATGTAAAAAACATAAAACAAAAAGTAAGAAAAACAAAAATCAAACATTAAATAACACCAAACATATAAATACAAATAAAATGGGAAATCGACAGGTTACGGAACAAATGTGTCCATATTAGAAGATCTAAACATATCACCTATCTACTATAGTAAGGTGTCATGCCTTAAAATACTATGGTTAACGTCACTAGAAGAGATAATTACAATTTAGAGATCCTCTGACAGGTAACAATTAAAAGAGTACAGCTAGGAGGTGCTCTAAAAAAATGTCGAGACCCAATAAAAAATTTTACGCTCCAGAAAAACATAAGAATGACTAGACACACAGATATAATACATAAGACCACATGAGAGTAGCGCGTGAAATCAAGTTTCTTGTTACGTCTTGTGCAGATAATACTTTTATTATTATTAAACGTATTATTGAAAACAGAGAATTTTATGGAGAAACACATAATATTTATACAGGGTGAATCCCAAATGGCGGAAGATAGACATAGCATCATCCGATATTGCATCAAAGATGGAGCAATAGTCTTAATTTAGATTCCGGGTAGCTTATTGTGCTATAGTTTTATGAAATAATGATTTTTAGCTGTAGTATAATCAACAAAAGGAATCACCAATCTGTAATTGCAGTCATCATACCCTTGGTTTTTGTAGCATTTCCTTCAGAAGTTTGAAGTTTCTGCAATGCTTGAGTTTTCCAAAAATGTTGCAACACTGTGCAATACAATTTTCACATTTTAAAACCAACGTAGGCTTTTACGTACTTTTGTAATTTAAGTAATTTGGCTTTTAATGACACTTTTGTAACTATTTGCTGTACAAAACGCCGTATATTCGTGGTTATTATCTTCATAATTTTAGTGTTACCTTCATTTTAGTTTAATTTGTGTTTATTCGTGTTTTTTGTTATTGTACAGTTCTTCAGTTTCGATATTAATTTTTTGTTAGATTTACCAAATTAGCGCCATGGAGTCACTACAGTTTTGTGGAGTATGCAGACATGTATTTGATTTTAGGAGAATGTCGTGGCAATTTTTATGCTGCTGCTAATTTTTATGCTGAACGGCATCCAAACAGAAGGCATCCGAATGTTAATGCTATTCGACGACTGGATCAACGAATGCGAGAAACTGGAAGAACTGCACCCACTCCAGTAGCTGACAAGGGTCGTCCTCCTCGAGTATTGCTACTACAGGATGATAAAAATATATGAACGAGAACAAAGTACACGGTCCATTGCCAGAATGGTGTTAGCCAAAGAACCGTGCATCGCTTATTACAGCAAAATGGCTTGCACCCGTATCATTACCAACGAGTCCAGGGATTATTACCAGAAGACTACCAGCAAAGAGTCAGATTTTGCAGATGGTAACACCGTGAGCAAGAAAGAAATACTTGTTTTAATGGACGTATTCTGTGGACTGATGAAACTAGAAACTAGAAATGGAAAGTAGAATAAGGGCCGCTATCCCCTCCACTTTTTATTTAATTCGCGGATTTCGCGGTTTTAATTAGCGGGTTTCGCGGTTTTAATTTCGCGGTTTGATCTAATTAATTTCGCGGTTTGATCTAATTAACTTTCACATGTGCTACTGATTAAATTACGCATTAGCTTCCGATTAAATTACGCGCGGCTATTTTTAATTTGCTTCTGGAATTACGGGGTGGCGCGCATGAATGGATTAATCTACTATAGGAAATTTTTCAGATTTTTTTTCTAAGTTCAATTTTTTTATTTTAAACTTCCCGGGGTTTCGGTCATCTTGGTTTTCTGCGCGCGCACTTCTCACGGCTGTCGTTTTTAATTTTGAATTTTCGCGGAAATATTTGAATTTCAAACTGCTAAATCTTCCGTCTTCGTCATCGAAGCTGCTCTCTCTCTCTCTATCTCTCTCATGCACGGAGGCCATTTTAATTTCGCGCGAATATTTGAATTTTAAATTTTTCCCAGTTTTTAATTTAACTTCTCGGGTGTCGTCCATCTTGGTTTTCTCACATTTATTTTAATTTAAAAAAAGCTTCCTGCGACGACCCTTAGCCGGATCTGAACCAGCAACGTCAGTATTACGAGTCTGAAGTCTTAACCAACTGAGCTACAGAATATCGTGCTTGAATGCTATTAAAACTTCAACAGTTGTGTGCGGGTTCGACATCGAGCTTCCTTGTTGTAAACAAACTATTTTTTCAAAAATATCAATTATAAGAATGGAATTGTATAGTCTGTGGTGTTAAATGAGGTGTAGTATTTTTTAAAAACTGATTTTACGATTGGATGCGCCATAATTAATAATTTTATAATTTGTGCCTGCTATATGACTGGATTAACGAGATTCTCATTGTCCCTACCTACTATAGGAAATTTCCGATCGGTTGGCGATGAGAGGTAAAGGCAGATCGTAAATATAAAAACAAGTTACAAATTTGATTTTAATATATTCCTGAAATACTAAGTATGAAAAGGTCTCATATAATATTATTAAATTATTTATAAAACCACGGCTATTATCCATTTTTCATATTTGAAATGCTAGAATATGGTTAATTTTATGGTGCTATGTGTATTTACAAAAGACATTATAGCCCCGAACTTTCTATTTTGTCATTCTCAAATGACCTAACAGGTCGTTGCCTGTCGGCAACAATTATATATATCAGCAATAAGATAACATGAACAAGAAGATATACGTATTGCTTGAGTAAGAAAGAGATAAACATAGTAGCAAATATTGGAGAAGGCTTGACTAATTTTAATTATGACATTTGTCAACTAAACATGCCTACTAATATAATTTTTTGTATGGCTATCTTTTTCTTACTCATATAGGTAAGAAAGGGTGGTGCGTTGCTTTCAGCTACAGTGTTTCGGCTACTTTTCGATGTTGAGTCCGAAGATATCGGCGTCTTATTGTATAAGAATGGTTGACCCCTCCGCGTTTTTAATTTAATTTGCAAGCCGTCTCCTTAAAATCATGGGAACATATGATTTTGTCGCTCCTGGAAAAAGCATGTTGTGACGAACAGCGATGAGTGGAATTTTTTTAAATATTGCCCATACTACAGTCATTTCAAAAAGCAAAAGGTTTTTATTTATAAGTAAGCGTCTGAAATTGTGTCATTATATCGCTCAAAAGTGTATTTTAGTTTTAAAAATTCCAGTATAAATGCAAACGGCCGAAAATATAAACGCAATTGACCACAAAGTAACATAATTTTGAATAAAAACACCCAATTTCGTTGAAAAAATGTTCTGTTTCACTTAAAATTTTACAAAACTGACAGCATGTCACTTGAAATTATACAAAAAACGACATTTTATCTAATAAGCGATAAAAAATACACCATCTCACATTATTTCACTTAAAAATTATCACATTTCGTCTTACAAAACGCATTATAATAAAGAGAATGATGTAAAAACAGTTTTAAGAGTTATTTCTAAGCATAATTTTCCAAATGTTTTACACCTTTTTCTCTAACTTGTTGCAATTTTAGCAAGATTTGAATAAAAAACAGCAATTTCTGCAGCAATTTTAGTAAGATTTGAATAAAAACACAATTTCGCTGAAAAAGTTCTAACCAAAAACGACAAAAACAATATTTTTATACAACTTTCATTGAAAAATCTTCTAACACAAGCATTTCTAGAAGCAAAATTCACGCACTTTTGCTGAAAAACGTTCTGTTCCACATCATCTCACATAAATTTTCACAAAAATCGACATCATGTCACATAAATTATACAAAAACTGTCATCACGTCACTTGAAATTATACAAAATACGATATTTTTATTCAACACACGATGAAAATTGAACTAAAATCACGCAATCACACAACATCTCACATAAATTTACACAAAAATCGACATCATGTAACATAAATTATACAAAAACTGACATCATGTCACTTGAAATTATACAAAATACGATATTTTTATTCAACACACGAAGAAAATTGAACAAAAATCACGCAATCACACATCATGTCACATAAATTATACAAAAACTGACAACATGTCACTTGAAATTATACAAAAAAACGTTATTTTATTCAACACACGATGAAAATTGAACAAAAATCACGCAATCACACATCATGTCACATAAATTATACAAAAACTGACATCATGTCACTTGAAATTATACAAAAAAACGATATTTTATTCAACACACGATGAAAATTGAACAAAAATCACGCAATTACACGCCATCTCACATAAACTATGCATAATTTTTGCAAATGTTTTACACTTTTTATAAAATGCATCGCTCAAAATTAAAAGAAATAGCAATTTCGTTGAAAAAATCTTTTACCAAAAGCATTTCGATAAACAAAATTCAAAAATTCTTGTACTTTTGATGGAAATACACACAATTTCGTTGAAAAATTTGCAAATGTTTTACACTTTTTTATAAAATGTATCGCTCAAAATTAAAAGAAATCACAATTTTTTAAATTATATCACACCATTATGAAATCGTAGATTGATTTTTTGAAATTTTACACTTTGTAGCTGTAAAATAACTTCAAATACTAATATTTTAGCTTTAGATTTTGTAATATTTCAGATTCTTGAAAAACAAAAGCAGAGTAGAAATAAAAAAACACAAACACCTTGTAATAAACAAATATATTGTTCTTATTTCGTATAATACTTAATAATATAAATATAAATGTACAGCTGAATGTCTTATTTTCTAAAAATTTGCTAGCAATTTACAAAACGGTAGTTTGAGGTGCACAACATTTCAAATTAAAAAGGCTGCAAGTAATAAAATCAGAATTTCATTGTGTCATTTTAAAGTTTAAGATGCACCCAATCCAGAATTCCCTTCGTTTTTGGTGTTGATGACATCTGCCTTAGAGGCGTTTCTCTAACGGCCTTTTTTGGAGGCGTTTCCTTATCGGCGTTCTTCTGACTGAACCTTTTTGATGTGGACTTGGATGAGTAGCTGGTGTTTTTAATTTATATTCTAAATCGGACTCGCAGTTATCAGTTTCCATTTCGGTTTTTCCTGTAGTACCAGTCGGGGTTGGCTTCTTTTGCTGTTTAGGTTTAGCTAGCAGCACATTAGCAACGTTAAGGTCTTTGATGTAATCAGCAAACTGTAGGCGTCCGGGTGGATTAATAGTTTTTCGAGGCCGCAGAGTGTCGTGAACTAAATCGACTATGTTAGACGCCGGTAAAATTTCACCCTTTATAGTAACGGTACCCTTGTGATCCCAGCTCACATCGTTTGAGGCACTCAAAATGCGTAGGAAAACTTCAGCTTTTTTCTTAAAAGTTTTGGGAAGTGTAGATAAAATAATGGCATTTGATTGGCTGCCGTGCCTGGTTTGTGAAATGAAGGTACCTTTGTAAAACCTGATTGTAGTGGATCCATTTATCGTGATCAGTTAATTTGGACTTTAAAACTTTTTGCCTTTCGTCATCAAGCTGTAATAATATATTTTTCTCCGCATCATCGCCAGACTTAAGACGTTGGACAAATGCCGGCGATACAATCAACATCTTCCGCTCTTTGTCCATTTTAGTCGAAAAGGAGCTCAGTCGTTTGTTCTGGTAGAGCCGTCGTGAATAAACTAGTTTAAAATCAAGACTTCTATAATAAATATATAAAAAAGAATATGACAGGTACGGGAATCGAACCCGTATTCTCTCTCGAGATCAGAGCTTGAATCTGACGCCTTAACCATTCGGCCAACCTGCCTCCCTATATAAACGAGCACTCTCTGCATAATTAAGAAAACATATAGTTTAAAAAGCCTTCTACATGCAATTTCATACAATATTTCATATAAATTAAACCATGTACAAATTTCTAAATCGGTTTTGATATATATTTTATCGAAAGACTTGACCCTCAGCTACCATTTTATTATTTGTCGTGATGCGTCATCGCTGAATTTTACAAGTGCCCTCGTGTCTGCGATGTGACGCACGCAGTGTTTCCATAACTTTTTATATTAAAATTCTATAAAATCAGAGGTCCAAACTGCTGCCGCATCAGGTAACAGAGTACAATGGTTTAAAACTTGTTAGTGCGGCATCAGTCGGGCCTCTGGTTTTATAGAATTTTAAAATAAAAAGGGATGGAGACATTGCGTACGTCACACAGCAGACAGGTTGGCTCTTGTAAATTCAACGATGACGCATCACGACAAATAATAAAATGGTAGCTGAGGGTCAAGTCTTTCGATAAAATATATATCAAAACCGATTTAGAAATTTGTACATGGCTTAATTTATATGAAATATTGTATGAAATTGCATGTAGAAGGCTTTTTAAACTATATGTTTTCTTAATTATGCAGAGAGTGCTCGTTTATATAGGGAGGCAGGTTGGCCGAATGGTTAAGGCGTCAGATTCAAGCTCTGATCTCGAGAGAGAATACGGGTTCGATTCCCGTACCTGTCATATTTTTTTTATATATTTATTATGACAAAGAGCAGAAGATGTTGATTGTATCGCCGGCATTTGTCCAACGTCTTAAGTCTGGCGATGATGCGGAGAAAAATATATTATTACAGCTTGATGACGAAAGGCAAAAAGTTTTAAAGTCCAAATTAACTGATCACGATAAATGGATCCAGTACAATCAGGTTTTACAAAGGTACCTTCATTTCACAAACCAGGCACGGCAGCCAATCAAATGCCATTATTTTATCTACACTTCCCAAAACTTTTAAGAAAAAAGCTGAAGTTTTCCTACGCATTTTGAGTGCCTCAAACGATGTGAGCTGGGATCACAAGGGTACCGTTACTATAAAGGGTGAAATTTTACCGGCGTCTAACATAGTCGATTTAGTTCACGACACTCTGCGGCCTCGAAAAACTATTAATCCACCCGGACGCCTACAGTTTGCTGATTACATCAAAGACCTTAACGTTGCTAATGTGCTGCTAGCTAAACCTAAACAGCAAAAGAAGCCAACCCCGACTGGTACTACAGGAAAAACCGAAATGGAAACTGATAACTGCGAGTCCGATTTAGAATATAAATTAAAAACACCAGCTACTCATCCAAGTCCACATCAAAAAGGTTCAGTCAGAAGAACGCCGATAAGGAAACGCCTCCAAAAAAGGCCGTTAGAGAAACGCCTCTAAGGCAGATGTCATCAACACCAAAAACGAAGGGAATTCTGGATTGGGTGCATCTTAAACTTTAAAATGACACAATGAAATTCTGATTTTATTACTTGCAGCCTTTTTAATTTGAAATGTTGTGCACCTCAAACTACCGTTTTGTAAATTGCTAGCAAATTTTTAGAAAATAAGACATTCAACTGTACATTTATATTTATATTATTAAGTATTATACGAAATAAGAACAATATATTTGTTTATTACAAAGTGTTTGTGTTTTTTTTATTTCTACTCTGCTTTTGTTTTTCACGAATCTGAAATAATTACAAAATCTAAAGCTAAAATATTAGTATTTGAAGTTATTTTACAGGTACAAAGTGTAAAATTTCAAAAAATCAATCTACGATTTCATAATGGTGTGATATAATTTAAAAAATTGTGATTTCTTTTAATTTTGAGCCATACATTTTATAAAAAAGTATAAAACATTTGCAAATTTTTCAACGAAATTGTGTGTATTTCCATCAAAAGTACAAGAATTTTTGAATTTTGTTTATCGAAATGCTTTTGGTAAAAGATTTTTTCAACGAAATTGCTATTTCTTTTAATTTTGAGCGATGCATTTTATAAAAAGTGTAAAACATTTGCAAAAATTATGCATAGTTTATGTGAGATGGCGTGTAATTGCGTGATTTTTGTTCAATTTTCATCGTGTGTTGAATAAAATATCGTTTTTTTGTATAATTTTAAGTGACATGATGTCAGTTTTTGTATAATTTATGTGACATGATGTGTGATTGCGTGATTTTTGTTCAATTTTCATCGTGTGTTGAATAAAAATATCGTATTTTGTATAATTTCAAGTGACATGATGACAGTTTTTGTATAATTTATGTGACATGATGTCGATTTTTGTGAAAATTTATGTGAGATGATGTGGAACAGAACGTTTTTCAGCGAAAGTGCGTGAATTTTGCTTCTAGAAATGCTTGTGTTAGAAGATTTTTCAATGAAAGTTGTATAAAAATATTGTTTTTGTCGTTTTTGGTTAGAACTTTTTCAGCGAAATTGTGTTTTTATTCAAATCTTACTAAAATTGCTGCTGAAATTGCTGTTTTTTATTCAAATCTTGCTAAAATTGCAACAAGTTAGAGAAAAAGGTGTAAAACATTTGGAAAATTATGCTTAGAAATAACTCTTAAAACTGTTTTTACATCATTTTCTTTATTATAATGCGTTTTGTAAGACGAAATGTGATAATTTTTAAGTGAAATAATGTGAGATGGTGTATTTTTTATCGCTTATTAGATAAAATGTCGTTTTTTGTATAATTTCAAGTGACATGCTGTCAGTTTTGTAAAATTTTAAGTGAAACAGAACATTTTTTCAACGAAATTGGGTGTTTTTATTCAAAATTATGTTACTTTGTGGTCAATTGCGTTTATATTTTCGGCCGTTTGCATTTATACTGGAATTTTTAATACTAAAATACACTTTTGAGCGATATAATGACACAATTTCAGACGCTTACTTATAAATAAAAACCTTTTGCTTTTCGAAATGACTGTAGTATGAGCAATATTTAAAAAAATTCCACTCATTCATATGTTCCCATGATTTTAAGGAGACGGCTTGCAAATTAAATTAAAAACGCGGAGGGGACAACCATTGTTATACAATAAGACACGGATATCTTCGGACTCAACATCGAAAAGTAGCCGAAACACTGTAGCTGAAAGCAACGCACCACCCTTTCTTACCTATATGAGTAAGAAAAAGATAGCCATACAAAAAATTATATTAGTAGGCATGTTTAGTTGACAAATGTCATAATTAAAATTAGTCAAGCCTTCATCTCTTTCTTACTCAAGCAATACGTATATCTTCTTGTTCATGTTATCTTATTGCTGATATATATAATTGTGGCCGACAGGCAACGACCTGTTAGGTCATTTGAGGATGACAAAATAGAAAGTTCGGGGCTATAATGTCTTTTGTAATTACACATAGCACCATAAAATTAACCATATTCTAGCATTTCAAATATGAAAAATGAATAATAGCCGTGGTTTTATAAATAATTTAATAATATTATATGAGACCTTTTCATACTTAGTATTTCAGGAATATATTAAAATCAAATTTGTAACTCGTTTTTATATTTACGATCTGCCTTTACCTCTTATCGCCAACCGATCGGAAATTTCTTATAGTAGGTAGGGACAATGAGAATCTTGTTAATCCAGTCATATAGCAGGCACAAATTATAAAATTATTAATTATGGCGCATCCAATCGTAAAATCAGTTTTTAAAAAATACTACACCTCATTTAACACCACAGGCTATACAATTCCATTCTTATAATTGATATTTTTGAAAAAATAGTTTGTTTACAACAAGGAAGCTCGATGTCGAACCCACACACAACTGTTGAAGTTTTAATAGAATTCAAGCACGATGTTCTGTAACTCAGTTGGTTAAGACTTCAGACTCGTAATACTGACGTTGCTGGTTCAGATCCGGCTAAAGGTCGTCGCAGGAAGCTTTTTTTTAAATGAAAATAAATGTGAAAAAACCAAGATGGACGACACCCGAGAAGTTAAATTAAAAACTGGGAAAAATTTAAAATTCAAATATTCGCGCGAAATTAAAATGGCCTCCGTGCATGAGAGAGAGAGAGAGAAAGAGAGCAGCTTCGATGAGGAAGACGGAAGATTTAGCAGTTTGAAATTCAAATATTTCCGCAAAAATTCAAAATTAAAAACGACAGCCGTGAGAAGTGCGCGAGCAGAAAACCAAGATGACCGACACCCCGGGAAGTTTAAAATAAAAAAATTGAACTTAGAAAAAAAATCTGAAAAATTTCCTATAGTAGGTAGGGTCAATGGAACTCTGGTTAATCCATTCATGCGCGCCACCGCGTAATTCCAGAAGCAAATTAAAAATGGCCGGGCGTAATTTAATCGGAAGCTAATGCGTAATTTAATCAGTAGCACATGTGCTAATTAATTAGATCAAACCGCGAAATTAATTAGATCAAACCGCGAAATTAAAACCGCGAAATCCGCGAATTAAAACCGCGAAATCCGCGAATTAAACAGCGAATCTGCGAATCAAATAAAAAGTGGAGGGGATAGAAACCCTTATTCTACTATGGAACATTTAATATGCCCAAACTCTCATACACTGTACTAAACGAATGATCAGGTTCGGTTTAGCGTTAATGTGTGGGGTGTATGAAGTGGAAAGTGATACTCAAGAGCAACTTCAACGACGAATAAATAAAGGAGTTATAATGATTCATTAAAGCAATATGGTTCAAAATCTGGAAGAGATACTGTTAATTTAAAAATGCAAACAGCACATTAAAATTAAAATAATACTACGAAAGAGGTCTAGTATGCTTCTATACATTCTCCTTAGGTTCCTAATTAAATCAAGTGCTTTGCTATGCGAATTGCAGGCGACCTAACACACAGCTTAGTACGAGTGACCACGCAGTGTTGCTAAGTTTACCAACTTTAATTAAGAATTCTTCAAAAACTAAAAGTTTCCGAGAAAAACGCTTCGAGAATGTTTTGCTCGGTTTTGATGCAGAATCGCGTGATGTAAATATTTTCCGCCATTTAGGATTAATCCTGTAGTAGATTCTATTAAAAGCTTTGTTAAGACCATACGAAGCAAGTTATGAAAAATAATAACTAATAATAACTATTATGGATAATTTCGTATAATTCTTTGGAGTTTTCTATATAGTCTTATATACAGGCTGCCAATTTTATCATGTAACAACTGGGGAGGCTACACACTTAACAAGCTCAAGAATTTTTCAGATTACTGTTAATTTTGTTTGGTTGTTATAGACAAAAGTTTGAGCATGCGGAGTGAAATCACCCATTTTCCCAAAAGTAGAAGATTATTTTTAAAATTAAGGGTTATTTGAAAAAATCATGAGCTTGTCAAATGTGTTGCCTGCTGGTTGTTACATGATGCAATAAGTAACCAGTATAATCGGTTGCATTAACGTAAGCATTTAAATCAAATTGTCAGTTTTTCGAAAAAAAGAAATTTGATAACGACGTAAATGGAAATATTATAGCCTCATACAGCTCGTTTCATTATTTGGGTTGGTGTGAGACTTTTTCTTTTTTCAACGAAAATGCTCAATTTAAGCAGACTGAAAATGTTGAAAGGTGAATTAGACTGACTATTTTTTTGTGTCGTACAGTGTTGTTCTATGCAGTGTAATTTACAAAAATTGTCTAAATCTTGATTTTTAAATTCAGTACTACAATCTATACTTATGTTTTAGAGTAAAACGTGATGAAAAACAAACACCAAAAAAATTTCAACTATTTCAACATCAGTGAGGGAGTATAAGTGATAAACCTTTCCATAGTGTGAAAATGCATTAATTATCACTAGACAATTTTTATTTGTTATTTTAAATGTGTGGTGGTGAACGTATTGAAATGGTTTGGATGTGGGGCTAAATTCTATGACCAGAGGATGTCGGTATGTATTTTCGGTCTACAAAATTTTCAAGATCATGTGCAAATGACACACAACGAGATTTTCGTTTCGTTAACTCCAGCATGGCATGATTTACATATGTGGTACTATTCAAATGTCTCTTTTTGTTCTTCAAGCATTGCTGTAAGAACATTAGTACATTGGTGATATTTAAAAGATTCATTTTTGAAAACGTTTTGCACAGTTCCAACAAATATGCCGAGTAATAATGGATGTTAAAAATATTGTGTCCATGTATTCTTTGAATATTGGGGTACCATTATATTTTACATTAATTTTTGGGAACGTTTTATATACATTTTCGAAAATTATGTTTCTCTTGCATTGAGTAGTATCTACCATGTCAATAAAATTTATAAACTGCCAATTAAATGCAGAGTTAATTTAAATAACAAGTTAAATGATGACTAAAGTATACCTAACCACTGTTGAAGAAGAAGAAATAGTGCGTTTAACCCGTGAAAAATAAAGAATAAGATTTAGATTAAAATTTGGAATTCGATATGTGATATTGAGTAACTTTTTTATCTAATTTTATCGATAAAACTACCCCTACTATGATTTTTAAATTTTTTGTGTTTCTTATTGAGCGCAGTTGGGGATTGAGTTAATTGCATCTAATGTATACAAAATAACTTCGTCAATGTCGATGAAATTACTCTGGGTAAAATTAGTGGTTTTTGTGATGTCCTTTTGGTTTCGTGGAATTGAAAGCTCTCCAAGTGGTTAAATTTTCTTTTTGTTGGGTTTTATACCACAACATGTCCTAAATATTCTACTTCTTTCTCCAGAAACTTACCTTTATGTAACTGAAGTTTTAGTTTTTTCTAAACTCTTGTTAAAAATAATAATCTCATTCATATAAACCATTCATATTTTGTTTGTAGGTTTTTTATAAATTCGTCCATCACTCTCTGAAATGCCACAAAACTGTATTGCATGTTAAGTAAGTAAGCTGTTTCCACGTGTATATTGTTCGAGATCATTAAGGCCACACCGAAGGTCCTCGTTTTCAGCATCAACGCGTTTTATATAGTTGTTTTCATATCCTCGCATGTCTTAACTAATACCGAGCAACGAATGTTTGTTGTTCGCAAACGCCTACTAGTGTGGATGAACGATTTGAGGCAAATATTTGGCATTCGCCGAGTACCGAACATTTCTCGCTAAATGTTGGTAAACTGGCACAAATCAAAGGAGACGAATGTTTTCCTTTCTCCGAATTATCAAGTAACATAAAATAAAAGTGCAGCGACAGCGGATAATGAGAGGCAGTAGCATAGAGATCTAAACTATTGGAACGCGATAACCACGCGGATGGTACCATGCGCTCAAGGTTTAGGACACACTTTAATTGGTGTGTTTCAGCATTTAAAAGAGTTTTAATTTGCTCCAGTATTCCCTCGCATCGTTATTAGTTCTAAACTAAAACATGATAAGACCTATTGCTTTGCGAGTTGAATGCGACTAAAAACCGCAGAACAGGGCTGAGACTATAATAAATTGTAACCTGACGGGCTAGTTTAATTTAATTTAATTGCTACAACTGCCCGATTGAAACTGGCTTCCCAAGGTTAACTCAAAATGCCAAGATCCAGGTGATAAACTCAGTTAGTAACGTAGGAATGAAACACAGACCAACATTCTACCATTGTATAATAATCTTTAACTATATACATTAAATTAAATTGTATTAAACACATGAAATAATAAAATGTAACGATGTTTATAAAAATTAATTAATTCCTGCAACGGGGCGTTTCGCTCGGTGGTAATCGGGCGGTGACGCTCTATTTTGGGACAGCTTGTATATACATTAGTTCCAGTGTCGCGTAGGCATTGCGCCACGTAATGGCGGACAATAACAATACACTCGGTCATGAAATTGTTAAATATACGAAACTGTGGTCAATATCAAACTAAATTGTATGCATACCTAGTGCGTCTTGTGTTTAACGGTCAAACTCCAAGTGTTCAGTTGGTGGACGACGAAATTAATTTGTTTTACCTGCCAGCTGTTTTACTGCCCCAGGTAAGTGAATTTCGATCAAATATGCGCTGTTTATGGGCGACGGCCTCTGGCTCGTTCGGTGGGGCTGTCCTGGTGCCTGGAAACTTGATTTAAGGACGGAGTCGTCACCGGCGAGCTCGACTAGGCCTCCCAGGTGTCCAAACTCTGGAGGACGTCGTCGGCGTGTTCGGCAAAGCTCTCCTTGTAACTAGGTGTTCGACGTCGTCGTCGTCGGGCCTGTGAAGACTTTATAGGTCACTGGGGGCTCGGAGAATGACACTGAAAAGTCTGACGACAATCATAGTGTCCGGGTGTTTGGATAACGACGCTGAAGAGTGTGGCGACAATCCTAGCGTCCAGGAGCTCGGGTAACTGGTCGGAGTCCTCTCGAAAAGTCCGGAGACACTCCTGAGAGAGCGTAAGCAAGGAGAGAGGACTGGGAAAATTCTAGGAAATACTGTCTTGTTGGGGCTTCGATTTCTCCTTTTATACCCGGTGCGGGCTCAATCAGAAGTTCGTATCAGGTTGCTGGAGCGGGGACTCGTGGTCTGGGTGGGCAGAGGTGTTACTCCGATTGTTTGCGGTGACGTCACGTCGTACTCTCGGCGCGGCCTTCCGGTATCTAACGTGGTGCAGGCCCAGGGAGAATGCGTGAATTATGTTTAATTACTCGAACTCGCGTTCGAGTTGGGCCAAACGTTACAACATATTAACAGAACTAAACTAATTTTGACAACCAAACGCTCAAAGTGAATACATTGTGGCGACAGATTCTTAAATTCTCTGTACCACCGGGTAGAAATTTGACAACACAAACCGCTTAAAATGTTACCTGGGGGAGTACGGCAGGCATCGTCTATTCAGTAGTTATCCAGGGTTGTTCCGGGCTTGGGGAATCCTGCTGAGAAGCCGTCCAAGCAAATGTGCAAAGTAGGGTGTAGCAGGCTTTTCTCCAGTTATTGCACAAGGGAGAAGCCGTGTAGACCAAGTCTCGGAAGCAGCTACATGAATATTGATGGGTACAGAACCGCCTACAGCTTGGTGTTCCACGTCTTCTACAGAGCATAGAAGGGGACATATGCAGAGCGTGGCACTAACGAGCCACTAGGGCGTACGAGAAAGGCCTAAAATAACACAACATCAAAGTCGATGTTCAGAATGGAACGATAGAAACGTCCCAAAGTTGGAAGGTAGCCAAGCATAGGTGATTGCACAGAAATAAGTTTGTATCGTAGTATAACCAGCTTCATTTCAGCAATCTCACATACAATTTCTGAAGGCTGGTCAACAAAAATCAAAATAATTCTGGAATTATAATATCCACTTGGAGTGAAAATTCCAGATCACATCTACCGCCCAAAGGGAAAAAATCTCACCAGATCAGTGCCATAGAATGGCCGCCGAAAATCATACTAGCAATATATCTTGAAAACTCAGTAGAATCCCCTAAAGCTGAAGGATCTTCAAAATACAAAATATAGAAAATAAGGATGGACAATCAAACATACAGTCAGGAATTGCGACAGGTCGAGCCATTTCTTGAACATGCACCTTAAGTAAAAAATTATACGTAACAAATTCATTACAAGTAAATATAAGATCTTAAAAACAATTGCAATGATTAAGATCAAAGGTAAGTGAATAATTTAATCTGGGAAAGTTATCATAACTGTACAGAAAAAAACTATTACCATTATCCAACTCCGCTAAAGATATTGCTGCATGTTTTTGTCGGTTCTTGTTTATAAATATATTCAGTCCCTTGTTCAGACACTATGATACCGAAATCGTATGATTACACTATTGTGCGCCGACAGCCGCATCCTCGTATGGTCATCACTGATAAAAATAAGGACATGTTCTGTTTAAAAAATTACGTGCCGCTATAATGCTGTTTAATTCGGTCATTTGCGAATGTTATCTTAATAGATATTGCTCTGATGAATTATTAAAACCATTGTTTATACTATTTAACATGTCTTTACAAAGCGGTCAGTTTCCGTCTGTTTGGAAGCACACATTCATTGTACCTATATTTAAAAGTGGAAACCGCAATTACGTTTGTAATTACAGACCAATAAGTATTCAGTCTGCAATACCTAAAATACTGGACAAATTAGTTAGTATTAGTTTTCAACAACTTTTCAAAAATATAATTGTTAATGAACAGCATGGTTTCTATCCCACCAGAAGCACATGTACCAATTTATTTCAATATGTCAATTTTATTAACGATTCAATGGAGGGGGGATTTGTGGTTGACTCTGTTCACACTGACTTTAGTAAAGCATTTGACAGGGTTAATCATAAATTACTATTTGCTAAATTAAAAGCTTATGGTGTTGATGGAGCTTTACTTGCATGGGTAATTTCTTTTGTAAGTGATCGGGTTCAGCAGGTTAATGTTACTGGTTTTAAATCGTCAATATGTACGGTCCCTTCTGGTGTTCCTCAAGGATCCCATTTAGGACCTTTTTTTGTTTTCATTATTTATAAACGATATTGGACTCTGTTTAAATTCAAATTATCTTTTATTTGCTGATGATCTAAAAATTTTTAAAAAAGTTGAATCATCTGTGGATTGCATTTCCTTGCAAAAGGATCTGGATGCTCTGGCGCAATGGTGTACTGTCAATGATATGCATTTGAATATTGATAAGTGTAAGCATATAAGGTTTAGCAGAAGACGTGATGATGTTCTCTTTCAATATTACATTAACGATGAAATTCTAGAGAATGTTTCAGTTATTAGAGATCTGGGTGTTTTATTAGATAGATCCCTATCTTTTGTTAATCATATTGATTATATTGTCAGCAGAGCTATGAGACTGTTGGGTTTTATAAAAAGAGTGACAACAGGTTTTACAGATGTAAGATGTCTGGTTATGTTGTATGTATCACTTGTACGGTCAATATTGGATTACAACTGTATTATCTGGTCACCTGTTTATAATATACATATTGACAGGATTGAACGTGTTCAGCGGAAAATTGTGAAAGCTCTTTGTTTTAAAGTTAACATAAGACATGAAGATTGGGATTATAAACAGTTGTTACAATATTTTGGATTTCACCTTATGTATATACGAAGACAGTATTTTGAATTATGTTTTGCTTTTAAAGTGTTAAATGGATTTATAGCCTGCCCGGAGATACTGTCTGCTTTTAACTTACGTGTTCCTGCATTCAATGTCAGGTTACAGCATATGCTGCTACAAGGGTATCGCAGTACCAATTATTGTAATCATAGTCCGCTGCAACGAATTGTAAGAACTGTTAATAAGACAAATAAAGCTGATATTATTGGAATACCATTTAACACTTTTATTAGGCATATAAAATCTTTATTTGATATGTAACCCAGCAACCCTGCATGCATGTTTTTTTTTCGTTACTGTTATTTTATTTTCTTTATATGGTAAATATTAACTTTTGTTGTATTTGGCTGTTTTTTTTAGTATAATATTGTAAACGGTATAATCCGTTAAATAAACATTATTATTATTATTATTATTATTATTATTATTATTATTATAGGTCGACGTTTCGTATTATTTCCAATGGGTAGTGCAGTATGATGCCCAACACGGTGCGATCTATCGATCAAATCAGGTAAAAGCTTTAAGTTTTCCTTTAATAAGTTTACAACTAAATCGTCTATTTTCTTTGTCATGCTGGGAAATTTCAAAAATTCTTATACAGCTCAGCCTAGAGTACTGCTCCAGATCGTGTATTTTCGTATTTAATTTATTTATTTCAGAGTTTGTTATTTGCAGTTTTTGCTCAGCTTCTGCAATTTTGGAATTACATTCTCGCAATGCATTAGCCGTTGCTCTTTCCACGGATTCATTACTACTTTGGTTTACTGTCTTCACAAACATCGAATCTTTGTAAAGGGTATCGATAGTATTACTGATTATTAAAGTCCGGACAGATAAACATTTTCAAGCAAATGCTCAGTGGCGTTACGTTGAATATATTTTGAGAAGATTAAAATTTAGTTAAGATTACCGTCACTAATATCAACTGTCCTTTGACTTTTCAATTTCTAGAGTGATTGTAATAAACACGTATGCCCTATTGCTTTGACTTGACTAGATTTTCTATCTTTCTTTCCAAAGCCTACCCTAAATGAGTTTTTTTTTTGGAACACACGATACAATTAACTATTATAATCGACGATTTAGGAAGCGGACAAGTAGGGCACGTCGAATTTCGGCACCGTCTCATAATACTCGAGATTGTAATAGTATATTATTATAATTTTTTTTTTATTAACACCTATGTGCTTACACTATTAAAACTGGTCTGCAAGACCAACCATTAATTTACGTCGGATAAATCTTAAAACTAAATACTTATCAACTAGAGTCCATCCAATGATGTGCTGTAGATTTTCCTGACTATTATTTGCACTCTCACACTCGCGCACTATGCTCTGCTCTTACACAGTCACTTTACACGAGCTCGAAGGGTTTGGTCCTCTTCAGTCTACGGACGATATGTTGTCTGTCCAGCAGCTGAAGAGCTTCAATGTTTTCATGAAGGTGTAGTCTGGCCTCATGTTTGCCAGCATACCTTTTGATCTCTTCCTTGACCATGGGGATGTTTAGATCTCGGTGTAAATCAGCGTTGCGTAAGTACCAAGGCGCATCTACTATGTTGCGTAGTACCTTGTTCTGGAAAGTCTGTATGCTTTTTATATTGCTGTCTTTGGTGCAACCCCATAGTTGTATACCGTATAGCCATACTGGTTTTAGAATCTGATTGTAGATTAGGATCTTATTATGTATTGACAGCTTGGATTTTCTCCCAATTAGCCAATAGAGTTGTCCGTATTTTAGTCTTAGTTCGCTTACTTTCTTCTTCACATGTTCCTTCCACCTAAGTTTGGCATCTAGTGTCATGCCTAGGTACTTAGCATTGTTCGCGTAGGGCACGATGGTACCATTTATATCTAAAGATGGTGGAGCGTTTAGTCTTCTATTTGTAAAGTTAATGTGAGTAGATTTGAGCTCATTCAGCTTAATTCTCCATTGTTTAGTCCAGTCAAGTATTGTATTGCTGGCTGCTTGTAGCCTCTCAACGGCTAAGTCTTGGTCGGTGTCCACTGCCAGAAGTGCGGTGTCATCTGCAAACGTAGCAACTGTGGTTCCTTCCAAATTTGGCATATCGCAAGTATATAGTAGATACAGGATAGGCCCCAGCACGCTGCCTTGAGGCACTCCCGCCTTTATCTCTTTTAGTTCCGAGTATTCATCTTCTTGTTTGATCCTGAAGAGTCTGTCTGAGATGTAGGATGTTAGTATTTTTACATATTGTTTTGGGAGTATTTTGTTAAGTTTATGTATCAAACCTTCGTGCCACACCTTGTCGAAGACCTGGGCCACATCTAGGAATACTGCAGAACAGATTCGCTTTTCTTCCAGTGCGCATTCGATTACATCCGTAATACGGTGCACCTGATCTATTGTTGAATGTTTTGGTCTGAAGCCAAATTGATAGTTTGGTATCAAGTTATCATTTTCTATGAATGGTTTGAGTCTTTTGAGAAGCAGTTTTTCGAATAATTTCGACACAATTGGCAACAGGGAGATAGGCCTGTAGGACTTAACATCGTTAGGCGGCTTACCTGGTTTAGGTATCATAATCACTTCTGCAACCTTCCAGCTGGCAGGAACATATTGGAGCCTTAGGGCTGCGTTGAAGAGGTAAGTGAGCATGACTATGCCTTTTCTAGGCAGCTGCTTCAAGATTTCTCCAGTGATCAAGTCGTATCCTGGCGCTTTCTTTAAATTTAGGTTTATTTTTATTTCCTTAGCTACCTCATTTGGAGTGACAGGGGTGATATTTTCTGTTCTTAGATTAACAAAAGTGGTCAGAGTATTATTAGCTTGTGTTTCGTTAGGTGTGAAAATGTCTGCCAAATGCTCGGCGAACAAGTCCGCTTTTTGTTTGTTGTTTTTGGCCCACGGGCCATTTTCTTTTTTAATTGGTGGTATTGATGATATAGGTCTTTTGATTTTCTTGGTAGCTCTCCAAAGGGAATAGTCAGTTTCTTCATTCGCCGTTAGTTTTCCCAGGTACGAATTGATGGTGTCTTCTTTTAGCTTTTGTATCTCTCTTTTAAGTTGTTGTGTTTTATTGTTAAGAATGGTTTTGTCTAAAGGATCTCGTGATTGTTGCAATTTTCTTCTAGCTCTTCTTTTTTCCTTGACTATTTCTCTGATTTCTATTGGGTAATTTACACCTTTGGCTTTGTGCGTAATTTCCCTTGTGTTGTTATATGCTGCTGCCTGTATGAGCTTGGTTAAATTTTCAGTTTCAGCTTCTAGTTCTTCGCTTGTTTTTAGGCTAACACGTAGATTGATATTTTGCTGTAGGTCCAACTTAAAACTTTCCCAGTCTGTAGTTTTATCCACTAGTGCTGGTCGAGTTTCCTTTTTTATTATCTTCTCGCTCAGAGTCATGATGACTGCTGAGTGATCAGATTTCAGGTCAAAGTTTTCATCGAGCTCCATGAAGTTGGGTGAAACTTTGCGTGATATGAAGAAATCCAGCAAGTCTGGAATTTTATTGGTGTCAGTTGGCCAGTACGTGGGCTTACCTGTGGAATGGAAATTGCATCCTGCTTCCCGAACAGCCTTTTTCAACTCGCTACCCTTGGTCGTGGTTAATCGTGACCCCCAGTCAACATGTTTGGCATTTAAGTCACCACCTATGATGTATCTTTCTCCTGGATGTTGCAGAAGAGTTTTATAGTCTTGTTGTTTAAGATTATGCCTAGGTGGACAGTAGACCGCTCCTACTGTTAGCTTTTGTTTGGTGGACTTGATCCCTACTACGGTAAGTTGAATGTCAACACGTTGTAGGTGGCATTCTTCAAAGTGGTTAAGGAATTCCTTGATTACAATCGCACTTCCACCTTTTGCTTGGTTATCCGGATGGATTGTATGGTAAGTTTTGTATCCTCTTATCTTTAGATATGACTGGGTTGTCATGTGTGTCTCTGAGATGAGACACACATCTATGTTCTGGGAATTGAGGAAAACTTCCAAAGAGTGTTTTTTGTTGAGAATGCCGTTGGCATTCCATATGGCAATCCGTAGGTCTCTTTGGTCCATGATTTTATTTCTGTTTAGGGATGGCACCAGTGTGTCTGGCTTCTAGTTTATCAAGTCGGTTATTTACTTGATTTATAGATTTCATCACATCTTGCAGCATTTGCATTATGGATGGTTCAGGTTTAGATGTAGAGGGAGTAGGTTCTTCCTTCTGACTCTGTGCTGCTTGTGCATATGATACGCCAGCTTGGGTCTTATTAGAGACGAATGTCCTTGGGGGAGGTTTTGTTGCATTTTTTGTCTTTAAAGCGTTAAACCTTCTTTTTTGCAGTTCTTTCGCCACTATGCATCCCCTGTAGTTGGCAGGATGGGCTTCAGAGCAGTTTGCGCACTTTGCAGGGGTATCTTTTTCATTAGTGCATGTCGCTGACAAGTGATTACCTGCGCATTTTACGCAGGTGGGGGTATGTTTGCAAAATGTTTGGGTATGCCCATATCTTTGGCATTTTTTGCATTGCGGTATGAGTTTATTGCTTCTTATTGCTTCAATTTTTACCTTCATGTGGTTTAGATATTGTATTGCAAATATTTTATTTATGTCATCGGTGTTATGAAACTCCAGCATATATAATGGCAAACGGATGTATTTTTTCTCATTCTTCTCTACTGTTTTTTTGAGTTTTTGAACCACCTTTACTGGCTTGAGTCCTTTTTCTTTAAGCTCCTTCACTATTTCTTCAGGCTCACATGATGGATGTAGATTTTTCGCCATCACGCGTATATTTCTGGTGGCTTTGTTTTCATATGTATGCCACTCCAGATCGGTTGTATTTATTAGTGATGTTAGCTCCCTGTATTCCGGTTCAGTACTAACGTTCACTTTGACCTGTTTATTGTTCATCATGCTGGTATTACAGTTGAATTTATTAAATTGCAGTTTAGCTTTGATCTCATTATAGTTTTGTACATTGCTTATTATAATTGGTGGCGGCTTTGCCGGTTTTGCAGTTTTACCTAATTTTGCTGGTTCTGCTTTTGGGCTGTTTTCTAATTTTTCTGGTGATTCCTCTGCTTTCCTTTTCTTATTGCGCTTATTTCCTTTTATAAGCCAATCTGTTTCCCTAGCAACGAGTGCTTCCTCATCATCCGAATTTACTGGACTATACTTTTTGTCATCAGGTTTGGCCTGCAGTATTGCTAGCTGCTCTCTGAGTGCTTTGATTTCGGCCAAGGCGTAGTTTAGTTGTGCCTGTAAATTCAGTATGATTCCGTTCTCTAACGCCTGTGTATTAGGTGTTATTTTAGGTGTTTGAGTTTTCAGTTCAGTCATCTGTAAAACTAGATCAGTTAGCTTTAACTCTAACCTTTCTCTAGCTGTTTTTTCGGTTGCCCATGCTTTGTAGTAATTTGCTTCCTTTGCGACCTGGTTTTCTTGGGCTTCTCCAGGTGTCGACGGCCTCGACGGCGGTTTGTACATTTTTTTGCTGTCTAGGCCAACCTTCGTTGGAATTTTATCGCATTTTCATCATATAGTATTTCGTCCACTGACCTACATCAAACGACACACGCAGCATAAAACTGCTACACTGCAATTTCCGAGGTCAGAGCACTGCACAATACGTCTTAACTGTTTCACTGTCACAGCACGACTCATAGTATATTATGATAAGAGTTTTATAAGAAGCATTTTGTAGCACCCACGGGTTTAGAGGACGACGAGCGTAGCGGTGCCCTAAAGAAGTAAGTGCGATAAAATGCCTTACAAACGAGGTATCAAACAGGATTTTATCTACTTTGCCACTTTTTTAAATACAAAAATCAAATTTAAAAATGTAGGGAATTTCGCGGCAGTGTGTGTGCGGTGCATTAAAGGCGGCTATTGAAAGTTCGATATTTGTATACGGAGCGAAGTACCTATGGTTGCCAACATTAAAAAAACGAATTATTCTGTTTCTAGTATGTTTATTATAACATCGCTTTTTGTCTAAACAAACGAGTATTGTAATAGCCTAAGTACGAAAGCAAAGTAGATAAACAATTTTAGAAGAGCAAGACCGAAATGCGGTACACAATTAATCATGAGATTGCGTTGCACACTTCTTCATTGCACCTTTAAAACCGCCACGATTATGATTGTAATACATTCAGTTTTGAACGTGTGTCTATCTATGCCCAGCTATTAAGAATCAACTGCGTGCGTTGACACTAGGTTGATATCATGATACAAGGAAACAGAGATATGACATTCCCGTGTTTTAAAATCGTTCACTTTGCGCATGACGTCAAGCGGTGACAGTCAAGAACCGTGACTGTATGAGTTTATTACGTAAAATTGTACATTACTGTTGATTAAATGAGGCCTGTTGATGCAAATCTTGGTGAATGAATAGTTATTTACGTTATAAGGCCGGAAAATGACTGATTCAAATACGAGTTTAGATGTTTACAGACCAGGCGAGGAACGGGCCGAGTCGGGAATTTCTAAACGAGTAATTTAATCATATTTTTCCGCTGCTGATCATGTAAGTTAGTGTTACAGCCTTAGTAACAAAACGTGTAAGTCGGTGATTATATTTGTTTGCTGCTCGCCGTTTACAACGGCACTTAATATTATTATTAAGTTCCTAGGATAATAAAACTAACAACGCAAGATACAGACTTAGACTTTTTGTTTGTATGTAATTGGAAGTGTTTTTGTGACATGTGACACTCACAGGTAACACGATTCACGAAAATTAATCCTGGTGGCAGGTGACAAACCAAACGATTTTTTTCAAAAATCTATTAACATTTTGATAAGCAGCGGAAAAAATATTATAAGATAACTCGGAATGTATCTATCGCCTGTTAACATTCTCGGCAGGCAACAAGCCTCGGCTTCGCCTTGGCTTGTACTTGCCTACCTCAAATGTCAATAGGTCCTTATATTCTTTGTTACTTAAATAGCTATTTACGGCCGCCTATCCTACAATGTTTTATTTCATACTGTTTACTGGCGGCTGTGGAAATTCAAACGTATGAATAACATGTTGGTGGCACTGCAAATCGATGTCAAATTCAAGGTTAGCAGGTTAGGTTTTGCGTCAGTTTGTGTCAAAACTGATGAAAAACCTAACCTGATAACCTTGAATTTGACATAAACTTACAGTGACAACAACATATTATTCAGCAGTTGCCTAGCAACACTTTCCGGCCTTATGGTGTAATGTTCCACTTTCCGGACTCAAATTAATGACGTAAAGTCGTATTTTCCGAACAGTATGAAATAAATGCAATTTCATTTAGTCGGATATCATGTTATTTTCAAATGTGACTTTGGTAGTAGCCGCAAATGTGATATTCTCATTTACCAAGTTTTGCATCTACTTGCAGGCTTCAAATGGGATAATGACTGGGTTAAATGAAACAAAAATATGTAATAACATTTTAATGTATAATTTTCTAAACTGTGAACTGCATTCTGAAGAAGAAGCTTTTGACTTCGCGATATTTACACTAGGTACAGCATTTTTCTTTAATTGGCGACAATTTTTGGGCTTATAGTCCAATAACTCGTGTTTCGAACGTAATCTTCGTCTTTGAAATGAGTAGAACAAATCCGATAATTATCAGCGTTGAAATGGTCAGCACAACAACGATTCACTCTTAACACTACGCCTTGGTTCCTCTTTAGGGAAGCGAAAAAACTATAAATTTGGTCTAATCATTTTTAAATTATTATTAGCGCTGCAACTACACACTGCACACCGAATTGCTTGTAAATTAATTGCAAAAAAACTAAATACTAACACAAGAGAATATAGGTTAAAGCCGTCAAAACAACGATGGCATGTCACCACTTGACGTCACGGAGCTAATGACTGGTGGGGGAAGCATGCGCAATGTCATATCTTCTAGTCTTTGTATCATGGGTTGATATATGTATATGGATCTATTTTAGTGTTCAATTAACACCTGGTATGATTTCTACGCGTGCCGCAGAACCAGGTTTCAAAAATTCACTAGTTTAGTAGTAGTTAGCCATTGTTGCCTTAATGGTTACCAGCAGTTATATTACACCTACGACTAATATTTTCTCGCGAGTGACACAGTACAGCGCCATCTACAAACGAAACCGTGAAATTAGTTTTCGGGGGAAGAAGGCTGTAACTGCAGCGCCTCTACATACTTATATGTTATATTGGACAAGAACTTTACAAGAGACTCGAAACACACTATGTTGTCTCACTCTAAGACGTTTTGCCGTAATTATATCGCGCGCTGTCCCACTTATTGCCTTTGAAAGTTCAAAGCATTGACATTTGACCACAATGTCTTTTGTACAAAGGTGTGAATAACTGAAGTTTAAGATTTGTGTGTACTTGGGATGAAAATGTCTGTGTAATGTAACAAATTTGCGTATGACCGTAAAAAAAGCAGTCATTTCTCTATGTGGACTGCGGCACTGCAGTCACAGCCGTTCCTCTCTGCATTGTTTCGTTGGAGGAATAGATTGAGTCATCAAGAATAGATCAGCTGATTTTTTGGAAACGCAGTACGGTTATGCGGTTTGTGTTGTTTGAATCTTGATTTGATTATTTTACGAAGGCTGCGTGTTTGTGTAGTGTGCCGAATTTCAATGCTCAGTTTTTGAAGCAAATTAATTTGTACCATATTACCAGTCTATACAGGGTTGTTCAATTTTGATGCTCACCATTGGGATTTAGAAAACGGTAAAAGATACAAGGCCAGTTAAATTGAGGAAAAGTTGCAGATTCTAATACTGACTGATATTCAAAATAGAAATTGAACCTAGCCGCCTTAGATTTTCAGCTATGTCAAAAAACTAATGTTGTGGTTTTTTATTTTCTTCATCTAAAAAACGAAGAAAGTATTGTAAAGGAGAAAAAATCACCTTCCAAAATTTCTTCAGATCTGCACGTTTCAGAGTTTCTAGATTACGAAAAACAGATTTTCTCATTTGCGTCTGTCTGACTATCTATCTGTCTGTTCGTCTGTCTCTTGGTGGTGTAACTCAAAAACTATTTATTTGAAGAAGACGATATGTTGCATGCGAATTATATGTCTATCTGGCACGAAACAAAAAAAAATCGGTCAAATATGTACAGGGTAACACCTTAATTTTTTTTTTTATATTTTCAAAATCTTTAGTTTAAAAACTTTCACCTACCAGGAATGTTTCGCCTAAAGTTTTTTACAGAATTTTTATTCTATATCGGTGACGTTTTTACCGTCACTGGTGGTATTTGTATTTAGTGTATGTATCTGTAGACTTGTAGAGGTTCTGCTATGTTGCCCCCTGCCAGGTATTCGGTTTTATTAAAATTGATTTCTAAGCCCCACTTGTTGTGGCATATATGCTGCGTCATATCAATCTAATGCGATAACTACATACTTGATCGTATGCTATGGATAGTGCTGTCTGCAATTTTAATTCTCATAGGTTGGCATTTATCTCTCCAGATTTGTAAAGCTGCACTGATTTTTTCAAAGTTGGCGCTATATTGCATCCCTGTTGAAAGCCTTTAGCAAGTGCTATTGCTCGATACATGTTATTTCCATTTATACCATAGCTTACATTATCGTTGTCAATTTTTTACTGCTTATGTTTTTCATTTCCATACACTTCCACAGTTTACTCTTGGGGAAGCCGTCATCCGCTTTTTTTTTAAAGCAACGAATACCAGTTGTAGGTACATCTCCATTGTGTGTCAGCTGTGTTATCAATAGACGATGGCGCTGTCCAGAAATGGCATTTCTCTTCTACTTAAATTTGTAAATTCTGCTTCAATTCTTTGTTTAAAAAAAATATCCATATAATCTTTTAATCGACGAACCTATACTGATACATCTATAGAACAGAGATTTTATCCAAATGCCGGGCATAAACCTCAGCTACCCATTATGATTTGATATTACACACTGTAGATGAAGTAAAGCAAGCCATGAAAGCTTAAAAAAATTAAAGGAAGTCCGGTTCAGGAGAAATTATGACAGAGCTGAAAGTAGCTCTAAAAATAAAAAAACATTAAAAGTTAATAATTACATAAAACATTTCTGGCCTCTGCAGCATGGAAACCATTGTCCCCAAAATAACACCTAAGTGGAGTATACTTAAAGATGGTAGAAACTAAATTACAATATCATCAAGTGCAGAATCAGATAGTTGAAGAGCACGGCGGTGTTACACCAGATCCAACAAACATATTGCAACTTATGCTTAGTTAAAGTTGTCAGGCCACTTTTATATTTTACGAGTCTGCCTGTATATAGGTTCCGTTTCAGTCATATTTTACCGTATAACCCTTCAGCTAATTGCATCTAAGATTCTAAAGTTGACACGCACGTAGCTTTTGGTTTCCTAAAAAGTTCAGCGTACCGCTCTAATCTCTATGCCATCATATGTACAGCTGTTTTGCCCCGTCGCGCTTAAGAGCGATTGTTTACAGCATTTTCAAAAACACGCAAGAAGGACATTTTCCAAAATAATGCTATCGTCGGACTACAGGCTCTCGCGCCCGTGGCGAGACGCATTCGCATTGGTCACAGCTGCACGTTGCAAGGCGAGCGCGTCTGTCTGGAATTTAACTTGGCTTTGTTTTAGGGGATTTAGTCTAGGCCCGCCAACGAGTACAGTCGATATAGCGTGATTTTTGGGGCCTTCGCGGTCCGGCGCGGAGGCGTCCGGTGTTTCTTTTGTGCTGTTACAGCGAGATTTGACATTGTTAATTGTGAGACGGTTTTCGGCGAGCTGTGCACAACGCTTACTCATCGAGTCCAAGCTGCTAAATCAAGGTATTGTGCGCTCCTATATTTGTACAATAGTCGTTCATGTCTCGCCGTCGGCAGGCCCGTTTGTGCTACTAAATTAAATATACTTGCTATTAGCGTTTAATCAAGGCATTGTGTGTCCATTTCTGCATTTAACGTTTGAGCTACTAAATTAAATATACTTGCTATTATCGCCTACTCAAAGCATTGTGCTCTCATTCCTAAATTTACCTGTACATGTTTAAGCGCTATTGTTAGATAAGGCGTCCCCAGCTGGGCTTTATTTATTTCTTTTTAGGGCAAGCCCTTGTACCACTGTGAGTGTATTGTGTACGCTGACCACGTCGGCACTACTGTAACTTTCGACCATGGATTTGGCCTAATAGATTTGTTTGATGTATTTGACTTATGATTATCCCTTGTATTTGTGTATGCTTGTTTACAGGGTGACTTAGTCACTATGTCAATATTTATGTAGTGCTTAAGAGTTGCAGGTAAGTCGGTTGCGCTCGTCGCTGCAGTGATGAAGTTTATGAGGCTACTACTATACTCGACTCCCGTTAAGCTTAGGTGATAAGTTAGAAGGTAGGCTCATTTGATTTTCCCGGTTTTACTCTGGGTCTATCCTTGTATTTTCGTTTATGTCAATGAAACCGGGTGGCGAGCTATTCAATTTTATCAATGTTTACCGCCCATTTGGCCGTTGCCCGTAGGTAATCTCGTGAAGAACCCTCCCTCGCTCCACTGATGTTTAGCCGGCATTTTCTTGTTTCGGGTTGGGTAGCGGCCTAGGTGAGTCTTTGTACCGATTATGTAAAATATCGTCCGCGCCGGTCCTTTAGTTTTTGTATGTGCCGGCACGGTGTCGTAAAACCCGTTTTAGACCACAACAAAGTTTTAACGACAAAGAAAACTTCAAAGGGCGAAAGAGTTGTAAAACACATGGATAACTGGAGAACCCGCCGTAACATTTTGTAGAGACGTGTAGAATACTTTATATAGGTAAATACACTAAATGATTATAGAAAGAGTGTCTAATAGAATACTATAAAACGTAATTTTTTTCAGAGACTATTTCGCTTTACTGCCAGTTTTTATAACATATTATATAAAATCTGCTTTATTAATTCTTGCCACCCTGTGCGTCACTCATTAACCAACGGCTGATCCATAATCATGAAATGTCTGGTGTATATGTTGGCTCCTAGTTATCACGTCGCCGTCAGAACGAAGTAAAAAATTTAAATTACAGTGCTTAGACGAGAGTTAACGACTTATATGTTTCGACGCTGTGTGGGTATGATACGAACCACGCTCAGAGGATTCAAACCACAAGCCGTATGGTGGCAAATTCTTTGTTGTCTGGCTTATTAACCTGCCATTTTTATACTTTGCGGGCTATATTGTTAGTGAAAAACCCATAGGTAAACTGCAGTTGACTAAATGTACAAATAAATAGCTTCAACTTTGAAATCAGACTGAAATTGGTACCTTGTTTCTAATAATTATCACTGCCGTATAAAGACTGTCTGCCTAGACCTACAATACGCGAAATTAGAAAATTATGACACATTAAAACTATGTATGCTTCAAGAATATTTCGTCACACTATGAAATTGGAATATTAATAAACGAATATTTTAGGAAAACAGTAAATAAGGAACTTACCTTTGCGGCAAAATGTATTTTCCCCGCAACATTCGCTTTTAATTTTATTAGTTTGGTAGTGTTGGTCAATACCAATATAGAAATTTACAGAAGTTGCAATTCACCAACCTTCGTTATTGCATTGAAAATAAGTTTTGATAATTTTCAAGTTTGGCATAACATTACCAAAATCTGAAAAAATCCAAGGCATAGAAATAATGAAAAAGTTTTAAAATTGTTCTCATCTGTATTATTATTGTTTATTATACGCTACGCGAAACGTTACTGCAAAGTTCTACTGCATAGCAGATCATTAATAAATAATACGTACTACAGTTTTGCACCTTTTCAGCATCTTGTACACTTTAATATTAATTTGCAATTAGATAAAGATGTTGAATTCGATATTACATTAAAATTTGTATATAACTTTAGAAGATGTATTGCTTATATGAGTCATTCTTATTATTACATTTGTTAGCTATTTTAAAGGAGTTCTGAGAAATACAAGTGATCCGATCGGCGGCTCAACATATTATTGTTCATAATTTATTTTGTTTACTCATGAAACGTGCTTTAATAGCAAAGGCAAGAACTGGGGCAAAGATACTTTTATTTAGTGATGGGCATAACCGTACAATTTTCATAACCGAATTATTTGCATTCGAATGATATTAATAACCGAATGATTATTTGAATATTATTCGAATAAATTTTGGCTCTCGATTCGTTTCGATTTCGCCGGTTTGCCGGTTGGCGGTTCACCGTCATCTGCATCGGCATCGTAAGCGTTATCTTTAATAGGAACGGCCCCATAAATTTAACTGGTCGACTGGGAGTCTCAAATGTGTTAATAACTTCAACAAGCAGCCGCGAGCTTCACTTGGGTCAATCAGTACAATCTGCCTTGCTTATGGTTATGAATGACGTATGATTTACAGAATTTCGATCACTTGCAGGTCGCTGAGATACGGCACGTAGTACGTAGGATATTTTTTATTCGAATACTTGGAACGAAAACCGAGTTACAGAGGTTATTTCAATAACCGGATAACAGGTTATTTTTCATTCGAATAAGCACATCACTACTTTTATTAGGAGGAATGGGGCAGTGTGAAAAATGGATTAGATGTGAATAGACCTTTGAGTTGTTTATTCGATATGTATCTTTAGTTTTGTGTTAATTGTTCAATAAATAATTTTAAAAGGATTGGTTGTTTGTGGAGCTTTTACATTGTATAAACTAAGTAACTTTGCATTTTCCATACATATACATATGTATATGTATTTGCATTTTTAAGGTCCCCATCAATTTTTTTTACTACAATCGCCATTAAGTTTTAGTACAAACAGCTTACACTAACATCCTAACCCTGCCAGTGGCCACTATTATTCTGCGAACAAGTGCAGCGCGGAAATGACCTTAACCCACGTAATATTATTCATGTTAGAGTGAAATACAATGCGACGCGCTATTTACTATTTACTTGCAAATTTACAATTTCACAAAGGGCCATAATAAAAAAATGCACATTTTCCTTATATACAAATTGAGAAAATAAGGCAATCCCCACTCCACCACAACCGCATTCCGAACTTTCTTAAAAAATGCAATCGACCAGCATAAAATCTCCAAACAGCGAATTTCACACAAATATTGATTTTAAGGATTTTCCGATAAATATAACGTTTTCCCTATTTTGCAACTCTCATATCCACCTGGATCGCAAAATTCCCACACCCCGAATTTTTTAAAAAAATACAATTGACCAGCAGAAAGTCTCCAAACAGCGAATTTCGCACAACTATTAATTTTAAAGTTTTTCTGATAATTATAACGGTTTCCCCATTTTGCAACCCCCAAATACACATGGGTCTCATAATTCCAACATCCCGAATTCTCTTAAAAAATACAATTGACCAATAGAAAGTCTCCAAACTGAGAATTTCACACAAATGCTAATTTTCAAGTTTTTCTGATAACTATAACGGTTTTTCCCATTTTGCAACCTCCAAATCCACCTGGGCTGCAAAACGTTCACATCCCGAATATCAATCCTTAAAAAGTCCCCAAACAGCGAATTTCACACAAATATTGATTTTAAGGTTTTTCTGATAGTTATAACGATTTCCCCACTTTGCAACCTCCAAATCCACCTGGGGCACAAATTCCAACATCCTGAATTCTCTTAAAATAACAACCGACCAGCAGAAAACCTCCAAACAGAGAATTTCACACCAACATTGATTTTCAGGCATTTTTGATAATTATAATGTCTTCCCCATTTTGCAACCCCAAATCCATATGAGTCAA
Source organism: Agriotes lineatus (assembly GCA_940337035.1). Classification (NCBI taxonomy): domain Eukaryota; kingdom Metazoa; phylum Arthropoda; class Insecta; order Coleoptera; family Elateridae; genus Agriotes; species Agriotes lineatus. Next base: position 92,187,734 of record OW679202.1, read on the forward strand.
AAAATTCCCACATCCCGAATTCTCTTAAAAAATACAATTGACCAATAGAAAGTCTCCAAAGATCGAACTTCACACAAATGTTAATTTTCAAGTTTTTCTGATAGTTATAACGGTTTCCCCATTTTGAAAACCCCCAAATCCACATGGGTTGGATAATTCCTACATCCCAATTTTTTTTAAAATATACAATTGACCAATAGAAAGTCTCCAAACAGCGAATTTTACAGAAATGTTAATTTTCACGTTTTTCTGATAATTATAACGGGTTTCCGTAATTTGCAACCCCCAAATCTACCTGGGCTGCAAAATTCCCACATCCCGAATTCTCTTAAAAGATACAATCGACCAGTAGAAGGCCTCCAAACAACGAATTTTACACAAATGTTAATTTTCAAGATTTTCTGATAATTATAAGGGTTTTCCCATATTGCAACCCCCAAATCCACTTGGACTGCAAAATTGCCACATCCCAATTTTTCTTAAAAAAAAATCGAACAGTAGAAAGTCTCCAAACGGCGAATTTAAAACAAATATTAATTTTAAGGTTATTCTGATAATTATAATGGTTTACCCATTTTGCAACCCTCAAATCCACATGGACCGCAAAACTCCCACACCCCGAATTCTCGTAAAAATACAATCGACCCGTAGAAAGTCTCCAAACAGCAAATTTTAATTTTCAAGTTTTTCTGATAATTATAAGGGTTTTTCCCATATTGCAACCCCCAAATCCACTTGGACTGCAAAATTGCCACATCCTGACTTAAAGAAACTACAATAGAACAGTAGAAAGTTTCCAAACAGCGAATTTCAAACAAATATTATTCTGATAATTATAACGGTTTTACCCATTTTCCAAACCCCCAAATCCACCAGGGCTGCAATATTCCCACATCTTGAATTTTCTTAAAAAATACAATCGGACAGTAGAAAGCCTCCAAACAGCGAATTTCACACAAATGTTAATTTTCAAGTTTTTGTAATAATTATAAGGGTTTCCCCATATTGCAATCCCCAAATCCACTGGGACTGCAAAATGCCCACAACACAAATTTTCTTAAAAAATACAATCAAATATTAGAAAGTCTCCAAACAGCGAATTTCACAAAAATATAAATTTTAAGGTTATTGTGATAATTATAACGGTTTCCCCATTTTTCAACCCCCAAATTCACATGGGTCTCATAATTCGAACATCCCGCATTCTCTTAAAATATATAATTGACAGATAGAAAGTCTCCAAACAGCGAATTTCACACAAACATTAATTTTAAGGTTTTTCGGATAATAATAATTGTTTCCCCATTTTGCAACTCCCAAATTCATCTGGGCCGCCAAATTTCCACCCCCCAAATTCTCTTAGAAAATAAAATGGAGTAGTAGAAACTCTCCAAACAGCGCATTTCACACAAATATTAATTTTAAAGTTTTTCTGATAATTATAACGTTTTCCCCATTTGGCAACCTCCAAATCCACCTGGACCGCCAAATTTCTACTTCCCAAATTCTCTTAAAAAATAAAATCAACCAGTAGAAAGTCTCCAAAGAGCGCATTTCACACAAATATTAATTTGATAATTTTTCTGATAATAATAGCGGTTTCCCCATTTTGCAACCCCTAAATCAACAACATCCAATTTGCTACAAATGCACCTCAGCTTTGTATTCATGTAACTTCGCCCCCGTGCATCGCAGTCCCTAAAAACCAGCAAGTACGATGAGCGTTGGTTCATCCTCTTTCCGACTAACCCCAAATCACATTTGGATCTTTCAAAAAGTATGCAATGTAACAGCATTGAACGCTTTCGTGTCCAAAAAATCGTTTTAACCCCCGTATTTTCTTATATTTTCACAGCTTCTCCAGAAAGTTCGCCTTTGACTAGATCTTCAAAATGACACCAAAAACATTCACCTGCCATACGTAAAATTTGCAAAAATTCGCGAAAACTGCACATTTTCTAAGCGTCACACAAATTGCTATAAGAGCATCGTACTAGCGTCACATCTCCAATTCGTTAAACATTTTCAATGTTAAAATGTTTCCTCTTATTCTTTAAGAATTAAACTTCTTGTAATGCCATGTGAATAAGTGTTGGTTTTATTCTGTTATTCTTTTATGGCTGCGACAATACATATAAATGAAGAGAATGGGGATAGGTGAAAAGTTACATCCCTGCGGGACACCAAGATTTGTTCTTTCTAATAGGTTCTCGAATTCATGTATACACATCTAATTGTCTTGCGTGAATTATATGTAATAATGTGATTCCTCTTTTAGTTATTATTTTTCATAACTTGTTTCGTATTGCTTTGCCAAAGGTTTTAATAGAATCTACAGGGTGAATTCTAAATGGCGGAACATATCATCACGCGATTCTGCATCAAAAACTGAGCGTTTTGTTCGGAAACGTTTAGTTTTCGAAGAATTCTTAATTAAAGTTGGTAAACTGCAAGCAACACTGTGTGGTCAGTCGTACTAAGCTGTGTGTTAAGTCGCCTGCGATTCACATAGCAACTCACTTGATTTGATTAGGAACCTAAGGAGAATGTATAGAGACATACTAGACCTCTTTTGTAGTACTATTCTAATTTTATTACATAACTAGTAACACATATTGGCTACGTTTTAAGTTTTTTTTTTTTTTGTAAATACATTCTAGATTACAGTAAGTGCTCAAAGTGGCAACCCCCACTTCTAGGCATTTCATACACGTATGTATTATGCTCTCTTCTAGATGTTGAAGCATATTGTTTTGATGAATTATTATAAGACCTTTATTTATTCGTTGTTAAAGTTGATCTTGAGTATCAATTTCCACTTCATACACAAATGCTATTATAAGTTTCCCCCAAGAAAAGATTTAGACAGCTTAAATCTGGGCTTCTTGGTGGCCAAGGTAATACTACATTGCCACGACTAATCCATCGTTCTGGAAATTCCTGAATCAACCATTCTCGAGTTTGAATTTCCTAGTATGCTGGTACCAAGTCCATTTGAAAAAACATATTTTTCCTTAAATTTAATGGTAGATCATCTAACAGATTTCTAAAATCAGTGTCTAAGAATTCAACAAAATGATTCGAGTTTAGTCGATCAGGAAAATGTGTAGTCCTATAAGCCAATAATACCACCCTACACATTAACGCTAAACCGAACTTGATCATTCGTTTGGTACAGTGTATGGGCGTTTTTATCGCTCCATTGGTGTATATTATGGATTTTAAATATTCAATTTCGGGTGAACATAGATTCATTAGTCCACAAGATACGTCCAATGATTCCTTTCTTGCCCACGAAGTAACCATCTGCAAAATCTGACTATTTGCTGGTAGTCTTCTGGTAATAATCCCTGGACTCGTTGGTAACGATAAGCATGCAAGCCATTTTTATGTAATAAGCGATCAACGGTGATTCCTTTTGTTGATTATACTACAGCTGAAAATCGTTATTTCATAAAAATATCGCACAATAAGCAACCCGGAATCTAAGTTTTTTTTTAAAATAAATTCAACCAGCCCAACAAACTAATTGTTATACATGGTACTGTTATTGCATAATACATATATCGTAAATAACTTAATGAGGTCAGCGGACAACCGCCCCTCGGAGGTTGATTTACGCTACTAAAATGACATTAATTTATGGTTGTTCACTATCACTAGAGTCCCCGGAGTTTGAGAGAATATCTACAGGTAGGACAAGCTTTAGCCGTTTGTGAATTTTTATTTGTCCATTGTAGTAGTAAGTTGCACTGGCACATGTTTTAATATTCGCAAAGAACTTCCAAGTTCTTCATGGATTTGATGATTTCTCACGTACCAGGGTGCATTGACTGCAATACGTAGCACTTTATTTTGGAGCACCTGTAACTTTAGCATTTGCGTCTTTGGTGTATTATACCATACTGGTCATGCGTATGTTATAATAGGTCTCAAGATGGCTTTATATATTAATAGCGAGCATTCTGTTTTCAGCGTGGATTTTCTGTTTATAATTGGGCACAGTAGCGCTAAACGTGCATAGCATTGGTTTACTTTTATGTTAATGTGGTAACCCCATTTCAAACGTTGATCGAGATGCAGTCCCAGATATTTAACTGCTGAATTGCTTGGATTCCAATAAATGTTTTTTTCATAGATTTTCAGAGTGGATGGGTTCTAAGTGTAAATATCTCGGCTTCACATTTTGCTAGATTTACTGTAATTCGCCATTTGCTAAACCACTCTGTTAATTGGTCAACCGCTTGTTGTACATCCGTGATAGCTGTTTCCAGATTATAATTTTGTGCTACTATTGCAGTTTCACCTGCAAATAATGCTAGTTCCGTATTTATTGTTTCTGGAAGGTCACTAATGTAAATATTAAATAACACCGGCCCCAATATGCTACCCTGCGGTACACCTGCTAATAAGTTTCTTATGGTAAAGATGGTGGAGTTTACTCGCGGGTGCCCATTAACTGGACGCTAAGAATTTAGTTAATCCTTATTGTGCCTGGCATATCTGTTAGGGGTGCCATTCATTGGACGCTAGTAATCCTTACCATGAATTTGACGCTGCTCACTGCTACCTGTGTGTTAAAGTGGTGATCTTAAGGTGATCACGCAAAACAAAAATTGAATTAAAAAGATGTTTGTATATTTTAATGTTTTGTTTTTAGCATATTTTAAATTTTTATAAAAGTGAAAATAATGCATATTCATAAATCTAATTAGTAGGTACCTGCTTATTTACAGTAGAATACATAAATGGGCTATTAGTCAGTATAAAACATATTTACAAATCAAATTACTTATTTACATTAGAATACATGTGAGCAACACATTTCACAAAATGAAATCTTGAAATTTCCCTTAAATTATAACGTCTTATATTGGTACATAACAGTTTTGTACGTTTACGTACTGCAGGGTCATATTAATTTGTCAAGCACGAAAACACAACAATTTCTGACTGTTGATCGTTCACGAATAGAAAATCCTCTTGTCTAATTGTTGAAATATTCACTTTCTTCAACATACCTGCAACGTCTTCGGTAGATTTTGGTAGTGGTGGTTGACGTTTTCGCCTACTGTTATACAAATTATTACGAATGTAAGACATATCTCCAAGAAATACCGTACTTATTTGTTCACTATGTTTTTTAAGATGGAATTAAGATAATTTGCAACCATTCCATCCATTTTATCGACACCGCCCATGCCTTTGTTGTAATTTTGGTTGAGGTACTAAGATCTTTGATTTTGTTATTCTGCAATATCGCGAGGTGCTTTTCATTTCAGTATCTTCACAATTACAAGCTGCAGTGACAATTTCGTTGTCATTCCATTGATATACGATTACTTCCTCGCTACTAGAAAAGTTGTGAGCACCTCGTTTCTCCTTTTTAAATGTATAATGTTGCTTCCGTAACGGGCAATCTTCTAATCTATTGTCTCTAATAGTTCCCGTAGCACAGTATCCTAATGTAGAGAGATGTTTCAAAAGTTTGATTGATGTGAAATAATTATCCAAAAGATTTTATTACCGTGATTTTGAGGAATTTCAGCCATTTTAATCAAATTTAGTACTACGCTACCTCCCAAGACAAACAATTCAGATTTATTACCGTTATTTTGCTTTTTGCCAGTATACAGGGTTTTCCTAAATAAGTGTCACAACGGAACACTGTAGATTCATCATGAAAAAAGGAACACTTTTTTCGTCTTCCAATTTTCTTTCCGGTATTTCGTTTTTCGAGAGACAGGGTGTCAACATTTTTTACAAAAGTTGGTTCATTGCTCTAAAGTCAACCGTTTTCGTGAAAAATGGGTTTTTATGAACAAAAACATTTTGCTAAACGTTTTGAAAATCTTTTGTAATTAAAAAAATAAGTAGTAATAATTAACAATTTTAACGAAATTCAACAGATAGGATTTTAACTTAAAAAAATTTAAAAACAATTGTTTATCACTTTAACGATTAAAATTTACAAAAACTGTTCAAAATTTCGTCGGTTGGCTTGAATGCACGCATTACATCGTCGGATCATGTTTCTATGAACGTTGTTCATAATTTGAGGGGTATTTCTAATTTGTTCCGCTGTGGCTTCAACCCTAGCGCTCAATTCTTCGACAGTATTGACAGGGGTTTCATAGACAATGTGACCCCATAAGAAAAAATCAATTGACAATAAATCCGGCGACGGGGCGGGCCAGGGCACCGGTCCACCTCTTCCGATCCATCGTTCTCCGAATGTTCTGTTGACGTACTCTCTTCCAATAATTGCAAAATGCGGGGGTGCCCCGTCATGTTGAAACCACATACGTTGTCGAATATTTAAGGGGACATTATTTAATAATTCAGGTAAAACCTTCGAGAAAGTTTAAATAAATGGGGCCGGTCAGTCTTGGCGGCAACACATAAGGACCTATCAGATTGTTGTTAATAATACCCGCCCGTACATTGATGCTAAATTTGTGTTGATGACCTTTGGAAAAAATGGCATGGGGGTTTTCTTCACTCCATAAATGATTATTATGTAAATTGAAAATACCCTCTTTAGTAAAACTGGCTTCATCAGTAAAGAGAATTGATCTTGGAAGGTAAGCATTTTGTTCGAATTAGTCTAGCAACCAGCCACAGTACTCCAGTCGTGGTGCAGAATCATCTGGAAGTAACGATTGTACCTTTTGAAAATGAAAAGGGTGAAGTTGTTGCTCCTTTACGACGCTCCACACGTTGAAATGGCCTGTTTGTAAAGAGCGAGCAATTCCTCGGGTACTTGCTCTTGGATTTTCTTCAACCAGATGAAGTACATCTTCAAACTGTGAGACCCTACGGTTTCTTTCCGCCCGCAGTTTCTTTTATTAGGTTTAAAACTTCCGGTTTCCCTCAGACGTATCTCAATTCGTGAAAATATTCGGACGGCCTTCGACGATTTGGAAAACGCAGGGAATACAGGCGTTGTGCAGCTCTGCTGTTACCGCGTGTTTCACCGTAAATTTTGATCATGTCAGTGTATTCATTATTAGTAAAACCTTCCATTTTTACCACACTTGTAACAATTTTAAGCAATTACAAAAAAAAAACACTCAGCAGCATGACAATTAATTAACTTGAGACTCTTGACAGTTCTAAGGTAATTTGTTTCCAATGGTAACTTAGAAAAATGGAAGACAAAAAGTGTTCTTTTTTTCATGAGGAATCTACAGTGTTCCGTTGCGACACTTATTTAGGAACACCCTGTATGTGTCAAATGAAAGCAAGTAACCATTATTAGAACATAGTGCCCAATTTTTAAATCTAAATCGGATGGGCTTTTTCTTAATAAATTGTTTTGCGTAGTGCTTTCCATAATAAGGAATGATGCTTTCATCGACTCTTAGATGCTCCTCCGAACCACCATACATTTAAAAATTTGCGTTTAACTGATCAATTAAGGGTTGTAATTTATATAGTTTATTCTCAGGATCGATTTGTGTGTTATCGTTGAGATGCAAGTGTCTCAAAATCGTTTCAAATCGATTTAGTCTAATGCTCTCTGCCAATATTTTTGGCACATCGTTCTCGTTAGACCAGTACATACGTTGTTGGGATATTTACCATAACCCAATTCACTTAGAGTTAAATTTAAATTAAAGTTTTTTTGAGAAGCGTACAAATTGCTCTGCTCCAGTATATTTGCAATAACATCTTCATCGAAGAATAGATTGAAAAACTACCGGAGTAGCTTTTTCGTAAACTGCAGCTGGCGGATTTTTTACATCACAAACCTGTTGTATATTGAACTGCGGCTCTTGCTTTCTCCAAACTGCTCTTTTTTGTTTTTTTGATGGTGGAGAAGTATGAGGAACATTATTAGCGTTTAGAAGCAAAGCTGCAAGGGGTATCGTATTCTTCTGTGGTGGCAAATTCCTTGGAAAAATTCTGTATGCCGTCGCCAGAAAGATAAGTTTTATTAGGGACAAACTCACTCATTGCTTTCAATATCCCAGGACCTAAGTGATTGATGTTTCCAGCATGATCATCATCTGAAAGATCATTGTCGATATCGGTATCTTGGCCATCTTGAGGCGGCGTGATGTATATATTGCCGCTTTCAAAATCACTTTCTTCGATACAGTCGATTAGTTCAGCAAGCGATAATCTAAAATCATTAAATTTCTATTTTACTTTTATTCTGACATTCTTTTTTTTTGCAGAAAAATATGTTCACAGCGCATAATGTTCGATGAAACGAACACCAAAAATAAATTCGCTAATCTTTATAAAAACAACAATTTAAAAATTTCGGTAAATAATAACATAACCTCTTACTGTCTAAGCGTACTGAATCCGAAATTGTAGACAAAAATTCCAACAAAAACATGTAGAAATATAACATAAACTTATCCGCCGTGTCTAGTGTTGTATAAACTCGGATCCATCACTTTTCAAAGATCTAAAACCAATTTATTTAAACGTGTGTGTATCATTGTTTACTCACTCGTGTTCACTTACAGTCTTAGAAGGTTTTGACATTACCATAGTGTGACATATTTGGCAGGAATCTGTAATAACGGCAAGAATGGCGGCGCCCGATAAAACAAACCTTGTGCACTAATGGGTCAACGAAAGAGGCAATTATGTTAATCCTTTCGTCAGCGTCCAATTTAAGGGTAGGAGTAAAGGAAGCCAGGTACTTGGCGTCCAATTCAAGGCCGACCTTACTCGCACTGCAAAAGGTTCTATTTTCAAGAAATGATGCTATTATTTTAGTTAGGTAGTGTGGGGTGTTAATTTTTAGTAATTTGTAAATCAGACCTGCTTGCCATACCTTGTCGAATGCTTGTTGTAGGTCAAGGAAGGCTACTACCTTGTACTTTTTGTTTTCATACACTTGTTCAATCGTTTCTGTTAAGCGCAAGAGTTGATGTACGGTTGAGTGCTTTTTGCGGAACCCATATTGAAATGTCGGGAGTATATTCTTACTGGTAACAAAATCTTGCAGTCTTGCATGGATTACTTTCTTAAGTAGCTTGAAGGTTGTTGATAAAAGGCTTATCAGTCTGTAGTTCGTTTTCTCCTTCCCTGGTTTATGAAAGGGTAGAATGTGGGCGAACTTCCATTTCTCGGGAAAATAGCCTAGTCTTAAGCAAGAATTCATTATGGTACATAAGAATGCCAACGATTTTTTTGTTAAATTTTTTAAAATAATATTCCTGGGCCTGGTGATTTTTTTTATTTGAAGGTCTTTAATAAACTCTTGTATTTCACGTGGGGATGTTGGTTGGATTTTCACTGGGAGTTGTGGGAAATAATTGCGTACGTAGTTTGTGATTTCATCTACCCGGTTTTCATTTTGATGAGTCACATCTGCTGGTGTGCAATTTTTTTCTATCTGCGTGGCTATTACTTCACTCTTTTCTTGGCCAGAGGGGTATACCTTGTCGTCGTCAGTAAGTGGCGGAATTAACACTGTTTTTTTTTAGTATTTTGTGTGTGACTTGCCACAACAAAGGATCTCGCGTTTCAAATTGCTGTATGTATTTTTCATAGCTTTTTATTTTGTAATTGTCCAGTTCCCATTTTACTTGATGAATCAATTCATTAAGTAGGGCTCTTAAAGCGGAATCTCTTGATGCCTGCCACGCCTGGCGAATTTGATTTTTTGTTTTGATTAGTTCTAGGATTGCATAGGGTGGTTGTGTATAGTCATAGTTTCGCTTCTTATTTTGCTTAATTGTTGCTTGTTTAAGGCTGGTTTTTATAGAATTTGTAAAGCTAACTAATGGCTTCCCTAATTGTTTCGGTATTATGTAGGTTCTTGGGTGCCATCATATTCTTGTCTAAATTGCTCTGGAAGAGATCCCAGTCTATTATTCCTTGTATTAACTTTGGGATTGGTGGTGAGTACTGGGGTGCATGAAGAAAATATATTAAAACTGGTACGTGGTCTGAATCCAGTTCTGTAAGGACTGTTTGGTAGATTGGTTTCGTGAAATTTTTGTGTAGCACTATGTCCAGTATATCCGATTGATGTCTCTGCGGTAGGGATGATATGTATGTTCTGTTGGTGCCGATATCTGAACCGCTAGTGTTGATGTCCAATTATTTAATTTTACCCCATCTGGATTGTTGAATCTACAGCCCCATATGGTGTTTTTACAGTTTAGGTCTCCGATAAGCAACGTGCTTTCGTCGTTTATAAATATGTCTCTGAGATCTTGTTCTGCTTGTTCACCCTTGTGTTGTCATTAAGGTGTAACTGTATAGCTGTTGTTTCTAGATGTTGTAGTTTTAGGTTTGGCAATGAGAAGTGCGTTAATTTACGTTTGACTATAATTGCGACTCCTCCGGAAGCAATTGCTGCTGGGCGATCATTCCTGTATACTGTATATCCGGGTACTTTAAACGTTTCATTTTCAATCAAGTGTGTTTCGGAAACGCAGGCGATATCAACGTTGTGTCTAGATAAAATTTATAAATGAGGATTTCTGGGATTTAATCTCGTTGGCGTTCCAGTTTATAATTGTTAAATTGTGTATAGTAAGTTTTTAATTTGGATCCATGTTGCAGTAGTGTTGGAATTACTGTTGTGAGATATGGCATGATCTTATCTAAGTGGGGTATTATTAGGTCTATGATAGTTTTAATTATTTTGCGTTCCGATAGTAGCGTCTCTGTATGTTCTGTTAGTTATTATTATGGTGTAGTGTGGGCGATTAGAAGTGCTATTTTGGTTGGTTGTTGATGTATTACTAGTTGCTCTGTTGAAAGTTTTTGTGAAGTAAATGCAACCTCTATAATTAGCTGAATGCTCTGCTCCGCAGTTTACGCATTGTGGTTTGTCGGTTGGTTTTTTTGGACAGTTATTATAGGGTGGTATTTAACATTCTACCAAATTTACCCAATCTTTTCGTACAAAAAAATACTTTCGTTTCCCAAAAATACTAAATGCTCACCAAAATTAAGAAAATACATAATCTTAGAGCGACAACCAAATATTGACATCATGCTAGTCTGTAATATTATTTGTTCCTAAAAATAACTTTCGTTGTCTAAAAATGCTAGATGTTCACCAAATTTTATTCAGCATTTAATTCTAACGTGATACCCAGATATTTAATTTTCGTCAGTGTCTTATATTATTTAGCAGCTAAAAAACACTATTTGTTTAGCAAAAATACACAGTGTTGACTATATTTTATAGTACATTCAATTTCAAAAGTATACCCAGATTTATAATTTTTGTTAGTCTAAATATCACTTATAAGAAAAAAATATCTCTCTATCTATTAGGTTTTGTTTATAAATGGAAAGATGCTCGAGCTTATTTCATTTTTGGAGTAACAGAATAATTATTTGACGCACAGGTAGTTTTTTCAAGAAAGACTAAGTATAAATGGATAGCGCGAATAGGTATTATGTACAGCACGGATGCGTAACTTGAGCGTTCTAAATTTGGTGAACATTTAGTAAAATCGATAGACATATAGAATTTAAAATGTAAGCAATGGTAAAACAATACGCAACATAGCTATTTTAGTGGTGCTGTTCTCATTTTCCGAAATATAATAATTTGGGTTCCATTAAGATTTTTTGATGTTCATTAATTTTTTTGTTGGACAGCGCTAGGGATGTATGGTTTAATTTGGTGAACATTATATTTGATCCCGTTATTATATAAATGGTTTCCTGTACATTTAACGCATTCGCAATAGTTACGCGTATGTCCGTATCTCTGACATCGCTTACACTGTGGGATATCCTCTGTTTTTTTCTAGGTTCTACCGAAATTATACAGTAATTGAGTTTTGTAAGATTGAATATTTCGTTGGTTTTCTCGGTTTTGGTAAGCTGTACTGAGCATAGGGGCATAGAAATTTTGTTCTTATTGTACAACCTGGCGACTTTAATTACTGGGTATCCAAGTTTAATTAATTCATTCATTATCTCTGCATCAGATAAGAATATCGGGATATTACGAATTATTACTGATACGTGTAGTTGACTTGCTTCCGGGTCTCTGAAGGTATGATATTTTAACCGATTTTCGGTGTAGTATTTAGTTAATTCTCTATAATCATCGCTACAGGTTAGGTTAATTCTCAGGAACTGACCTTTAGTTATAGTTGTAAACTCTTTCTTAACAATATTTCCGATGTGGTTTAGTACTTCTTGATAATTGGTAGCATTATGAAGATATATTGGGGTAATTTTTGGTTTGCGTGTAGTTAGTTGATCTGAAGTTTCAGTAACCATGCTTTCTGGTGTCGAGGATTGTTCTTGATCTTTTGCATTATTGAGATAATATTTATTCTTTGTAATTAAATTATTTGTTTCGAATAAATATCTCTTGCTAGGTTCGATTGGTGGCGATAAACTGGAGTTATCGCGCTTGTTTGTTGTATTAGGCACGTTAAGTGGCATTTTGTTAGAAGCGTGGGCCCTCCGACTGGCACTTCCTAATATTTGTCTAATGTATTGAGTTATTTAAAATTTCTAATAACAATGTTTATACGAAAAACCAATGTCTACTCACGATACAGCGCGTGGCGAAAGTTATCACAGCTGTCACAACGATAAGTATAACACATGCGTTCACGACGGCTGTTCAACTCGGACCGGAATCTAACTTAAAACTCCCAACAACTTGTTATCTATGAGGCTAACAGCAAATTGGTATAAGACTATTGCTTCATCTTTGATGGAAAATCGGAAGATGCTATTGTCTATTGCGCGTCATTTGGGATTCACTCTGTATAACTATAATGTGTTTCTCCATTAAATTCTCTGTTTTTAATAATGCGTTTAATAATAATGAATTTTCTTTGCACAAAACTTGACAAGCAACTTGATTTCACGCACTACTCTCATGTGGTCTTATGTATTACTGGCTTTTTCCTGCGGCTTCGCTCGAGCAGGAAACCTACCTAAGAAAGTGTTTAATATTGTTTCCCAATACAAACTCTGAAACCCCGTTTCACCAATATAGGGTTTTAATTTTATGTCATGTCCATCTTCTTGGACTTACTAATAAATGCCATTTTCGCAATCAACGTCCCAAAAAAACCTCAATATCGACACCCATATCGATTTTTAGGCTTATTTACCCCATTTTCCCCCTAAGGAGTTGATTTTCGGAAAATCACGAAATATGTGTTTGATTATTTTTTTTTAGGAGTAAGCCTACTTCTACGAAGTTTCAAGTCGAAATGTCTATTTAATATTATTTTTCCATACAAAATTGGAATCCCCCTTTAGGGTTTGAATTTCGAACTATTCTTCCTTATTCTTTGTACACATCATAAAGGGAACCTCTGTGCAAAATTTTAGCTTTCTCGGTCCAAGGGTTTGGGCTGGGCGTTGATGAGTGGGTCAGGACTTTTAGAAATATATGTATATAAGGTATCTGTCTTTCTATAGTTATTCTTATGTTTTCCTGGAGCGTAAAACTTTTTATTGGGTCTCTCCATTTCTTTGAGAGCACCTCCTAGCTGTAAGCTTTTTAAATTGTAATTATCTCTTCTAGGGATGTGACACGATGCCTCACTATAGTGGATAGGCGATATGTTTAGTTCTTCTGATATGGACATATTTGTTCCATAATCTGTCGATTTCTTATTTTCTTTGTTTTTATATGTTTGGTATTTTTGTATGTTTGATTTTTGTTTTTCTTACTTTTTGTTTTTTAGTTCCTTTTACGATAAAGGAAGTATTGGATTTACCCCAAAAATTCTAAATTACGTTTTCAACAGATCTTCACGTTTTAGAGTCTCCTGAACCCAAAAAACATGTTTTTGTTCATTGGTTTGTCTGTGTGTCTGTGAACAGAATATCTCAAAACTGAAAGAGGTATGGCGTTGAAACTTTATATATAAGTTTTGTGTACTATGTAAATGAGACAGCAAGCTCTTTAAGAAAATCGCATAACCGGAAGTAGGTGTTTTTTAGTCTTGTGATTTTTCAGTTTTTTTCGATTTTTTCAAAAACGGCTCTAACGATTTTTTTTAAACTTTACATTTTTAATGTGTATTGATGTGAGATAGGTGATTTTTTAGTTGAGTACTTCCAAAATGGGTTTTTTGTTTTTTTAAAAAAAAATTTATTAACTCCTATTCTAAATAGAACACCAGGTACTATATTATTACATTTTTGAATTTAGCTTAAAATTCTAGGGAAAATTTGTCTCTTGAACTAACACTCTATTTTGTACCGTTTTTGTAAAATTTCTAATTTTTGAAAATTCTTGTCAAATGCTTAAAAATTTGAAATCAAATTTTTGGCTAATTATAAGATCACTGTAAAAGGAAGTTGTGTGGGTGTATCACACCAAATTTTTATATTATTTCTCTAGTCTATTTTGTACTTATCTCCTTTATTATTATTACTTAGGATAAGTACCTACTTAATAAAACATTAGTAAAACGTTGTATGCCAGGTTTTGACAATATGACTATTAGTATTATTATTACTAGTTTTATATGTACTTACAAAGAGGGCGCGCCTAGAAAGCTTATTGCAGAGTGCTTATTCGCATGTGTGTGCGTTAAATCCTTAGGGAACGGAGCTGCAGGTCTCGCATCCTTATTAGAGCACTCGGTTGCGTTAGCACTATAGGAAACGGAAAAATTCTGCCCGGTCGACGCTCGGGAAGTTGATACAAGGATCTATTTTGAGTTCAATTAACACCTGGTATGATTTCTACGCGTGCCGCAGATCCAGGTTTCAAAAATTTGCTACTGTAGTAGCGTACCACATTGCTGGGATATGGTTACCGGCAGTTATATTATATGTACGACTAATACTTTCTCGTGAGCGACATAATGCAGCACCATCTGCAAACGAAACCGTGAAACTAGCTATAGGCGGAAGAAGGCTGTAACTGCAGCGCCTCTACATACTTATGAGTGCTAGGGAGAGGGTTTAGGCAACACACTGCGCTAGGTAAAATTTTCGTAAAAATAAAATCCTAATGTCGGGGATAGCACCTACAAAAATCAATTTGAAGGGACGTTCGCTATTTTATTATAGCGTTGGTTGATATAGAGTCACTGTGCCAACTTTAGATTATTGAAAAAAGATTTCAAACATCTTATAAATCGATATTTGTATAATTTTACTTAATGAAATATAAAGGAAATTATTGAGATAATGGGAAATGTAAATATGACCTGTCAATTGAACACTTATTAGCAGTTAAATGACGTATAGAAAACGATTTCAAACGAATGCATTCTTTAAATATTCAAGACAACGCAATAGTTTAGGGCACCATATTCTCCAAAATAAGCTTCCTACATCTCGTTCTGCTATGAACGCTCTTAGGATTAACTTGTCGTAAGACTTTGCAGGGTTTTTAACAATAGCAGATATTTACCAAGGTGGTACGTGCTATAAACAGGTAAATATTTATTAATTCATACGTT
Organism: Agriotes lineatus; assembly: GCA_940337035.1. Lineage (NCBI taxonomy): Eukaryota > Metazoa > Arthropoda > Insecta > Coleoptera > Elateridae > Agriotes > Agriotes lineatus. Next base: position 92,203,126 of record OW679202.1, read on the forward strand.
TAACTTTCGAAAAATAAAAATTTGTTAAAATTAAATGTATTAATAGGCTTGTAAAAATGTATATTACATTTATTGCGTTGGCATGCACCCCAATCCCAATATTAATAAAAATGTAGTGCATAGCATGTTAAATAAATCGTTTACAGTACTACCAAAGAGCATATGTACTACTACAATATCTAAATGAATAAATTACCACTAAAATTTGGCACACTTGATGAAAGAATCTAGGCAGTTATTTAGAAATGCTTTATTGAATCATCAGTACAAGTATTTTTACAAGACAATCATAATATGTACATACTTGCAATCGAGAAAAGATACAGGATACCAAAAAATATAATAAATAAACTAAGTAACTTACGATTACATATAAATGAAATGAAATTACATGGACACCAGTAGTATAGTTTGTTTTTTTGCTTTATTATTTCAGTGGCTTTTGTAATTGCCAGTTTTTAATTTCTATAATGTGAAACTACATAAGACTAATTAAAATTGGGCAATTTCATAGACCACTCGAATGATAAAGCAAAAATCAAACTATACAAATCGACAGAACATAATTGGTTTCCGCATATTTTGAAAAAGTATAATAGATTAAGAATCCTTCAAAAGCGCGATGTTTTCAACATTTTTAGGTACGTAAACATGCGTAATGATCCCTAACCAAAATGTTGAAATATTATAAAGGAAAGCGACAACATTACAAAGCACACACTTCATTGTTTTCTTCCTATAGTTAGGTTAGATTTTGCTTTAAAGCTTTAAATTAATTCAGAAAATAAGAAATGTTTATAAGGCGCCGACCAGTAACTTGAAATGGAAATGTTCTCTTTTTCGCAATAGAGTTCTTCAAGTTCACTGCTGTCATTATTCTCTTCGTCGAAATTTGAACTTGGACTATGATAATCTGGTTTGTTTTTTGAAAAATCATTGCCATAGGACAATGATTCTGTTTCGGAAACATTATCGTCGTTGTCACTTTCATTGAATGGAAGTTCGTGTTCATTTTCAGATGTGGTATCGAAACAATTTTCATTACTTTCGGAAAAAGGAAATTCAGCTGGTAAGGAACTTATCGGAGCTTCAGAATTACAAGTAAAGAACATCACACTATCAACATCAGAAGTTAGGTAACCGACAACTAATGTTGCTGGCTCTGTTTGTAAATGAGCATCCATCTCCTGGAGAGAATTATACGCATGCTCTTTGATTATACGTTATATTTATTACAGCACTTATATTCGCTTATCACGTCTATATTCTTATGCGATAAAATGTATACAATGTGGTTTTTCCTGAAAAAGGCAAAAGCGTCAAAAAGTTATTTGTTTTATTAGTACAAAAATAGTTATTGGTCTACCAAGTGTGGAATAACCGAGTTTTCGCACGTGGCAAACAGTATTTTTTCACAGAGTAAGTTACTTACTCGTACATTAATAAACGTTTACCTCCATTTGTTCCTGCGTTTGAATTTTTAAAAAGAGTGTTGGAAACTAAGTCATTTCCTAACTATACTTCTAAAAATTGATATGGAGAAGTTCAATTTTTTCCAGCAAGTTAGAAAAATCCATATTTTTGGCACGAATAAGAACAAAGTCTGGCAATCTTATAAATGAACTACATAAGTGACTTAGTTTTGTTGCTATACAGAAATATTCTACATTTAAAAAAAGGTTTATTACAGTGGAAAAGAGCAATTGTCTTGCATGTCCCTATGTTCGCACTAGCCTCGACCAATCTTTATATGTTTCGACGTTATATAAGTACAAGTACTTTTGAAAGAGTATTTTTAATTAATACCATACGCTAAACCTTACAAAGCACCAACTTCTACACCTCTAGGCAATAAGAAGTTACTGCCAATATATACATTAAGAACAATTTGACAGTTTATTTGTCTGTACAATGCCATCTTTAGATTAACTCTGAGATTGTATGGTAGAAGTATCACCTACTCTGTGTAATAAAACGGTTTATTTAGTTTTGTCTAGTACTATATTTCTAAATCCCAACCACAACCACACAGTTTCCAAATGTCACAAAAAGGATGCACTATGTTGTTAAATAAATCAAAACGCGGTGTATACATAACATAACATCTAAACAAAAAGTTATCAGCTATTAAATTTATTGTGTCCTAATTTAGTTGTGCCAACAATATAGAATACATCGTAACGCGACATCTAAAACGACGAAACAAAATCTAAATGTCATTGCCTAACACTCCCAACGAAAATTTGGTATTATTTCAATTTGAAAACAAAAACAAAATTAAATTTATCTAAAGCAAAATTTAGTATCTAGTATAAGCTACTTACTTTGCACAAAGTTGTTTCATAATCATACTTTTACGTTATCTTGGCCTAGCCAATCGATATTTTCCCTTTGGCATTTTACGAATTGTTTAAATAAACAAAAAACTTTATAAAAGCACTTGTGGGGCACTAACAACTACTGTTACCGATGATCGATACAGAAAGCAAGTTTGAGTAAAAGGATTTTTTTAGGAAAATTTGGTATTTATACAGGCCAGTAATGTGTTAATTATTACAATCAACGAAAGTCGTAACATCTAATGAGCAAAGGGCAGTGGGGATAATTACGGTACCTTCACAATTTGTCATTTATGGTAATTGTTATTATCAGACAAATGATGTTTTAACCTTTCTGTGTAATGCTACAATTTTTCAGGATTTTGAAATCGTTGACGATTACAAGATATTAATCCCATCAAAACATTTCAGTGAAACAGTTATACATAGAAGTTTTGCTTAATAGATTTTCAGATAAGGTACTTAGTGAAATAATCCGCTTCAGACACAGTTGCCTGCGTATTCTTCTTTCAAGGCGCACATCAAAAATTCACCTCGCTCACTCTAGTAATGTATGAGCTCGCCTTAGCCGCAAATTGTCTATGTAAAGTGAAAGCGGGGAAAGGCCAGCAAAAATTGTAACGGTAGGTTCTAACATATATTCACTTCATCACAATGAGCCTTCGAGGTCTCCTGGCAATGGTAGTTCCTGACTAACAATAATTTTGTTTGTTCACTAACGAATTAAAACATTCCATAATACGTAATTATTTATTAAGAAAAATTATGTGAACGAAAAACATAAGAAGGCTATCTATAAATAGTTAATTATATTACTCCCCAACATATTCATTACAACGTATCAGTTGCATCAAAATATTTCAGTTAAAATTCGGCAAGAAACGTAAGGACGTATTGAGCCAACTCGGGTTATAAATAGAAGGCCCGTCGCAGGTAATAGATTAACAGAAAAGGTACTTAGCAAAATAATCCGCTTTCGACATTACTATACAAGACAAAGTGGTGTATCTACAGTTGCCTAAACATTAGTTTTCAAAGCGCAAAAGAAAAATTTACCTCGCCCGCTATAGAAATCTCTGAGCTCTCCCTAGCCGCCTTATGTTGGACAAGAACTTCAGAACAGACTCGAAATAGACTATTTTATCTCTAGCAAAGCATTGAAATTTGCCCACAATGTCTTTTGTACAAAGGTGTGAATAGCTGAAGTTTAAGATTTGTGTATACTTGGGATGAAAATGACTGTAATGTAACAAATGTGCGTATGATCGTAAAAAAAAGTAATTTCTTTATGTGGACTGCGGCGCTGCAGTCACAGCCGTTCCTCTCTGCATCGCTTCGTTGGAGGAATGGAATGAGTCATCACGAGTAGATCAGCTGTTTTATTGGCAACCTTGAAAAATATATTTTTTTAATATTTTCATAATTTTTTATTTCTATACTTCCACTTACGAAGGAAATTCTGTATAAAATATATCTCAGCTTTAAATTTCCTTCAGACCTTTCAAACTCACCTTGAATATACAGAGAATAACCAACAATAACATTTTGAACATTGTTCATGCTGTTCAATAAAATTTTAAAAAATTGTAGCATAAGTCGATTGGTGCATCTGGTAGAAAGTATACATTTATAAGCAATCACGGCATTTTGTTTACCTTTAAACCCATACAAATATTTTCATACTTTATCTCTTGAACTGCAGTGTAACTTAAAATTTTAAATCTTTTTCTTACCGCGATTAATTTACTGTTTGATTCTGTCGAATTCAGGCTTTCACGGCCGTTGTCCATAATGGTAGGTTCTTCCGGGTTATGCCGTGGTCGTCGATTTGAACTTGACGTTTCGCTGCTCATGCTCTCAGCTTCTTCAAAAGTTTTCTAAAGACTGATGTTGATGCCCTTTGCTCCTGGTTATATACCGAGAAGTTCTTGGCTGCTCATGTTTTTAATAATTTCTAGGGATTCCAGAATAACACGAGGGAAGTATGACGTGCCTGCCGCTTGGATGGTTGAGTGAGTAAGTAACCTGCTCAGCTAGGTGGCTATTAATTCAAATCTCCGTAGCCCAGAATTTTCCTAATGGAAATTAAATAAACCTATTCAGGGTGTTAATTGAGTACGTAGATAAACTTTAAGTGGTGATTCCTTGATCAATTCCAAAATAACATGAGACCTAAACGGATTCGTTTTCAAGATACAGGATGTTGAAGTTTGAACAAAAAACTTTTTTTCAAAAATCTGGAAAACGCCTAGGGGTATTCTAATGAAATTTGGTGTAGGTTAGTGTTTCATAGTGTCATTGTTTGGTCAAAATAAATTTAATTTATTTCCACCAGTGGCGTGCATCAGGCCAATACAAGTTTTGTAGCTTCATCCATTGAGACTGTACAAAAGATGTATCTTTTATTTTTTTGATAGAATAAACCTTGTTTGAGAAAATCGGAAAAATCTGTAACAGCAATTTCGTTCATTGGACGTTAATGGGACCTAAACGGCTTCATTATTTAATAACAAACAAGCTTACAAGAGCCACAAAATATTTGGCTAAAAAACAGTGGCGTACCAGATTTTTCTAAAATAAGGTAACTGAGGTGGCCCCGATGCACGCCATTGGTTGAAATAAATTAAATTTATTTTTACCGAACAATGCCACTTTATGAAATACTAACCTACACCAAGTTTAATTAGAATACCTCTAGCAGTTTTCAATTTCTTTTGAAAAAAATTTTTTTGTTTAAACTTCAACATTCTATATTGTGAAAACGAAGCCGTTTAGGTTCATTGTTTGTATGAACTTTTTATCTTAGAATTGATCAAGGAATCACCCCTTAAGGTTTGTCTATGTACTTAATTAACACCCTGTATGAGAAAAAATGAGAAATGCAGGAGTAAATTAATTTTAGTAGCAATTGATTTAAAATAATCAATTGTTAGTAAACTTAATTTATTCCTGTATTTCTCTTTTTCCATGTTTATTAATTATTTTCTGTTACTTACAGTAGTCGCCTTAATTGCAACAGTTTGTTTTTAGCATAAAACTGGGTAGTATTTCCACTCTCAACTTTGAAGCTAGCTAAATATTTTAAAAAAGTAAGTTTGGTTTGCTGTACTTTCTTCAATCACCTGCATAATCAAAAATATTTTAATAATGTGCACCACCTTAGTACCTATAACTTTTATATATACACATTTTAATGAAATTTCCTAGTTCTAGAAATATCTTCCACGCGCTCATCGTTGCTGGATCCTGTAAGTATATTGTTTCCTGTAAGTATATTGTTCAGTTACCAACGATAATACAAAGCGTTTAACATTACAATTTTGAACTATTTGAACTTATTACTATATGACAATATTAGCCATAAATGCTGAAAAGCAAAAGCATGGTTTAATAAGAACAACCAGGATTCTTCTTACGTTTAATGATTTCGAACACGTTGATGTCATATGTGTTGCCTAGTTTCTGATTTTAAGTAACTCGTTAGTAAACATGTATTCCTTCCCAGTACAAGGTACACTGCATACGATAAAGCAGTAAACCCAATAGAACGGTTAGTATTATCCGAACGAGTGTTCAACATGTTGCAAGAGCCGATTGTTACGACCAAAGAAGGCCGGTTACGCGGAAAAGTATCCGTTGATCAAAGGGGTGGGCAGTATTTCAGTTTTCAAGGGATACCATACGCTAAACCTCCAGTGGGACAATTGCGATTTAAGGTATTGTATTTTTTTTGTACGTTTATAAATATTTGTCTCCCTTAGTTTATTGAAAAATGTAGACGTATGTAGACAACTGTGATTGTAATTCAAATAATGGAACTAAATATTCTGGAAAGTCACGATAAACTATAGTATTTAAATTTTAGTCATCGGATAAGCGGGCCAAAGTTTAATGATGCGCCTAAAAGTCTGTAGGTCATTTCCCGGTTGTTGTTAGTAAATACAGCTAAAGATAGTGAGCGCTTCTGTTGTTTTTGAAGCAAATATATATTTATTTATTAATGTTATATTGATGCGTTGATATTAATAACGCGGAAAAGCCGGTTTGTAAGTGCTACTGCTAACAAATCGGCTCTACACTTTTTTCATATCGTTAGAGTTGATAGACCTTGCATATAAATTTGTTAACTTTGGAAAGTTGTTCGTGACGTTTTATGATATTGAAATAGTTTAGCATTTATTTCTTCCATTTTAAACTAGTTTAATTCTGCGCTCAGGATCCAAGAGACTCCCAGAATGTTACTTAATATTTTTTCGTATGGCGAGGAACTATTAATACCATTTCACATCTTTCGATGTTCCGGAAAATTACTTTCGTGTTTAAAAAGGACAACAACCTGTACAGACTTGGAAGCTATTTAGTTTTATTTTATTATTATATTTCATTCGAATATATTTTGAAGTTTGAAATCCTGTGAAGCAATACATTAAACGTTTTAAGTATTTTGCTTATAGTAAACAATTAATTTTAACAAATAAAAGACGAAATATTTAATGTGTTTGCTATGATACTAGTGCAATTCTTAAAAACCGAGATGTTTCGTTTTGGTGTCTGCTGTTTGTAAATGTAGTGAACGGCTTTCATTCAAACTGCATATTCTGCAATTTATGCATATCTTGGGATACGATTAAAAATGTGAACGAATTGAAACTTTTACAGTTAAGTGACTGAATATTTAAACATTTCTTGCATATTTTAGCAGTTGTATGCAATTTTTTGGTGGAAATTGCCTAGCCTGGCATTGTTTTCAGGTATTTGGAATGTAATAAATAACGAAAAAGTGGTATCTGTTGACAAGTAAATATTTATATTATTAGAGAAAGTGACCAAAATGTGGCTAATAAATTTGAATTTCATAAATGCGACAAATGACAAGCTGTAGCTTTCGACAAGGATTGCACTAACGCAAGGAATGGCACTCTATGAATCCTTAGCACTAATTAACAGTTTTGAGAGTTCATACAAAAGTATATAAGATAGAGTAAGAAGTAAAAGTGCTTAAATTTTAGAAAAAAACGTAATTCAGTAATGAAGAAAAACCTTGGTTATACTATCTAAAATAATAGAAGCCACGTTTTGAATGACGAATTTGTTGAGGACCTTGATGTAGCTATTAATGTTATTGTAAAATTTATAGATACTCACTGTACATTTATAGACATTGAAAGAACCTTTTTAATATTTAAGTACATGTTTTCAGACAAAAGGCATACGTTTCTTCTTGAAAATTTTGAAAAGCATTTACTTGTAAGATGTTTATATGACGATGATCGATTTACAAATTTTGTTTATATTGCTTATGTTATTTATTGAAATAATTGCTTAATTCTGATGTAAGTCATTATAAGAATTATTAAAATGCCTAAAATACAATACGAAATACGTATTTTGCTTTTTTTGAAATTGTATTGTAGGTCTATAATTAATAGACGATTAAAACGTTTTAAATTCTGCATAAAGTAAATGAGTTGGCATATGCACATGCATATTTCTAGATTTTTTTGCACATTTGTTGCATATTTTTATAAAATAGGGTGCATATATACGCGAATATATTGCTTCTAATAAGCTGCATATATTCTGTTCTCTAGTTAGAATTTTCACTTGTAGCCATATGAAAACCTTCTAAATGAAAGTTATAATTGTGTATTTTATTACAAAATTATTTTTAACTAACTAACTTTATTTAAATAGGTAGTTGATTTATACTGGCGCTATATTTTATATACAGAATGTAACATAAATATGTGGACATACAAGGTGTTTTTGAAATACACGTACAACGGAAGACCACAAGTTTCTTGGCCCAAAATATGATGATTTAACTCAACTTACCTGTATACAAAGTTGCTTAGTTTAGCCGCTACAGGGCTTTAAAAATGATAAATTTTTTAAAAATTTTTAATTTATTGTATAATCAATACCAATTATTTTTCTGAATAGTTTAATTTAGAAGCTATTTTCTCTTTCACAAAATGTTAGCTGGGCCAACGGTTTAGCCACAAAAAGTATTTTCTAGATCCCTATAAGTCTAGTGTTAAGTTACAATTACTGATTCAGGCTTTGAAAATATTTTTTGTGGCTAAACCGTTTACCCAACTAAAATTTTGTAAGAGAGAAAATAGCTTCTAAATTCAAGCAACTATTCAGAAAAATAATTGGTAGTGATTATACGGGGGGTTAAAAAATATGGATGGATAATTTATTGTGACAAAGTTTTTAACACCCTGTAATTTTCGAAATTAGATTTTATTCCATAAGACGCTGTAGTTTACTGGCACAAATGCATGGCCAAAAAATGAATAGGATCTATCAAAGATTTTTCGACTTATTTGGAAAAATTTAAAAGAGCTAGTCATTTTTAAAGCCCCCTAGCGGCGAAACTGAGCAACTTTGTACATATTTTGGGGCAAGGAAGTTGTGGTCTTCCGTTGTACGTGTATTTCAAAAACACCCTGTATTGTAATTGCAAACCTGAGCGCAAAATAAGACGCGTTAAATCAATTTACTTATATTACAATGGGTTTTTTTAATATGCTGTTTCAAACTTCTTTAAAAAAGATTTTCCTATAATTACAAAGTGCTTCCATCGATTTCTATGATATTCGGTAAGACACTCTATTTGGGTATAAATAAGCTTTTGAGATGATATGAGTTATTGTCCATGAAGAAAATAGAATTTAATTGACTGCGCGATTCATTTTTTTAAGCAGGTATAATCTACATGTCCTGTATGCTGAGAAATAATAATAATAATAATAATAATAATAATAATAATAATACCCCGCAAGGGGTATGCTATTGCATACTTTGGAGAGTTGCGCCTCCACGGACCTGAGCACTTCACGGTGGGCCAGGGGACCATCGGAAGTATAAATCCCCTTGCCTCAGTACTATCATGAACAAAGTAGTGGTACGGCAGGGCTCTACTGAGGTGGACTTTAACTTCCTTGTAAGCTGGCTGCAGCTATAAAAAGCACTTCCCATCATTAGTATGGAGAGTTGTAAAAATATAAAAGCCTCGGATGCGTTAGGAAGTAGGGTTGTAACTAACGTGGGACTCCAACCCAGGACCGAAAACAATAGCAACCAAAATACTTCTCTAGATAGAGAACCTGCCCTGTGTGCTTTAGCAGATACTGACACTGCTACCACCAGAGCAGGGAAGCCCAGGCAACGAATGAAATGGACAGTAGAAATGAACAAAAGTGTCATGCGTTGCTACTACAAAGCTTCCAAATTAGAATCCGATAAGACACTGTACAGACAAGAAATGTATAATTTATTTTGTCATGAAAATCCCAGCATCAACGTCACAGAACAGAGAGTTGCAGATCAACGTAGAGCTATAATAGCAAGAAAATTATTATCAGATGTCGACATTGAAAACATTAAATTGCAAATAAGAATTGAACTTCAAGAAGTAGCTACATTGGAACAAGAACAAGGAGCAGTAATAGCACAACAGCAAAATGAAGTATTGCTTGAACTAACTAGTATCAGAAAAGATAATAATGCTAGAGAAAGGAGAGGTGTACAATCTCCAGTAGAGGAAGGCACTGTAATTCAAGAGCTACGAAATGAACTGGAGACTACTTTATTGAAATACAGTGGAACTGATCCTAGAAAGAGGCCCTACATTCCTAAACAAAGTTCATCAATCAGACTAGCCCGTATAGTAAGCGAAATGAACACAGTCTTGCAAGAATATGTCGACACAACAGACAATTTTATAGATCTCCACGCTTTAATATACTGCGCCGCAGTAGTTTGCGTAAAACAAAATGGAGCAAAAATCTTAGAGGAATTTCAATCTAAAGAACAGAAACAAAACACTAAAATCAATAAAATACCATATTGGCAAACTAGGTTACAACTACGAATTAAAAATCTCAGAAGTGATGTCAACAGGCTTAAACAGTATGTGGATGGTACGAGATCAAACAAACTTCTGAAAGAAATACAAAGAGTTTTTAAAAACTATAAATTACACTCTAAATATGAAGACCAAAATTCACAAGTAAACGAATTTCTGGATACTTTGAAACAGAAGCTAGCAGCTTTGTCAAAAAGGTTAAAAAGGTATAAAGCATGTAGCGAAAGAAAATACCAAAACAGGTTATTTCGTGAAAGAGAAAGCACCTTCTACCGTTTGTTGCGCTGTGAAACTGAAATAAAGGAAGCACCAACTCAGCACCAGGTAGAACAGTTTTGGGCTACTATTTGGTCGGACGAATCCCAACATAATGTGGAAGCGCAATGGATCGCCCAAGAAAAATGCAACGCCGCACAAATACCTGAAATGCCAATCATCAATGTAACAACAGATCTCGTATCAGAAGTTATAAAAAAAACTCATAACTGGAAGGCACCGGGTGTCGACAATATTCAAAATTATTGGTACAAGAAGTTTACCAGTACACACAACAAATTAACAAAGTACATCAACGAATACATAGCAAACCCTGAAGAACTGCCTGCTTTTCTTACAGAAGGTGTAACCTATATGCTGCCAAAGACAGTTGAAACCAAGAATCCTGCAAACTTTAGGCCCATTACATGTCTGCCTACTATGTATAAAATAATAACATCCTGTATAAATCATATCGTCTACGAACATTGCCAAGAGAACAACATACTCGCAGAACAGCAGAAGGGGTGCAGCAAACAAGGAAAAGGATGTAAGGAACAGCTGATAATCGATTCAGTAGTATTAAGTCAAGCTTATAAAAAGAAACGGAACATTTACACAGCATACATTGATTATCAAAAGGCATTTGATTCTGTTCCACATTCCTGGCTTTTGGAAGTACTTCGTATATACAAAATAAATCCTGCACTGGTCACGTTCTTTCAAGAATGTATGGAGAGATGGAAAACTACAATAATCGTTAAGTCGAAAAATATTAATATTAAAACTAAAATTATTAAGATAAAGAGAGGTATTTTCCAAGGCGACAGTTTTAGCCCACTATGGTTTTGCCTAGCTCTAAATCCTCTTTCCAATTTGTTAAATTCGACAAACAGAGGCTATAATATCAGACATGAATCTAATACCTTATACAAGTTGAGCCATCTGATGTACATGGACGATATTAAATTATACAGCAGTACTTCCAATCATTTAGAACAACTTCTTAAATTAACAGAAACGTTCAGTAAAGATGTAGGTATGAAGTTCGGATTAGAAAAGTGTAAGACGCAAAGAATACATCAAGGTAAAAGGTATGTAGAAGATTACAAATTAGATAATAATGATGTAATACCGAGTATGTTAGAAAGCGAAACATACAAGTACCTAGGTATTAAGCAATCTCAGCTAATAGAAGATAAAAAGGTTAAAGAAGAACTGAAAATCAAATTTATCGAAAGAGTTAAACACATAACTAAATCTAAGCTAAACTCAAAACATATAATAAAAGCTGTAAATACTTACGCTATACCACTGCTAACATACTCGTTTGGTATTATTGGGTGGACAACTACTGAGTTGAAAGATCTTCAGAGAAAAATAAATACACTGTTAACCAATGCCAAGTTTCACCATCCTAGGTCTGCAACCGAAAGACTCACTCTTCCACGTGAGGAAGGAGGCAGGGGATTAATTGATATATTAAATCTACATAATAATCAAATACGCAGTTTAAGACAATATTTTACTGAATCACAAGATACATCGATGTTACATCAGTCAATTGTATTATCAGATAATAATTACTCGCCACTCGATCTAGGCAACGAGCGCATCTTTCCTATAATCTCCGAGAGCGAAAAACATGAGACCTGGCTGCGAAAAGCTTTTCACGGTAGACATGCTCACGATCTAAATCAACCTCATGTCGATAAGCATGCATCGAACGCATGGTTGGTTGCCGGTGATTTGTTTCCCGAAACCGAAGGTTTTCTGTTAGCCATACAAGACCAAGTAATTAACACAAAAAACTACAGAAAACATATAATCAAAGATGGAACACGTGATGATGCATGTAGATTATGCAAGTCCTGCCCTGAGACGATACAACACATTATATCAAGCTGCCATACGATAACACCGACGGATTACAAATATAGACACGACAACGTAGCTAAAATTATTCATCAAAAGTTGGCAGAGAAATATTCACTTACTACTAGCAGTTTTCCATATTACAAATATGATCCTGAAAAGATATTGGAAAATGAATGGGCAAAAATATACTGGGATAGAACTATATTAACAGACAAGACCATTCACTACAATCGCCCAGATATTACGCTCTTGGATAAGAAACACAGGGTAGCCTATCTTATAGATATCACAGTGCCAAATACATCTAATCTACAAGGAGCATACACCGAAAAGAAACAAAAATACACCGATCTATTAATAGAAATCTCTCAGATGTGGCAACTTAACAATGCTTACGTAATTCCCATTGTACTTTCAGCTACTGGAGTCATTCTTCGATCCCTACATGACTCCTTAAAGACGCTGAAATTAGACGAGAAATTATATATGTTCTTGCAGAAAGCAGTGATTCTTAACACTTGTAACACTGTAAGAAAATTTTTTAGCATCTATAACTAATAGATGCAAATAACATACTCACCTAGCTTTGGTTAACTGCGACCCGTTAGGTGTAAGAAACCGTAAAAATCATTACGAGATTAACAGTCCGATAAACCATAATAATAATAATGTTTATTGAGAATTTTGTGTACATCATTCTCAAAAGGCGGGGTATCAGCATAGCCGTTTTTCAACTCCGCCTGCAATACAAAAAAAAAAACAAAAATATATATGTGTACATACAATATATCAAAAATGAAAGCAATAACAATGTAGATAAGTGTATAAAATAAATAAAAATGCAGTGGTGTAGATATCTAAACTAAAACAGTAGTACGATATAACATGTGCTAAAGGAGGTAACAATAACAATTACTGTCTAGACTGATTATCATAAAATTTAGATTTACAATTTAATTTAAACACTTGAGAGTTCGCAGTGATAAGGAAGAATTCGTGTATACCATTTATCAAAGTGGGTGCTATTATTTCAAAGCAGCCTTCGAATTTGGCTGTGTTGTGAGATGGTATAGCGAACTGTTCCTTATTTCTCAGATTTAAATTGTGGTAAACCATTCTCTGATATAAAAGAGAATACAAATATTTAGGTACCTCGTAAATTAAAACGTGATATATGAGGGTACAGTAATATACAGAAAAACGATTTTCAACCTTGAGTATTTTCAAGTCATTGTAATAAGGTGTAACATGTTCTCTACGATTTATGTTAAATGAATAACGCAAACAGCAGTTTTGCAAAAGCTGAAGTTTATTTTTATATTGCTGAGTTAAAAAGTTGTAATACACCTGACTAGAATAATCCAGTTGGCTAATAATTAAGCTATTAACAATGCGCCATTTAACATCAGATGGCAGAACACTCTTAAATTTATACATTGAAGCCAGTTTCGCAAAACACGATTTGCATTTCTTCGTTATATGCGATTCGAAATTTAAATTGCAATCGAGCCACACACCAAGGTTTTTTACACATTCGGAGAACATTATAACACTATCACCAATCACAATATTAGTGTTAAGATAAGAGAGAGCCCTATCTCGCATTATGGGTGAACCAACGCACATAACCACAGATTTCGATGGGTTAATAGTTAAACCATTACTCTTCGACCACACGGAGATGGTAGCTAAATTCTGGTTGATAATTTTCGCAGCGTAGTTAATTTGAGATGGATCATGGGAAAGATATAATTGCGTATCATCCGCATATAGATGTATATTGCAGCTGGCAGTTAAATGTTCAGGGAGATCGGCAGTAAATAATGTAAAAAGAATGGGACCAAGAATACTACCTTGGGGTACTCCTTGGGTAACATTTAGCTCTACGGATAGATCATTTTGAATTTTAACTTGTTGTGTACGCCCAGAAAGATAGTTTGATATCCACTCACATACAGTATCATCGCAGCCATAATACCGAAGTTCAGCTAAAAGCAAGCTATGATTAATAGTGTCGAATGCCTTGCTGTAATCTAGCAAGACAAGCAACTTAACTTTTGATTGGTCAATAGCTTTTCCTAAATCGTTTCTAATCCTTAGGAGGGCGGTACAAGTACTATGGTGTTTTCGGAAGCCCGATTGCACTAAAGGAAGAATATTGTGATTATTCATGTGAGTTAGTAACTGGTTGCAGACGATTTTCTCTATTATCTTAGATGCAGCAGGTAATACGAGCCCTAACCACTATATATTCGGCCATTTCAATAATTTTATTTCCTTCGCGTAAAAACAGAGTTTTATGATTGAACAAAAAACGTTGTTCAACTTTTCAAAAATAAAAACCTAAACAATTTAGAAGATATGTAATAATCTTTTTAACGAAAAAGCAAATGCGGTGCCTTAATTGTTCTCCGTCCACTCATAAAATCCTCTTTTAACGTTAGTAGAGTAAAATCATTGAAATGGCCGAATATATAGTGGTTAGGGCTCGTATGCTAATAGGCCTTAAATGGGACACGTCGGTTGCCTTAGGTATTTTGGCTAGCGGAATTAAGTACGATTTTTTCCATAAAGACGGAACAATACCAGTTGTAAGAGAGCAGTTGACTATGTATGTAAGTGCATTTTTGCAGAAAGGGAACACCAATAATAACATTTTCAAGTTTAAATGATCTGGACCAAAAGCAAATGATTTACATTGATGCAAAACTCGTTCAACTTCTTCGCACGTCACTTCTTGAAAATGAAGGTGATCTGCTACTTCAAGTTTGGAACTGCTTAGGAATTCGGCAATTGTGTCATCACTCACTGTAGACTTCTTGGCTATATTAGCAAAGTAATTGTTTAATGTGTTGGGATCAAGTAAACTTGTATCTATTTGATTTACAGGTTTTTTGTGAATATTCCAATTGGATAATTCTTTCCATATACGTTTTGGGTCGTTTTTGTGAATATACAATTGATTGTTTATATATGCCTTTTTCTCTTGTTTTATTGCAAACGATAGATAGTTACGAATGTCCATGTATAGGCGCTTATCGCGATCGAGACCTGATTTGCGATATTTTCTGTAATACCGCTTCATCAGTTTAATAATTGTCTTAATAGTCTGAGTTATGTACGGACAATGAGGTTTCCTGGCAACGACGCGTCGTTGCGAATAGACGCATGTAGATCGAATAGAAAAGTAACTGCTTCGTTAAAGAGAGAAACACTCTGATTAATGTCGTCAACATTAAGTATATGATCCCAGGCAATTAAAGAAGCATCTTGATTGAAATCTTGTAGATCGAAATTCTTATAATACGAAAGGTTAGCAGTTGCGGGACCGATTTAGGAACTTCAAAATTCAAATTAGTTGAATTCAATCGATGATCTGACAGGTGAGGGACGTCGAAAACACCAATGTTCAGAGGATTCTTCTTCTTTTTTATGCAAATAATATCTAATAGAGTAGATGATGTAGGTGTAACACGGGTAGGCTCAGTTATTATCTGTTTTAAATCGAACATGTCCAGCATAGCTTTGAAAACTCTTAACGTATTTTTTGATTCTAAAAGGTCTATATTTGCATCGCCTACGAGTATTAAGTCTTCGGCTTCAAGAGTCACATTAGCAAGAACTAGTTCAAGTTCATTAAACGGAAATGGTTTTTTTGGGGGCCTGTAGATGACTCCAAATGCCAATTTACATTTTCCCAACTTTATAAAAATCCAGAGTTGTTCTAAGTCTATCATGGAAACGTAACTTGTATCGATTGCAGCATATTTTAGGTGGCTTTTTATATAGATACATAGACCGCCGCCGCGCGCATTAGGTCTGTCAAATCTAATTAAGTCGTAGTTAGGCAATTGTATAAACGAAGATGGGTAATCTGGATATAGCCAGGTCTCAGATACAGCGATGATGTCGAAGTTTTTATTTATCATAAAGTCGTAAAATGGATCAAACGTGAAATTGAGCGATTGCATATTTATGTGGCAGATAGCAAGGTTTGTTGGTTTAGAAATGAAAGAACTGATATTTTCCGAAAGCTCAGAGTATCTATGCATGGTGGTTAGTGTTTTGCTTTATCTTCAATTATTTATGGAACTCCGCTAACATATTTAATGGTTAATCCATTTTCCCCTCCATCGATACGGACTAAAAACTAATTCTGTCTTTAGTTGTCAATATTCTCGATTAGGACTAGTCATGCACCGAGTGACAATGAGATCAGGGCTTATCTGCGTTATGTTATTAACTTTGATTTAAATAGGTCACACTGCTTAGTTTACGTTTTCCGGAAGACTCAAATTACATACGACAGTGTTGCCAAATTTGCTCGAATATTACACAAAAATATATTACATATTTATTAAAAAAGTGTTTTTTAGTTGTAGATAAACAGTAAGCAATAGTAATTACTGGTAATTAAATTTGCTAATGACAAGATGCCCATATCAGGTGTCATTTAAAAAATCACTTTCTCTTAAAAAACACGTTTAGCAAATTTTATTCTTTTATGAAGGATTTCTTATTCATCTAGATGAAATAGCTATTCCCCAGTCACAACCTTCTTTCGTAAAAAATAAAACTAGAAAAACATTTTTTTCGTTTGGAAAAATAAAAATGTAGTAAGTTAAGTCGTAGATTCCGAAAAATCATAAATCATACAGGATAGCCCATTCGAAAAATGTAAGTTAATGGCACTTCCGCTGAAACCGGAAGTTGACAATTTTGAATATATCAGCCTGTCAATCAGAAATTATGTCTAGTGTCCTCTTACCAAGTTTCAGTCAAATTGATTATAAATAAAGAAGTCATAACTATGGCCGTATTCTCATTCTCATTCGGTATATATAAAAGCAAGTGAAACTGTGTCAATCACGCTGGCTCGTCGCCGATTGGGCTTACTCTGTCCGCAGTCGGACTTACTTTCTTACGTTGTCACTCTCTCCTTCATAATACAACAAGTTTGTGTTACGTAATATTGCTTAAGGAGTGATTAAGGCGTCTGTCCGATTAGAATTCAATTTCCCTCTGGGACTGTAGGTTCGAATCTTACCGACTGCAAATAATCTCTGAAACTTCTTTGTGGCGCTTTAATAATCATCCTATTTTTATGCGTATTTCGCCAGACTACAAAATGAAAAATATTAAAACATGTACGTTTCGGAAGACAAACCCACTACCCATATCAGCATTAACACGTTCAACCCTGAGGCGATAGTGTATGAGCCCTTGCCTTGAACTGACATGTGTATCTTTGTGAAAAATAGGTTATTGTCAGTGAAAGCTCGATATATTTGGCAGAATATATAAATTAATGAAATTTTCGTATTTTTTTCCACAGACCAGTATACTGGTAGTCAGTATATAAATAGTAATGTCACACTATATACTGACTACCACTATACTGGTAGTGCTCCATATATGGTTGTGCCAATATATTTCTGTGAAATAAATCAGAAACTAAATCAAATAATTCAAAATTGAAGGAATTCTTTATTAAAATTAAAAGAAAAACTTGGTATTACAAAAAAACACAACATAATTGTCATTACGAAGTAAATATAAAGAATATGATATATATATGTATATATTATAGAACACTTTTACTGTTTTTTCTGAGTATGCCACATTTTGTAACAGGGGTGTATGCAAAGTCCGGGTGTGTCAGGACAGTTAGGACAGTAATAACGTGATCTCTTCCGTACATTATGCCTAGTGCAATATTTACACCGTAACATACCACTTTTGTTCTTCACAGTGATAGGAATCTGCTCTGGGAAATGTTGTAAATCGTTTGCATCTCTATTTACTACAGGCATCTTTCCAGCATTAGTAAGGTCCTCTATTACACTTTCTCGAAAATCCAGAAAGCTCATTTTGCTGTTTGTTACCTTTCTGCAGATGTAGTAACCGTTCCAAATACACATGTCGAATAGGTGGAAAAACACTTTTCTATACCAGCGTATAGTTTTTCGGGGTGTGGAGTAATACGATAGCATCTGGTCGGCCCGGTCTATGCCTGACATATGTTTATTATAATCGACTACGCAAGCTGGCTTCATTTTCTTAGAACCACGTTTACCAACAGTCTCTACCATTTCATGCTTATGTTTTGTACTGATCATTGTAACATCGCGTTTGTCTTTCCATTTTGTTACCAGAGTTGGACCCTTACACTTCCATGCAACTTCGCCTTTTTTTAATTTCTTTTTTAACATATCTCCAGGATTTCCTCGTCGATTATTGCGTAGAGTCCCAACCACGTGTGTCTTTTCCTTGAATAAGTATTCGGCCAGATCTGTGCTATTGTAAAAATTATCCATATAGATAACATGACCATTTCCCAAATAATCCTTCATTAATTGTTTAACAACAGATGCCGAATGTGATGACCCCTCTGTAACCAACGTACCCTTTCCTGTATACACTATAATATTTAAAATAAATCCATCGTAAGTAGTGAGTTCATAAAGTTTAATACCAAACTTATGGCGCTTATTAGATATATATTGCCTAAAGATTAAACGGCCGCGCCACAAGATCATGGCCTCGTCTATTGATAGCTCTTTTTCGGGATAATAGCAATGCTTGATGTTTTCTATTACCATGTCCAATATGTTTCGTATCTTATAAAGGCGATCGTCAGTGTTAATACCATCATGGTTTACAAAGCGTAACATCTTTAGAATTGCCAAGTATCTATCACGGGACATGGTTGTCCCAAAAAGAGGGTGGTAATAAATACTTTTCGTGCTCCACTGTTTAGCTAACGCTGGAAACTTTACCGTGCCTCCCAACGCACATAAACCTAAAAACCGTCTCATCTCTTCATTAGAAATTTCCTTCCATACATTTGGATGACTTCTTCTTTTTGGTCGAGCTAGATGTAGTATGGCATTATGAGCTCTTCTATTTGTTTCGCATGTTATTATGTTGACGATGTTATTATCGAAAAAAAGCTCGAAGTATTTGATTGGTTTTGCATCAACTGGAAGATTTACGTTGATAGTATGGGTTCCTACAAAATCAAATACCTCTAGATCTCTTTCGTTTTTGCTCCAACCGTTGTGTTGATCGGAAATGTATTTCTTTTTACTCTTACTTTTCGGTAGAGTCGAATTCGCGCTTTCTTCAACTTCTGGCTGGTCTCCGCCATCACCGCTTTCTGATTCACTTAGTTCAGATTTGTTACTTTTACTACTTTCTGAATCATTTTCAGAAACGTACGTCTTATCTTCAACAGAATCGTCATCAGAAAATTCATCCTGCGATTCACTGGATAAAGAAACTTCAGAGGAACTAAAATCGTCATTTTCTAACTTATTTATTTCTTCTTGTAACTGTTTTTCTGTTAACGGGCGCTTTGCAACGTACTTCGGAGGTTTACGTTTGCGTATCCCACTTGGACTAAAAATAAAAGCAAAATTCAGGAATGAAGTTACACGCACCTATTTTCGGATCACCCTATACATTATGTAATAAGCCGAACTCATTATACAATTTCTATAACTGAGAATTACACGTAACACAAACAAAATAAGGATATAATGCAATAATTAGTAAATACATAACCTAAAACTACTGCGCCTTGTAAAGTAGAACTAAACGAGTATTTTCATAAGTAATAATAAACGGTTCATTATTATAAATTACCTTAAATAATAATTAGAAATATTTCTTACCCTGGCATATTTTTATCGTCCATCACTTGATAATAGCAGAAGAATTAACCGCCACAGAGATCGAACTATAATGCACACTAAGCAACCTAATCAAAACAACCATGTGCTCAGTAAATCTAGCTATACTCCTCTAATAACCTAACTACCAGTATACTGGCACGTCATATGATTTTTCAGACATCAGGTGTACCCGGTGTGCAACTATATTGCCTAACTCCACGGCCGGCATATATTTTATCCAGCAATAAAGTAGATAGAAATTCTTGCCAGTAAAGTGGTAGTCAGTACACAACTACATATACGAAGTGCCAGTATTGTGGTAGTCAGGGTTCAACGTGTTAAGTAATTAAATTAAAAATCAACAAGAACTTAGCTTATTTTATTGGAGATCTAGCAGAACACGACTAACCTCCCTAATAAATAGCTATTTGTTGGGGAGGTCTATTATTTAACGTTTTCATTGCGGTCGACTTGGCCAAATATTTTCCCCAAGTGTTGGATCTGTTCTTTAAATGCATTCCTTACCCTTGAAACAATATTCTTTGAACACTTCACTTAGCACCTGATGTAGCTTTGCTGCGCAGATTACGATTATCACTACCAACCGGCATGTTACTACTACGCAGATATAAAAATTCCTTGATGTAAACAACAATGTCTTTGATTAAAATACTTTCATATTTATATATATTCAAAGGAAAATAATATGATATTAAGATTATATACATGATCTGTCGACTTCTTATGCATCTAATCAAGTAATGCTCTAAATGCTGGTAATTGATTCTAAATTAAATCAAAAAATCTGTAAAGGGCTTTACTCAGAACCTCCTTCTCAAGTGAACGTTATGATACTAAACAATTTTAAAAAACAAAGAAAAATGGGGTACAAATATCGAAATAATACTGAAACAATAACAGGCAACACTTGTTAATGCAAATTACATAAATTTTAAAATAAAAAACATTACGGGCGATCGGATTTCAACTTCAGCCCTGCGAAGGAGACTGCGTATGCGATTTCAATAATCAGCGCGGTAGCCCGAAGTAAAGAGGCGTCGCTGCCTCGCCCGCCAAGGGCGCCTCCGATCGGTGTGATGCTGTTGCCTTAATACAGCGCACTTATTGTTGAACCTTGTTATATTTCTTAGAAGAGTAAGCCTGAGATATGTGGAAGTTACCACTTTTATATATTTCTCAGGTGAAGCAAAAATAAACAACATAACATTTTTTAAGGTACTCGCCCTGTATATATTTTATCGAAATTTTCTCAGTTTCATGCCAGGAAGTCATATAATCCACATGCAAAATATGGCTTTCTTCCAACAAATACTTTTTAAGTTATACCAGCAACAGGCAGACAGACGGACGGAAAACATATTTTTCGTCATCTAGGGACCCTGAAAGGTGATTTTTTCGCAATCACAATACTTCCTTCGTCTTTTCAACAAGGGAGGTAAACAAATATAATGGCAATTTAATGCTATTTCAAAATATATTTAAATATTCGCCTGGACAACGTAATTGTTAACTATTTAGCTGTGAAATGAAGTTCTCTAATCTGAATATGGGTTGGTTAAGTGATTTATAATTAAATTCCCTTGTTATGAAAAAGTATTTTAACTTCGTCGTCTGAAAACCCAATACTGATAGACCTATAGTATATTCAGATTCAAGAGAGAGCAAAATATGCAACTCAAGTTACAAATATCAGCTGTAACTAGATCACTAATATGACTCGACAGAAAATTTAGAACAGATAAACGTGGCATTTTTGCTATTTTTATGAATATTGTAATCAATGTTTCATAATTTTAATACGCATAGTTATTTGCACGGTAACTCAACGTGTTAACCACGCCAGAGTAACTCAACGTGTAAACCACGCCAGAGGCGAAACTTTTCTAACGTTAGAAAGCCTCCGAAATCATCTAATCTTTGAGATGTTTTATCGGAGTTTCTCCACTGCCTTGGGTGTTTATCACACGACGTTTCGGGAGTTTTTGATCTACTCCCGTCCTCAGGTGAATGAACTCCTTGTTAGTCCTAAAAAGGATTGATTTTTGTACGTCGTTTCACGTACACTCGTGCCTACCCCGGGGTTTGAACCCGGGACTACTGATCGCTGTGATCAAGAGTCTGTCACTCTTACCACTAGGCCACCAGCGCGGTTATATATTTTGGTTATAAACTTATATACAGGGTGCCCGGATTTCGTAGGGACAACATGGGTAACTTTTGTATTTGAAGAGATAGAGAGATGGTTAAATTAGCAAAAAGGTGCAGGTTTGAGAGCTCATTAAGAATCCATCTTCAAATTTTACTTGTCATGGCCCCCTTGTCTAAAATTTAAAAAAAAACAAAATCTCCTCGTTTCTTTTATATGCCGTAACTTTTTTGTTACTTAAGATATTGAGATGCGATTTGAACTAATTTGCACCGTAATTTAAATACATTTATTGGCACTTAACAAAACAAATTTTATTTGTGCAAATTTTTAGTAACCTAACCTAACCTCAAAATTTTAAATTGGTACCGTACAATTTTTTTGGCCCTTTTAAGAGAGAATTTTTTTATGAATGCAATGATGTATTACATGATATGGAAACTTTTTCAAAATTTTGAAAAACTGAACTTATTCTTTTTACAGGCAGAAATCACTAGTGCCATGATCACAATAACTTTGTTTTTTGTTTATCACGTTATCTGTGAAATTATGTTTCGAAACAAAAAGCAAGCTTATCATCATACGTGCCTGTCAGTAGTGTGAGTGTTATTACTTCAACTTATAATGGAAAATTTTGAAAGTGCGTATATCAAGTGCTACAAGAACGTAGAACTTACACGTCAAACATACGGAACACACTTGCACTACTGGCAGGCACGTATGATGATAAACATGCTTTTTGTTTCAAATATAATTTCACAGATAACGTGATAAACAAAAAACAAAGTTATTGTGATCACAGCAATAGTGATTTCTGCCTGTAAAAAGAATAAGCTCAGTTCTTCAAAATTTGTAAAAAGTTTCCATATCATGTAATACAATACAGCATTGCATTCAGAAAAAAATCCTCTCTTAAAAGGGCCAAAAAAATTGCACGGTACCAATTTAAAATTTTGAGGTTAGGTTAGATTACTAAAAATGTACACAAATAAAATTGGTTTTGTTAAGTGCCAATAAAAGTATTTAAATTACCATGCAAACTAGTTCAAATCGCATCTCAATATCTTAAGTAACAAAAAAGTGACAGCATATAAAAGAAATTATGAGATTTTGTTTTTTTTTAATTTTAGACAAGTGAGCCATGACAAGTAAAATTAGAAAATGGATTCTTAATGAGCTCTCAAACCTGCACCTTTTTGCTAATTTAACCATCTCTCTATCTCTTCAAATACAAAAGTTACCCATGTTGTCCCTACGAAATTCGGGCACCCTGTATATGTTACCACTGCATAGGGAGTAGCCTATGCCCAATAGACTATCTTTATAATTCTTTGAGTAGTAGTGGCATCCAAATGGGCTTTATTTCTGCGCTAGCCTGGATAATTGATTCTTCTGCCACCCCTATGTATGTAGCTTCTTTCAGCTTTCTACGAAACCTGTTTACTTCTTTAGCTACAACTGATGTGTTATTCCATTGTATGTGGTGGTCTTCGTTCCAGACGTGTTTTGCGATCTTGGCTTTGATGGTGTCGCCCTTTCTAATATCTTTGCGATGTTCCGATAATCCCACTCCTAGGGGTCGTTTTGTTTCCCCTATGTATTGTTTCCACACTCGCACGGTACGCTGTATATACAGTTCGTTGAACTCTGATCTTTGTTCTGAGACTCGGTATGCGTTATCATGCTTCTCAGAGTTGTTGTGGACTTGAAGGCAATTCTTATGTTGAATCTGTTTCCGATTTTTCTCAGTTTGCTAGAAACTCCTCGGATGTACGGTATTATGGCCGTGGTAGTCGGTTCTGTTTTATCATCCTCTGCCGGTGTTGTATTTCTGTCCATTTCTTTTAGTGTTTGGTGTAGAGTTCTTTTTGGGTAGCCATTAGCTTGCAGCATTTCTGTGATTATCTCAATTTTCTGTTTAAGGTTTTCTTCCTCCGAGCATATTGTCTTGACTCGGCTATATAGGCATCTCGCGATGCCACGTTTCACGCTATTGTTGTGGTTAGAATCGTCGTGTGATAAACATCCGAGACAGTGGAAAAAGTCCAATAAAACATCTCATAATAGACCACTGTTAAACATGACGTCATTCAGAGAACAATTTTAATTTTTCCTATATTTGATCAATAATCTTTGAAAAAAATACTTAGATATAAAATAACATGCACATAGTAAAACAAAACATTAGCTTAAGGATCTTTTCTTGATAGCTAATATTATTATTGCAAATAATATCAAATTAATTATCAAAAAGGAGCTTTAGTTGTTCTTAATTCTTACTGTTTTATTTTTTTAGTATCCCTTTTTGCATGAATTTTGCTATTTAATCCCAGAAAACCCTTGTAAAATGCAATATTACCATCTTCCATGGTACTTAGCTTTTCCGTTCAGTGCATTCTTTTAAGATCCGGTATTTTCACATTGAACTGAGCAGATTGAAATTCTTTTGGAAAATTTACTTGTTTTATATACTATGTCTTTTAATTTTGTGTATGGTACGTTGATGTAAGTTAGTGTCAATGCCATTTTCTGTTATCACAAAATTCGTTAAAACCCCTCACCACAAATATATTTAACAACTGCTAAATACCTATTTCGACAGCCACGCTGTCATCATCGGTAGCTAAGAAAACTTACACAGCGAAAAGGCGACGTGTTCGCGACCAAATCGCAAATGGAAGTGGACGAGCGCGCGCATGTTACATCTATTTATACTGTCTGACCCAGAGGCGTGGCCAAAGGCCAATGAACTTGGCCAACGTCAATTTAATTTCAACAAATGATATAAGACTGAAGACGGGATTGGTGCAGCATCTTTGTTCAAAAGTTTATTATCTCGGTTCTTAAAAATGGCTAAGCTTTCAAAAGAATTTAGTTGTTTTGTTGAAGTTAAAGCCTTTACAATTTTTAGGTCGTCTTCTTTAATACTATGACCTGTTTCGTAAATATGTTGGGCTATACTCGATTTTTCGAATCTGTTGAATCTAAAATGAGCTAAATGCTCTTTAAACCTGGTACCAAAACTACGACGTGTTTGCCTATATATTTAGAATCACAATGGGAACATTTAATTTCGTAAATTCCAGATCTCTCTAAAGTCCTTAGTTTGTCTTTCGGATTTCCCAACAAATTTCTAATATTGTTGTTTGAACCATACACAACTTTATTGCCCGATTCTTTAAAATGTTTGCTAGGCCCTTTGTAGCCGGGTGAAAAGGGAATTTTGATGTACTTGAGTGCTTCACTTCTAAGACTGACAAAAGTTGTGGAATTTCGAACGTGCAATTTTGTTTTTTGTTTCCTAATCAAATTATCGATAATTTTAGAAGAGAAACCATTGTACACAGCGATGCTTTTTATGGTCTGAAGTTCAATGATACTCGTATATCGATTTTTGTTTAAAGGAAAGGTTAACAATCTATGCACCAAGAAATTTAGAGCAGCCATTTTGTGTTGAAAACAATGATTTGAATCCGCTAAAATGAATCTATTTACATTGGTTTCTTTTCTATAAACATCAAATTCTAACTTATTTTTATTTCTTATTACTAAGGTATCTAGAAATGGTAGTTGTCCTTCGTTTTTCATTTCATATGTGAATTTTATGCTAGGAAATTTGGAATTTAATTGATTCAAAAAATGATCAATACTACATTTAGATAAATCAAAAACAGCAAAAATGTCGTCCACATACCTAAACCAAATCCTTGGGAAATACTCTGTGTTATTCTTAAATTCAGTTTCGAATTTTGACATAAAAAGGTTGGCAACGAAAGGGGAAAGGCTGTTTCCCATTGCTGTTAATTCGTGCTGTTCATAGAATTTTCCATCTATTTGAAAGCAATTCTGGGGACATGCAATGTGTAGCTAATCTGACAAACTCATCAATTTTGTTTGAATTTAACTTATTATCCGTAAGTAATTCCCTCAGATAAGTCATAGTTTGTGGGACTGGTACGCTTAGAAACAAAGAACACACGTCAAATGAAACTAGAATCTCACTTTTACCAAGTTTCAAATCTTTAATTTTATTTATAAACTCCAGCGAGTTTTCGACCGAAAAACTATTTTGAAGTTTTGGCAAGTTTCTAAATTCATTTGTTAACCATTTAGATAGAAGGTAAGTCGGGGAGTTAATACCAGAAACAATAGGTCTCATCGATCTACCTGGCTTGTGTATTATAGGTAAACAATACATTTTTGGCATTTCTGGATTAGAAGGAGTCAGCTTATATCTAAAGGCTGGAGTAATAAGTGTAGGACAGGACTTCATCACATCCTGTGTTTTGACAATCATGCTCCTTAGGGGAGACTTTTTTAATGCTTTGTAGGGTCCATTGTTAAGCAATGTACCTACTCTATCAAAATAATCCTGTTTATCTAAAATAACAATCTTATTACCTTTGTCAGCCTTTAGATAAAAACATCCCTTGTTGCGCAATCCCTTAATAAGTTCATGGTCTTTCTTAATTGATTGGGTGGTTTCACCTTTTCTATCTTTCAGGTTTTCCGAAATTTTAATTTTGCAAGCTCTTCTGATAAATTCTTTAGACTGTTCGTCTAAAGTGGCAATTGAACTTTCGATACCGGCAACGATATCTTCTAAAGGTGGTTTAGTATGACCTAAATTGAATTTTAAACCCTTATTTAAAAAAGCCAATTCGTCCTTATTAAAGGATTGTGAAGACTCGTTTTTAACAATCAAATCCTTATCAGCTACTTGGACAATTTTCAAAATGTGGCATTTTATTAATTTATTAATCACAGGAAAAAACTTGCAAAGTTAGGTGTTGTGTTAGATAAAGATGCCACATCTGGCAGCCCTTAGATATAAGCTGACTCCTTCTAATCCAGAAATGCCAAAAATGTGTTGTTTACCTATAATACACAAGCAGGTAGATCGATGAGACCTATTGTTTCTGGTATTAACTCCCCGACTTACCTTCTATCTAAATGGTTAACAAATGAATTTAGAAACTTGCCAAAACTTCAAAATAGTTTTTCGTCGAAAACTCGCTGGAGTTTATAAATAAAATTAAAGATTTGAAACTTGGTAAAAGTGAGATTCTAGTTTCATTTGACGTGTGTTCTTTGTTTCCAAGCGTACCAGTCCCACAAACTATGACTTATCTGAGGGAATTACTTACGGATAATAAGTTAGACTCAAACAAAATTGATGAGTTTGTCAGATTAGCTACACATTGCATGTCCCAGAATTGCTTTCAAATAGATGGAAAATTCTATGAACAGCACGAAGGAACAGCAATGGGAAACAGCCCTTTCCCTTTCGTTGCCAACCTTTTTATGTCCAAATTCGAAACTGAATTTAAGAATAACACAGAGTATTTCCCAAGGATTTGGTTTAGGTATGTGGACGACATTTTTGCTGTTTTTGATTTATCTAAATGTAGTATTGATAATTTTTTGAATCAATTAAATTCCAAATTTCCTAGCATAAAATTCACATATGAAATGGAAAACGAAGGACAACTACCATTTCTAGATACCTTAGTAATAAGAAATAAAAATAAGTTGGAATTTGATGTTTATAGAAAAGAAACTAATGTAAATAGATGTATTTTAGCGGATTCAAATCATTGTTTTCAACACAAAATGGCTGCTCTAAATTTCTTGGTGCATAGATTATTAACCTTTCCTTTAAACAAAAAATCGATATATCATTGAACTTCAGACCATAAAAAGCATCGCTGTGTACAATGGTTTCTCTTCTAAAATTATCGATAATTTGATTAGGAAACAAAAAACAAAATTGCACGTTCGAAATTCCACAACTTTTGTCAGTCTTAGAAGTGAAGCACTCAAGTACATCAAAATTCCTTTTCACCCGGCTACAAAGGGCCTAGCAAACATTTTTAAAGAATCGGGCAATAAAGTTGTGTATGGTTCAAACAACAATATTAGAAATTTGTTGGGAAATCCGAAAGACAAACTAAGGACTTTAGAGAGATCTGGAATTTACGAAATTAAATGTTCCCATTGTGATTCTAAATATATAGGGCAAACACGTCGTAGTTTTGGTACCAGGTTTAAAGAGCATTTAGCTCATTTTAGATTCAACAGATTCGAAAAATTGAGTATAGCCCAACATATTTACGAAACAGGTCATAGTATTAAAGAGGACGACCTAAAAATTGTAAAGGCTTTAACTTCAACAAAACAACTAAATTCTTTTGAAAGCTTAGCCATTTTTAAGAACCGAGATAATAAACTTTTGAACAAAGATTCTGGACCAATCCCGTCTTCAGTCTTATATCATTAGTTGAAATTAAATTGACGTTGGCCAAGTTCATTGGCCTTCGGCCACGCCTCTGGGTCAGACAGTATAAATAGATGTAACATGCGCGCGCTCGTCCACTTTCATTTGCGATTTGGTCGCGAACACGTCGCCTTTTCGCTGTGTAAGTTTTCTTAGCTACCGATGATGACAGCGTGGCTGTCGAAATACGTATTTAGCAGTTGTTAAATATATTTGTTGTGAGGGGTTTTAACGAATTTGTGATATTTTCGAACCACAGGCTCCAGCAGTGTTTTATTCATTTTCTGTTAGTTTAAATAGTCGAATGGCCTCACTTGAATGAGTTAAATTTTTTGAGATTGATTCAAATTGACAGTTAAATTATAACATATTTATTTAGCTTTTTAAATTTCTACATTGGATTTTGGCAATGAGAATACAAACAATATTTTCATGATTTAAAGATCTAGTTCTACCTCTGTTTTGTTTTTCATTTCCTATTTTATTCCTTTTCATGTGCTCTTCTGATAACTGTGTTTGTTCCGAAATTGGTTCTTATAAAAACTTTTATTCTTCACATTTTCTGCAAAGATCTTTTTTTGGTTTGAAGAATCCTACATCATATTCAGACCTACATATGTCTGCGTATGCATGCAATTTGAGAAGATTCTCGGTTGTCACTTTATCTAGTATTATAGGTATTATATACTCGCACCGATACTCAGGTGAACATAGCACAAATGTTGGCTTAAAGAACAAGATAATACTAAACATCAGGATGTAGAGTAAAATAATTTTTCCACATTTAACACATGTTCGGTGTTATGGAATACGTCAAAACGGTTGTTAGTATGATAAAAATTTAAGAGTGCTTTCTTGCAGAAAATTTTTAAAGCTTACATTTGTTTATAGTGCAAACCCACCATGAATGGAGATATCCGCCATTTTCAACTTTTTCCCGTGTTATAAAACTTTAAGCAGACAGCTTATAGATGGGAACCTTTGACATGTTATTTCGAAACCCATATAGTAAATGCGTACCAAAATTCATCTTGGTTGCTTTTTTCAGCTATAATCTCATTTTATCGACTAATGTCCCTGTATGTTGAAGGCACTGCATTACCTAAATTTTAAAATTACAATTTTTTATATCTACTATAGTATGCAGAAGGTTTGTAAATTGTGAAAATGATACTTCTGCGGAACCTTGCGCAGGTAGGATGTGTTTTCTGTTGTAACGAAATACCCTCCCCCTTATAAGTAAGGGATTTCATTTGCCGTTATTTCTGTGTTTATAGAATTTTTAATGTAATCACTTAACATTTTTAAATATTACTTCTTTAATTACAGTCATATTAATTTTAGATAGATGTCGATATTTTCAATTTGTTCATATCGTGTGGTCTTTCACAGCATCAGACAGGTTCAGAATTTTATGAGGAAAGGCATAACTGCAATTTTGTAAAATAAAAGTACAAAAACATTAAAAATTTAGAAAACAGAAACTCTCTTAGGTCTTCTTACTTTCAAATTCAGCTTTATACCTTGCACTTATGCTAAAGGAAACACTGTTAACATACTGTCAGAACATACGCATTTTTCACCTGTATTATTATACTAATAACAAAGAACCATGGCCAAGACCCTAAACTAAAAAACTGAAAAAAATGTAGCAATAAATGCGAATAAAAATAATAATATGCCATTAAACTCTGTCATGATTGAGAAGACAATAATTATATTTCACCGTTTTTAGCAGCTCTTACAGACTCTACAGGGAGTAGGTCCATTGTTTTGCATAGTTCCTTTCATTACTTTCTGTTTCTTGCATTTGCGTTTTGTTGCATATCTTCAATTGCAACCTCACTCATCTTTCCCATATTTCTGTTTCCGTTTTCTTCTCGAGGCTTTCCAGCTCCATTTGCTTCTTAATCATAATTCACGTCTTGCGTCCATATGTTAGCGTACATGTTAAGATTGTTTTGCATATCATCAGCCTTGTTTTCCCGATAATTATTTTTCTTTTAATATTTCATTTAACCCTTCAGCACGCTTATTACTTTTATTTATTCTGAAATCTGTTATTTATGTCTACTTCTAATAAGTAAAATTTTCAATCTTTTCAAATGTCCACATGTCACCAACCATTTGAAATCTGAAAATTTCCAACTTGTTTATTCCACCTTTGTTTTTTATTTTCAGGAATTTAATTTTTACTTCCCTCCTATAAAAGACAAAGGAAGTATTGTAATGGCGAAAAAATCACCTTTTGAGATTTCTCCAAATCTTCACGTTTCAGGGTCCCTAGATGACGAAAAACAGGTTTTTCCAATCCGTCTCTCAGTCTTTGGCAGTATAACTCAAAAACGATTGGTCGGAGAAAGAAAATATTTTGCCTGCACATTACATATCTACCTGGCATGAAACCGAGAACATTTCAAACAAATATATACAGGCTGAGCACCTTAAAAAATAAAATTTTGTTTATTTTTCATTTAACTTAGTAATAGATACAAATAATAATTGGTAAATGGTCTAGGCTTTAATTCTTACCAAAAATGGGAGCCAATAGATACAGAATAAATGTTTTACGATACAAAAAGGAGGCACAAATTAGCGCGTTACTAAATACAGGTGCGACGCAGGAATTCGAAAGGTCGGTCCTCCGTCGCCACAGGCAGAAATTGCGCAGTCCCTTACAATATCCCCAAAACGTTGAGGCTGCATACACAGTCCACCTGCCGTTCGAACTCGACCACCGGTAATGTTTTTTTTTATTTTAAAATTTATTTAATTTATTAGAAACCTGAATATATTTTGACCCCTAACTTAATTTGATTTTTAAATTATTTAGTGTCACAATGTCGACGAGGGAAGTTCTGACTAAAGCCTTTTACATATTTTTTCTTTGTAAATTAAAGTACGTACTTGCTTGTAGCAGCTATCAACTTTTTCGTTATCTTTTCTTTGTTTTCTGCTTTTAGGTTCTTTGGTGACTCATCCCCCCCCCCGTGTGCTCTAAACTTTGCATTTGCAGACTTTTAATTACTACATTATATCTCCATAACTAAAAAATCGAAATGATGCAATTTTTTGTGTTAATCCTTAAATTATCTAATAGGGAAACTCTTCTATTTTGCGCTAACACCAATAATTTTGTCTTAAACTTAATACTAAATAAAACTGTATATTTGTTGTGATAATTCTAGGTTTTAATGTTCTAGTTTCTTTAAAATTAAGAATATGGAAATATGTTTAGTAGGTATAAAAGTTCTAGCCTGGTTCATAAGCTTTAAAGTGCCTATATATTGTAGATGTTTGCGTAATGTTAGTCACACAATGAAGCGACAAAGCTCCACTAGCGCTGTAACACATCGCCATTCTCGCAGTGTTTTATAAAATAAATCTGTAAAAGGCTTTACCTAGAACTTCCCTCGGCGACATTGTGACACTAAATAATTTAAAAAATGAAATTAAGTTAGGAATAAAAATATATTCACGTATCTAATAAATTAAATACATTTTCAAATTAAAAAAAAAGTTACCGGTTCGAAGGTTAGGCGGACCGCGTATGCAGTCCCAACGTTTTATGGGATATTGCAAGGGAACGGGCTATTTTTACCTGAGCTCGGAGCACCGACCCTTCAAATTCCTGCGTTGCAGCTGTATTAAGTAACACACTAATTTGTTGCACCTTTTTGTACCGTACAACATTTATTCTGTATCTATTGGGGCCCATTTATGGTAAAAATAAAGCCTGCGCTAAGTAAAAATTATTACTTGTATTTATTGCTAAGTTAAATAAGAAATAAACAAAATGTTATTTTTTTAAGATGCTCACCCTCTATATATCTTTGTCTGAAATTTTCTCGGTTTCATGCCAGGTAGATATATAATGTGTATGCAAAGTATTGTCTTCCTTCGACAAATAGTTTTTGAGTTATACCGCCAACAGACAGACAGACAAAGACAGACAGATAGACAGACAGACAGACGGAATTGAGAAAACCTGATTTTCGTCATCTAGGGAACCTGAAACGTGAAGATCTGAAGAAATCTCAAAAAGTGATTTTTTCGCGATTACAATCGTCTAAAAGAGGAAGGAAGTATAAATGGTGTGGGGAATCATTAGGAGCAAGCTAAATTTTGGCCAGTTGTTAGGCCACTACAAAAGATAAACTTTGCCGAAATTGCTCGCCTCATTTCCCTTCGGCTTCGCTTTTAGTGCACCACCTAACTTCACATTTGCAGACTTTAACAAACTGCTTTACAGTTACCTTTGCTACAATACGTAACGTATGTAACGATGTAATTTTTTTGGTTTCATCCTAAAAGAATGGGAATGAAAAATATTTTTATATCATTTTGCCCTAATTTTAGCAGATTTTTTTTATTTTAATGAATTCGATAGAAAACGTTATTTTCTTTTAAAACTTAAAGTTTATTTTTTCCCTATAGCTTATTTAAAGATGACAATGTAAGTTACATAATAATACAGTTTATGTAGTTTTCAAAAGTCTGCGAGGTTCCATATGAAGTCACTGAGTACAGTCGCATTGTAAATTGGTGTGCTTAGACAAGTGATAACAGAGGTCAGTGATAATTATTTAAAATATAAATTTAATAGACATACAGATCTGTCATTCCCACACTCAGATTGGGAAATTTTACTTAAATATTAATTATTAGTAGCTTCAGCGTACTTATGCGAACGTTTTGTCCGTCCGTCCGTCCGTCCGGATCGCCTGTAACTTTCGAACGGCTACAGATATCGAAATTTGAAAAGGGGGCAAAGTTGTTGCTAAGGTCCCGAGCACCTTCATGCGCTATTTGGTTTTGGCTTTCCACTTGCAAAATTTCCAAGCATTGTAGCACAGTGGCGGTTTGTCCACTTGGCGCCATCTACAGAAGCTCGGTGGTCACGTTTTGAACTACACATTCTGAAGCTACTCGTTAGACCTGTCCTTGAGCAGTTTATTTATTCACCTAATAGCAGTGATTCTTTCAGCCACAGGTGTTCCGCTGTAGAACTTCCAGAATTAAATCAACCTTTTGCCTCACCTACCCAAAGCTGTAAAGTTGTTAAAACCCTGTCAGTTTTACAATATTAAAAAAAACATAGCAAGGTAATGTGCTAAACGCAACAAAAGTTATCAAAATCAAAAATAAAATTCCTCTTTTTTTGTTTGAAGTCAGTAACTATTAATTAAATGGAAGTAATATTTTGCACATAGCTTACGTAACCTCTTAAAAAGGGGAATATTTTGGACCCAATATATACAGGGTGAGCACTTTAAAAAATAACTTTTAGTGTATTTTTGCTTTAACTTTGAAATATATGAAAGTAGTAATGTTCATATAGTCAAAAGTCAAAAAGGGGTAACAATAAGTGCGTTCTGTTTAATATAGCCGCGCATCACACAAATTCGAGAGATTCTGCATCGTCCTGTGGAACAGACGGGTGGAACCGAAATCGCATTTGCAGAAGCTGTAGTTCGAATCCCACCACCCCTAATGTTTTAAAAAAATTAATATAATTCGCATTAGCAAGTGTTTCCTTTTATTTTTTCAGTATCATTAGGAACGCTAAGACATTTCTATTGCTAGTTTCCTTTAATTTTTAAAATTTTTTGGTCCACTTGCGAGGGAAGTTGTGAGTATTTTCATTGAAGCTAGTCGTCTTAAAATGCTTAAAAAACTATTTTTCCTCTTTCCTCTTTTTTCTCATAGTATTAAAGAAATTAAAAACTTTTTGTCAGTTCTTGCAAATTTAGAAGATACTACATTATTCTATAGGAGGATACAATTTATGTTGCTTAGTAGATTAGTCCGATGCTATTTTTGTCCAAGGATTCTAATATATAGAAGCGCTTTTATTTAATTTAAATTTCTTAATATTTTAATTTAGAAACTGCTGCTGCACTTCAATAATAATGACTGCCGATGTTATGCAATATCTATGTAACTTTACACTACAGGTAATATCTAGTGTTACAAAAATTATATTTATATTTGCTCGATAAAATCCTCATATTACATATTTATCTAGTGCAGCATAAATGCACTTAATAATGTGGATTATAATAAGAATGATTATTATTATAAGCAATAATCAATTTAAATGTTATCTTATCATTGGAACCTCTCCAAGGTCTGCAAGTTTGATATTCATTCTTCATAATTTTATTGTCGCATTCTGTCTGCATGTGTGATTCAGAATGAGTATAGTTATTTGATAAATAAAATGACAATTTATTGGCCGTATTTGCTTTGCACCCAATATACTGAGCGATGGCAATGCATAGCTCATATCATCAAGTTACTCTTAGTACCCTGATACCTGTGAACTAGGCGATGCTAATTTAAAATTTTTAGAACTTAATATCTTAAATTTTGCGATGTTTCTGTGCTTCGGAAACTAATATTAATTGAATAATTATATTAAAAGTTAGTAACATATTTTTATTAACGTGATATTATTTGGTCTATGTTTAGTAAGTAATGCCAATGCTAAAAATATTAATTCAGATTAGTATGTATACTACGTATGTTTCCATTCTTTTTAAAGAAATATTGTCTATTTAAAAATTAACCTCAAATATAGAGTTTAGAAATGAAATATTAATTTTTATTTCTATTTGTTTATTAATTGAAAATTTGTTCACACTAATTTAAATTATTTTTATAAAAACTTTCTTTGTTATAATATCGTGTGTACAAAAAGAAATTACATAAAAGGTTGGCCATGGAAACTAAAAGTAATGTAAACAGCAAACTTCAGAATTAATTAACTGCCATTGTTGTTGTTGCCATAAGTTTATATTATAATCTGAAATGGAAATTCTAAAGTTTGCTGTCTCTAAAGCTTGCTGTTGACATTAGTTTCGCTTTCCATGGGCAACCCCTATTTAATTTCTTTTTGAACACATGGTAGTAGTGGAGTTTATTATTTCCATGTTTTGAGTTTCAACAAATATAAGATGGAAACATTAGATTTAAGTTGTTAGTGTATACATACATTTAGAGAACCATTTTCGAGATTTATTTATGAACGCTGGATATGTTATGAGCACTGAAATTATACAATAGAGTTATAATTAGTCAATTGGAGACCATTCTTTTACATTAAATTTATACATATATACGTTATTTGTAATTTCATAGGCCCCTGAACCTCCAGATCCATGGACGGGCTTAAGGGATGCAACAGAGGAAGGAAATGCTTGTTACTCTAGACATATATTTTTCAATCACATTATTGGATCTGAAGATTGTCTCTACCTTAATGTCTACACGCCAAAGGTGAGCCAAACAATACATCTTTTTCTCAAAACATCGAAGATAATAAAATACATGTTTTATAATACTTAAAATAATTTTAGTTACCTTCGCAAAACGAAAAGAAGAAACCAGTCATGGTATGGATTCATGGTGGAGGGTTCACAGCTGGTTGCGGAGGCAGTGAACTTTATGGTCCTGAATTTTTAATCACTGAAGATGTATTGGTTGTTACCATAAATTACAGACTTGGACTGCTGGGTAAGCCAGTGAATGGTTAAAATACAAAATTGAAATGTTCACACTACAGGATTCTTGTGTATGGATGACCCTACGTTAGGCGTTCCTGGCAATGCAGGGTTGAAGGACCAAGTAATGGCTTTAAAATGGGTCCAAAGAAATATATCGAAATTTAATGGCGATCCAAATAATGTTACTATTTTTGGAGAAAGCGCTGGTGGCGTATCAGTTCATTACTTAATGCTGTCACCTATGGCTAAAGGTAGGCAATTTCCTCCTGAAAACAATT
Organism: Agriotes lineatus; assembly: GCA_940337035.1. Lineage (NCBI taxonomy): Eukaryota > Metazoa > Arthropoda > Insecta > Coleoptera > Elateridae > Agriotes > Agriotes lineatus. The sequence continues at coordinate 92,239,380 of OW679202.1, forward strand.
ATTACAAACTTTTAATTACAGGATTATTTCATAGAGCCATTGCTCAGAGTGGTTGCGCGCTAAACCTATGGGCAAGGGGTCAAAGATCCCTTGCTTCGGTGTCCAAAGCACTAAACTGTGAGACTCGAAATGAGAAAGAAATTTTTCGAATTCTACAAGAAATGCCTGTGAGCGAGATATTGAAAATACAAGACAGTATTCCAAACGTGAGTCTCAACGAAGTGCTTCAAATAATGTTTAACTTTACAACATTTTCAGACATTTGTTGTTCATATTATTAGGTCAATTGGACCTGTTGTGGAAAACCTTTCAAATGAACCTGCCTTTTTGCCCAAAGAACCCATAGATATAATTACTTCAGGGAACTACAACAAAGTACCACTTCTAATTGGCTTTGTTTCAAGGGAAGGAATGCTGTGGGAAATTATACACAAAGCTAAATATGGAAAAGCAAAAATTCCAAAAAATTTTGAAGTTACAATACCATACACATTAAAACTTGCAGATGGTAGCGCTCAGTCAAGAACTATTGCAGAAAAAATAAAATATTTTTACCATGGCTATGATGATCCTACAATTGCTAATCATTATTTGGTAAGTTGTAATTATTAATAATGCAATTCTTTGACTTAGAGTAGATGAAGTGGAATAGAAATGATGTTTTGGTATACATTTAGTATACTTACAGCGAAATGTCCTTATGAAAATATCAAAGGTTTCGTTTAGTCGAAGTAGGGAAAGCCATCATGTTTAAAAGACAGCAAAATCGTTCTGAAAGAATATTAAATCTGTCACAAAATAGGTTCTCACAGATTTCTTGCGCGAGAGAATCATTATGGAGTAGTCAACTTCAATTTGTAGTAATTTAGAAATCTATTTATACTGTATTTGACAATTCAGAAATACCAACTTAATCGTTAGGTTCTCACGTTCATCAATTTATCGAATAATAGACAATCGGGTAACGTTTCCGGTTATAGCAATATTCTACGAATGCTAAAAATCAAATTTAATAAGTCGATGGAGGAGGACTAAGTATGATTTATAAATTACATATGTAACGTTTGGGGTTAAATTTCTTTCCAACATATTTTGTTTTATAGCTCTTGGTGAATCAACTACAGGAAAGGCTATTTTGTTTAATTTTCTGGTAATATTTCATGCAGTTGAATGTATGCTTTCACGGACGTTGTCCATAATGGTAGGTTCTTCCAGGTTATGCTGTGGTCCTGGATTTAAACTTAAAATTTCGCTGATCATGCTGCCAGCCTCTTCATCAGTCTTCTAAAGATGACAATGGCATGACCCGGAAGAATCTTCCATTATATTTCAAAGAGTTAACTACAATCTCTTACCGTCATTTTCAGTGTTTGGAAATATAGAATAAAAAACGACGATTAGATGCTATAATTTTATCAGTTTTAGTCATACTAATGTAAAAATGTCGTAGTATGTGAACAGAATCCTTTACAAATTACAGAAAAACTTGTTCTACGATATTCTACAGGTTTACACGGCATCTATGAAATAAAGCGTCATACTTCCAAAGATTATTCTATGCAAACAGTGAACGCTTTCTAGACTAATTTACTTATACCTGAAAATGTATCCTTACTTAGTTACGCCCCCTAAAGTTGGTATTGAAATTTATGCAATGAGTGAGGTGAGAGTGAATTTAAAACACTTTTGTTCTTCGTTTTTTAAAATAAATGCGCCCAACAGTATCTACTGTTTTATTGAGCTTTATGGATTAGTATTTAGCTCGTCAGCTTAGCATTCGGGAGGTCGTGGGTTCAATTCCCGTGGCGTCTGCTCTGATTTAGGTTTTTAGGGTGTTTCCCTGAGTCAACAGAGAACCTCCTTTCTCTCACCTATCCTGAAATTACCGTTGTTTGCTGAAGAGGGACGCAATGTTCCTATAGCATCCCGCCTCCAGTTGGGAGAACTGAAATTACCTTAAACCTTTACCTTTTTACCATACTGTAACTACTAGAAAAACGCAGTTTTTAACAACATATTGTCAAAGAAAATGCAGTATGTTAAGCTTCTTATTACTACCATTAAGTGCTTAATAAAAAAAGTGTGACTGCCAATCAATTTAATAAATAAGAATAATGGCGTTTATTGTTAAATTTGGGTGCATACATAATAACTTCCGCTTTTAGGAATATAATCTACTTGCGTAATTACTCATTGCTTAGTACATTAATTATACATAATTTTATTGAAGTTTTACAATTAAAATTACAAGAGCAAAACTTTTGAAATTATATTTTCTGTGACATGCGATTAACTTTGTAATATTACTGTTAAAAGGTTTACGTGCAGCACCAACCCAGTAACGCCATCTTTTCATTGCAAGAATGTATTAAAATTAATAAGAAACACTCCTTTTAAGAAGTTTTCCAGATTTTCCAAATATAGCCTACGACCTCTTATATTTATTCATTTGAATTTTAAGCACAACTTTAATGGGATATAACTTTATAGGGGTGTATTTTCATATGTCCAAAACGATTAATTTTGTTTATAGAATTTCTTGCAGAAGTTTTTCGCAATATTTTAGCGACACCTAGTATATCGAAGCGCATATTAAATGTTTTTAAGCTTGGACAAAGATCATCTTTCATGAACAGTTTAAAAGTTAAATTTGTTTCTTGTTTAGAAAAATGAGCTTAAAGGATCCCATTCAGGTGTAGTGGTCGATTAATACTCATTTCCTAAAATGTTTCCACGTTTGGCGGTTAATTTTGATAACTGTCAAGTTATAAATACTCTTTTAATATTCGTAGTCTACACACTAAAGAGATGTAAAAAGTACAAAACCAGTCTGAATATCTTACATATAACGGGAGATGTATTATAAAATCAGTAATCGTTGCACAGCTGTATAAAAATTCATTATTTGATTACTCTCTTTTAATAACATTAATTTCAATTTGTGACTAATGTTTGTGTATATGATAGAATGATAATGCATAAATGGTCGATATTTAATATTTACTGAAACACAATATTAAAAACAGCAATCAGGATAAAACTAAATTTATGAAATAACATTTCTCACGTTCATAACACTCATATTAATTTTGGGTATAGCTAGCAAGTGATACCCGTTAAATCAGATTTTCTAAGTTATAGAATATAGAAGTACGATAAACACCTCACTTACCTCTTCAAAGCCTATCTCCGTTTTCTAAATTTCAAAAATTTATTTCACGTGTAAATTGTAGTGGAAAATTAATATTGTTTTAACAATCTTCACTAAAAGAATTATATTTTACATAATAAAGTAAGGTAAAATGGTGAGATTGCATTTGATAGTGACTAGAAGTTCAAAATTTGTTTTGACTACCAAAACAGCATATAATAAAAGATGGCTTTATATTGGGCGTATTTTCAAGAATTTGTTTCGTAGAAATATTTATAGTATATAATTTGGTTCCAATTACAATTTCATTTGGCTTCCTTTTCTGCTTGCTTTTGATCAGGAGTAAATTTTTTATCATGATTTAGCACACTTCTCTGTATATTACCTATATATTCGGTTTATCACAATTTCTTAAGTGTTTGTAATACTTTAACTTCAGCTTCGTTACAATTGTACCCACTAATTTTAGATTTTTGAATTATGAATTTTTGGGATGAGTGGGTGGATTTATGCTAACTTGAAGTTATGTGTATGTATATATTTCCAGGAGATGTTAGACAACTTTTCAGATAGTCCCTGTTCCTCGTGTTCGTCTCTAAAGTTTTTTATCATTTACATTTCTCTGCAGATCATCAAACAAATTTCATTTCTATTTCAGTTTCATGAAGATTGAGCTTACTTTTTCCTTAAATTTCTTGAAACAACTTGTGTATTTGATAAATATGTTTAAATGTTCTAATGCCATGTGCCGGGTGAGGACTTTTAAGACCCACCAAAGTTGCGTTACTAATCACGCTTTTAAATATTGCTGTTTGTCATTTTAGCACGTAGAACTGACAATGGTAGCATTCCATCTAACTATTTTTTTAACAATATAAATTATTTATAAATATGGAACTAACGGGAAACCATTTTGGCCATGGCTTATCAGGCTGCAATCTGTCAACTGCGTATCAGTTTAATAAATAGTGTATGCTTGATGTGATTGCTATTAATACTCATGATGCTGCTTGTAACTCACCTATGCTTGATTTTGAAAGTAACCCCAGTAATTTGACGTCATAGTTAAATTTTATGTATTAACTTCCAATTTTTACAGTTACATACCGACAATTTCATACTAAGGGAGTTGAACACAACAGTGCAACATCACACAGAAGCTTCAATGACCGTCTATTACTATAGAATGTCAGTTGAATCGTCTCTTAATATCTACAAAAAAGTAGGAAGAATTACTAACCTAGGTAAAATTTAACTAATCAGCCTACATTTTTAGCTTTGATCACTATATTTTCAGGTGTTTGCCATGGCGACGACATAGGCTACATTTTCAAAAACACATTGGTTTCGGACATTCATCCTGGCAGTATTGAAGATCTTACTGTTAGGCGATTCACAAAACTCTGGACAGCTTTTGCCAAATATGGGAATCCTAACCCTGTTGAGAAGGATCCACTAATTAATATTACTTGGAAACCTACTGAAAAAGGCAAGCTCAATTTCCTCGACATTGGAGAAAACCTTACGACCGGCATTAACCCAGAAGAAGGAAGAATGGCATTTTGGAATGACATTTTCAGTTTATGTTCTGCTCTCTCTAAATTATAATAATTAAAAATTATGTTGATAGTCAACTTTTTTTTTGTACTGATAAATAATCAAGTAGAACGTACCTGTATACCAAATTCTAGTTAAGTTAGTAGATAATGCCAAAAAAACAATTATGATAATTATTGTTGGAGCTTTTGTGCGTTGTACGTCTAGTAGTCTTATTAAAACTTATCTTGCACTTTCTGATTTTAATTTTACAACTAACACTGTATTGTAATAAAACAGCAAAACCTTTATAAGATCATTGCTTTATTAATAAACATGAACAAGACTATAACTACACAACTCATACAATGTAGTGAATAAAACAGAATTCGAATCACACAAGTTTAAACTAACAAGGTCTAGATTTAAAATACTGCTAGTAAGCCAGCAAGCACGGCAGATGTCACTGCAAAAGGTTTAGCGATGCTTGCTCCAGACAGCTGATCCAGGCGCAACTTATTTTTTAGTTCATCTGGTAGATCGATGTATACTCGATCAACACCAACCTCTGCAATGAGGGTTCTTAGGGGTTCAATATCAACGTGGTCGCCTGCACCATTCCATAGGGTTACCGTTGAATCAGTCAAATTAGTGACCATCTCTCCTAGTTGACACAGACTTTGAGCTGCAATTCCAGCTCGCACTGGAAAAGTTATAGGATTAGATACATTATTATCACGAAGGACTGTCAACATTTGGTTTATTTGTTCGTCGGTATAGGTCGTGTTGGTGATGTTTGCTCCATAGTGGGTTGTCCACCCTAGGGATAAAGTGGCATTTTCAAAGCCTTGGGCTGCTTTCATGAATCGCTTTGCATCTACTGGTTTCTCTGTAGCATTCAAAGGTCCTGGTAGTATATCAGCATTCAGCCACACTGGGTAGTCCATCTAAAAAATAACAATAGTAAAAATCTTCCTCTCAACCAGGAAAGGATAATAATAATAAAATACGAATACTTTAAATATGTTATGAAAATAAATAGGCTGTTGTTAACCATGAGTAATACAGTGCGTAAATACTCGTATATCTTTCAGTCATAGAGAAAACGGAAAAATTGGAATTAAATTGGGCTTTCACTATAGCAGAAAAGAATATTCTCTCCTGCAAGTTAAAAAATTGGGGAAAATTGATCTTCACTGACGCTTACGTAGAAGGGGAATAATTTGAACTAAGATGTGAAATGAATACTGAATCTTTACATTGTAACAACAAAGTGGAAGGACCATCGCTTTGACTCTATGCTACAAATGTAATTATAAGTCAAATTTAGTTACAAATGGACGTATATTATCCAAAGCATATTACTATACACGAATTCAACCGTATTAGCTGAGTTCTTTCCTGTAAGAGTGATATATCTCCCAGAACGAGCGATCTCATTCATTTACAGAAACAGGAAATTAAATTTTTATTTTGATAAAGATTTCCAATCCTCAGCGAAATCAAAGGAGTCCGTAATTTATGTATTATAATGTAAGACGAGTGCAGAGCTTTATTAATGAAATGCTTAACGCAAATGACATTTATGCAGTTATAGAAATGTATAATTCATTGTTATATAGATTTGTGAAAATGTGATAATTTTGTTTCAGAATTGAACAATTTATAGAGGCAGTTGCAAAGCAACTTTATTAACAAATTTTATTTCAAAAGATAGTACTAATCTAGCTTGATAAGTATATTAACTTTATAAGAAACCAGTTGCTTACTTAAAAAAATAACATACGGTATCATTTCAAAAATATTTTATAACTACGAGTATGGTTTATAATTTTCAGTTTTTTATTAAAAAAAAGATTTCTGCTCCTAAAATGCATTTTCATTATTATTTAACTAGTGAATTACCCGAGTTACGCTTCTGTTCGCAAATTTAGGAGAGATTCATTAATATAAATTTAAAAAAAAGATGCATCGGCCAGGAATCGTACCCGGGCCGCCCGCGTGGCAGGCGAACATTCTACCACCGAGCCACGGGACTTTGTTGAATGTCTCGCTGCTGTAGTGCTATATAATAAATCACGTGAACTACGCTTAGTTTTGCTAATTACACAATCTAATTAAGACCTTTTTAGAAAATAAAAACCGGCCTACGATCTAAGTCTAACAATTAGCGATATTTTAAGCCATCATACAACTTAATCGGTCCAGTATCGTCGGAGGAGCTAGCGAACAAAGAAACAAAGAGACCAACGATTTTATGTAGTGGATTCCAGCTGACACAAGTAAAGACGTGACTTTTCATTCCACAGCCTGCTGAGGAACAGTTTTTTTTTGGATCTCTCGATATTAAAAAAAAGGTTAATTTAGTCCACCACTTTTGTGAACCACAGAAGTGTTTTCTTAATGTGCACCATTTTCGTAAGTACAACTTTTATGCAAGCAAATTTTATGTAACTCTCATACTTTTATAAATATCTTTCATCCCCTCTCTCATCGCGAACCTTGTATACAGGCTGTCCCTGAAATATGTGGACTTGGCGTAACTAAAGATTGCTGAACTCAAAATAATACGATTTAACTCAACTTACTTTTATGTAAATGTGGTTCTTTGAGCCAGTATTATAGATCTATGTTCTTAAAAACATAATTTTGCTTATAACAATAGAGTGACACTCCATGCTAGTATAAGTTTAGTGATTATTTTCAGTGAACTAGTGAGAACTGAAGCATGGGTCTCACGAAGTTCAAACGGTGACAAGGTGGATGACCTATTTCTCGTATTAAGAGATATTCATTGCAAAATTTTTTGTCTTTCTAATTTTTGATATCTGCTACGATTTAGACAAAAAAATTAAGTCTGGCTGACTGTACCATTTTTATTTTTGGAAGCAGGTGTAAGCTGCATTATAAATCCTCCAGAAATGCTTCAGAAAATGCAGTTTTAACGTGTTTTAACTTGTGTTTGGTTATTAAACCGACCCTTAAGGGACGCTTAGACACCGTCCTGGGTTACGATAAATAATTGATCCTAGAACCAGCAGCTATCGAAGAGGGTTTTGTAATATGAAATAAAGCTCCTGATCCTTCAAGAAGTACAAGCGATCCACCGGTTATTAAAAGCAAGAGCACTTTATAGAAAATGGTAGAAAACAACAAACAGAGAAACAAACTAACAAAGAGGCTAAGATGAAGCTAGGTGCATAAGTGTAGAACTAAAACAGGACTGGAAAACCATACCGTAAAATAAGACTGTGATTATAAAGTAATTTCAACAACAGATATTCATGACATTACATCACTGCAAATCAGAGTAATATCTGTTACACAAATATTACACGAATCTAATGAGTAACACAAATATAAGTTAGATGGAAATAAAAATACTGCAAACATACAAAAAAAGGAGAAAAGTGTGAGAATATACAGATGAAAGAAAATTTAAAGTAAATATGGAAATCCAAAATAGAGGCGTAGCTATAATTGCAGTGCATGCTCCAACGAATGATTCAAATCATGATATAAAGGACGATTTTGGGGGAAACCTTGTAGATGTATTAAAAAACTTAACACTAGACGGGAGATTATCATGATGGGAGACTTCAATGCTAGAAGTGAAAAAAAGGAAAACGATAACACAGTGGGAAGGTACGGATAATTTCTTTTCCCTATGTGACAATTCTCACTCTGTATAATGAATGTTTTTATAAAAACATGAATAGGTACACATGTACACATGGGTGTAGCCATAAAAAAAATTGAGGTCTATAATAGATTATATTATCCTAAAACAACATTCTACCATTATAACAGTTGATGTACGTGTATATCGTGAAGCAGAATGTGGTCCTGATCACTTCTTACTTCGATCAACCAGAAATAGGGACGGTAAGCTACTAGAAATACATCCCCTTCGGTAAATTGAGGATCAGAAACGAGCCTATCAGAAATGGCTAAACACCAATTGCCCAGAAGACAAGAAAGCATACACAAGGCTAAGCGTCGTGGTGAAGAAACAGGTCAGCAAAGCAAAGGATGCAATGTAGTTAGCTAAGTGTAAACAGATATACTCATTAATAGGCGGAAGTAAAACCAAGAAAGCCGGGAAAATTGTATCAAACATGCGGCAAAATGTACAGGAAAAAAGTAATATATCCTTAATATCTATTGACAAATAGAAGAATTACTTCCATGAACTGTGTCACGAGGGCAGAAACCAATATAAAAGGCAGATCGTTTGTAACATTAACTATTCTTTTGAGAGCATAGAGGATATAACTGTAGAAGATATTGATGAAGTCTTACGAGGAATGAAGAATAATAAAGCCGCAGGTCCGCATTGAATTGTTCAAACGCATCACCACTCAAGTTAAAAAGCTCTTGGCTAACATCTTCAACAGTTGCCTGAAAGGAGAGGAAGCTATACCCAGCGAATGGACGCATGCTTTAATTACGCGTAACTTTAAGAAAAGCGACGGGAAAAACTATAATAACTACAGAGGGATTAGTGTCACTAGTTCTATCGGAAGGCTGTATGGACGTATATTGAAAACAAGAATAGAGAAGGAGTGGAGTGACATAGAAGAGCAAAGCGGCTTTAGATTTGGTAGATTATGTACCGACAATATATTCTGCCTAAAACAGCTGATGTAAAAACTGCACGCTAAAAATCTTGAGACCTATCTAGTATTTGTCGATCTCAAAAAATCTTACGATAGCGTACCGAGAACCAAACTGATCCTAAATGACTCAGAAATAATTGGAAAGTATGTAAAAAGTATCAGGGCAGTATGAGGGCACATCAGCTGTCACGTTGAACAACAGAATGTCCGACACCACTGACACTATTATGGATTATTGCAGAGATGCTGCCTACCCTTTTTAAAATCCATGTCTTCCATGCCCTTAGTCAATGGACAAGAAAGTGTTCAGACATGGGAATAAATTTAGATGCCTCTTTCCTGTACTCATTGCCATTCGCTGACGACTAGGTGGTTATAGCCGCCGATGAAGATGATGCATCGTACATGACGAGAGAAGTTCAAGTACGAAAATGAGTCCTGGGGTTTAGAAATAAGCCTTGCTAAGACAGAGTACCTGACAGTAGGTACAGATGGTGATGGATCCATCACTATTGTCGAAGCAATTATCTGGTATAACTCAGAAGTCTGGAAAGTGATTACAAAGAAAAACTTAAGACTGCAAGCCCTATAAATGAATGTCTTTAGAAGAAGACTGGAGCATATTCCCAATAGAATCACTAATGCAAAAATGCAAGTTGATGATGACATAATACATAGGGTGGAAAGGGAAATGCTGGTGTGGTACGGAAATCTTACCCGCATAGAGAAAACTAGATTGCCACGAAAAATTCGAAAATGGATTCCTGCCGAAAGACGCAAGAGAGGACGTCCTCGAAGAACATGGGGACAGGCGGTACAAGAGGCAATGTCAAGCAGACAACTGACACAAGAGGACACACTAAATGGAAAACTATGGCGTATTGGATGCGGGAAATGGTGAATACTGTAGTAAACTTGCTACATACATAAAGATTCTAATACAATACTGATACAAATTTTAAAAAAAGTTTAAAAATTAAAAATTGTGGGAATCAGAAATGCTTGAAATAACAACAGACAGCAAATTTTTGTATCAGAAATAAAACCAAGATTATTCCGTTCATGGTGGAATACTCATGATGGTCGGAATCAACTGACAATGTAAAAGAACGGGGTCTTAAACTGATATCAGTAATGCCTACCATATCAAAAGGAGTAGATAACATTCTTTAATAGACATAGATTTACATTATTTTGCGCTTGAAGAACAACCAATGAATTCGCTATTCGATTTGAAATCAAAATTTCAGTGTAGACAGTCAACTGTAAATCTAGCTTCGTTCATCTTCCGTATTTTTATTTAAAAACAAGCGAAAATTTTCTAAATAAAAATTGGGCGACTAAGTTTCTATAGTTTTAGGTTAATAGATATTAGTAAAACAGACTAGGAACCACCAAAGCAAATAGGTTTATGTAACGATATGTCGTTTCTTCATTTTGAATTAACAAGTCGAAAATATTAATTGACTTGTGGCTGTTTGTTAACAAAACCAGCAAGGTATTAAACATTACTTATGTTTTTGCTATTAAATGTGTACAGGGTATTCCAGTTTTGATGGAAATATATAAAAATCTCCGTTGTTATTATTACAGGTAAAAAAAGAACAGTTTGAACAAGGAAGTACGAAAGTGAAAACAGAAATAAAATATCTAGTTTGTTTTTGGGGTTACAGTCGTGTTTTAAAAAGTGGATTTGTATCGCATAGCGACAAAACATTTTAAATGTAGGGCTAAATACCTTGCATAAGTTTACCGCTGTATTTTTGTACGTCTTTAGTACTAAAGGCAAAATAGATCTTTTCCAGAAAGTAGGAACACGCTGTATTTGTTGTTCTGCTAATCATTCAAGGATAAATGATACAAGACTCATTCTTGGTAGACTACAAAAAAGGTAAAGCAATAGCTGGAAGTTAATATTTAAACAAATTCATGAAAAAAGATCGAAAAAATATAAAAAACAAATATATGAAAATAGTTATTATATGACCAACAGATTGGTATTTAGTATAATAACTAATACAGGACTAAGAAATGATGAGGCTACTGCGATAAATTATTAATAGCAGTATATGAGGGAAAAGTAACTGAAACGTAAAGAAGTTAAGTAATGCTACAATATAAAAATGCAAGGAAAGAATTGATATAGATAATAAACAAGCAGCCAAAATACAACGTCTAACAATCAAACCTGAAATTGATTGTATCATAGAACGTATTTTGGGTCTAGGTAAAAAGTTTAATAGTAGCTATTTTGTTATTTGAGTAGGCACTAGCATATTGGTTATATGTGTTTCGCTTACTCGACTTTATTTCTATTTTCCAATAAACATAAAGAAGCAGATGTACCACTAATAATTATTAGCAGCATAAATGTACAACAACAAATAAAATTAATAAAATAGTACAGTATGCACAAAGTAGATAAACACATATTTAATGAATACAAATTTCACTTTCTGGAAAAATCTAATAAAAGCAATTTCTTAACTTAATTTTTAAAAATCGCAGTATAAATATTAAAAAGCTAAACTTACATTTTAAAAAAGCATGTGAGTAAAATTGTCATTGTTTCAAAGATCATGGGTAGAAATACCTTTGCCAACTTCTAATCTATTACATATATAAAGGAAAGTCACAACCCTGACTAATCAACGCAGAGCCGTAACCACTGGTACTAGGAAGTTGAAATGTGGGTGGAAGGTTCAATTTGTTACGTAAGATAGTGCTAAGAAGGGATTTTTTGAAATTCTACCCCTAAGGGGGTGAAAAGGGGTAAAATGTGTTTTAACGAATTCCTCAATATCTCTTACACCCGATAAGATATCTATTTGGTGTTTGCTTGAAAAGGTTTCCAATGCAAATGCCTAGAAACGTATTTCAGGATTTTATCTTAATCAACCCCTAAAGGTGCTAATATGTGTTTGGGGGTGAATTAAAGAACCCTTCGTATCTCCTATGTTTATTGAGTTAGAACATTCGTTTTTCAGCATATAGATGTATTTTTAAAATATTTAGAAAGGGGTTTAGAAAAATTTGAAAATTTTAACCCTAAAGGGGTAAAAGAATGAAAAACTGATAAGGGGTAGTGGGGTTAAAATAATTAATTTTTTTCGCTATAAGTTCCATTTCACAATAAAATAAGTTAAAAGAGATTTTTTGAAATTCCACCCCTACGGGGGTGAAAAGGGGTAAAATGGTTTTCACGAATTCCTCAATATCTCTTACACCCGATAAGATATATATTTGGTGTTTGCTTGCAAAAATTACCAATGCAAATACCTAGAAACGTATTTTACGATTTTGTCCTAATCAACCCCTAAAGGTGCAAATCTGGATTGGGGGTGAATTAAAGAACCCTTCGTATCTCCTATGTTTATTGATTTAGAACATTCGTTTTTCAGCATATAGATGTATTTTTAAAATATTTAGAAACTGGTTTAAGGGAATTTGAAAATTTTAACCCTAAAAGGGTACAAGAAGGAAAAACTGATAAGGGGTAGTGGGGTTAAAATTATAAATTCTTTCGCTATAAGTTTCATTTCACAATAAAATGGGTTAAAAGGGATTTTTTGAAATTTTACCCCTACGGGGGTGAAAAGGGGTAAAATGGGTTTTCACGGGTTCCTCAATATCTCTTAGACCCGATGGGATAGCGACTCGGTGTTTACTTCCAAAGATTTTCAATGCAAATACCTACGTATTTCAGAATTTTGGCTCATCAACCCTTAGAGGTGCAAATCTGGATTCGGGGTGAATTAAAGAGCTCTTCGTATCTCCCATGTTTATTGAGTTAGAACATTTCTTTTTGGCATATAGATGTATTTTTAAAATCTTTTTAAATGCGTCTAAAGTTTTTTTAAATATTACCCCTAATGGGATAAAAAAGAGGCTAAACTGAAAAATGGTAGGGGGTTAAAATTATTGATTTTTTTTTCTTATGGATGCATTTTAGACTAAAATGAGGTAGAAAGGGTTTTTAGAGATTTCACCCACAAGGGGATGAAACGGGTATTCCGCTATAATCTATATGTATAAAAGATAAGCCACCAACTCAACCACGCGAATCCGTAGTAATCATTGGTAACCAGGAACTTGAAATTTGGCAAGAAGGGTCCTTTACTTACGTAGCGAAAAGCTAGGAAAGTGTTTTTAGAAATTTCACCCCTAAAGGGAAGGAAAGAGGTAAAATGTCTTTTCACGAATTTCTCAATATCTCTTAAGGCCCTATAATACCTATATTGATTGGTTTTTACTTAAAAAGGTTACCTATACAAGTTTCTAAAAACGTAATTCAGGATTGTGCACAGATCAACTCCTAAAGGTGCGAGTTTGGATTCAGGGGTAAATTATTGAACCTTTCGTATTTCCTGTGGTTCCTGATGACCATTGTTTTTGGGCATATGTGTGTTTTTCAAATCTTTAAAAAGTGGTTTAAAGTTTTTATTCTAAATTTTATTGTGAAAGGAGTAAAAATGGGGTAGAAGTAAACAGAAGTTAAAAAAGAGGTTAAAGTTGTTGATTTTTTCCGTGTGTCCAGTTTAGAATGAAATAGAAGGATTTCTGAAATTCCACCTCCAAGTGGTGGCAACTGCTAGAATTTATGAATACAACATTTATAAGTACATTTATTATTTTTACTCTCATTGTTATACTAAACCTACAGTTTTATCAATCTACACAAGGAGAACGACAATTACATACACATTTCGAGGGGATACGTGAAGCATAAAAGGGTTATGAAGAACTTTTTTCAGAAGAATATTGCTTCCTTTTTACCTACAATATTATTTTACAGAGTTTGTGAGTTTAGCGTGTTGAGTGAGAAAAAGAATTGTAGTCCGTACGAAGAACGGGCATCTTGCTAGTAGACAATAAATAACATTACCTTAGAATACAGCCCCTTGACGATAGGAACAGAAGCCTCAAACACTTCTATGGTTTTGAAGTCGAGCTTAATGCCTTTCTTCGCAGTGTTGTTGTCATTGTCATTGAAGTCTTGCACGTTTTTCAAAAAGACGTCAAGGGAAAGGTCAGATGTAGTGTTAGGAGGGTGAGCCATTATGGGAATGTCGGAATTACCACCGGTGAGTTTTCCCAGAACTACATCTGCTTCGAGCATCATTACTGTGCCTGAAATTTAATATTTTTATATCTGCCCTATCAGAAAAGTGTGCACTTACTATTTAGAGCATCCTTTAGCACAACCTGGGAATTGACTGCATGGGCCCATGTAATTTTGGTTAGGTTACCTTTAGCATCAGGGAAGAATTCCGTTATGTTCTTCGTTTTCAACGTAGCATCGGTCAGGTTGGCACCTGAAATAAATGGCACTGCTTGTAGTGCCAAAGTACAATTAGTAGAGAAAGCACTGATGTTTGTAGAAGTGCAAGTAGACCACAAATTTAAAATTAGTTGTATATTATTTATTAAGATAAGTCTAACAACAGGAAACACGAATCACAAATTCGAGTTGTTTATTGTGTTGACTTTCATAATATGTGTTTCTGCATATGTATTTATTAAATTAACTAGGTGATAGTAAATTATAGGTACTCGAATTTACTTTCGGTGAGGTTTAAGTTTCTTTGGGAGATGCAAATAGGTACTAACTTTATTATTATAATATGTCAATTTATTATCTTTCACAAACACTTGAAAACTGAGGAAAGATGTTCTAAAGTTATTAAATATAAGCAGAATATAAAAACAAATATTGAAATTTATACATGACAAACAGAAAACGTAGCAAAGGAAATTTCAGATGCAAAATACAGAAAAAAATTAAACTAATAATAAAAAATTAAGAATATGTCAGACAGGATAGACATCTAAAATATAAAAAGTAAGAATTAGATAATGAAGAGTTTACAGATGGTTCTATATTATCAAATAAGAATGAATGTTTTATACAGTGTGTCAGCGGATTGAGTTCACATAAGGTGTAAATGACAAATTTTGTTTGAGTTAGATGAGAGTCTGACATTACTCTCAATTCTAAACAACTTTCCTTAATACTTTTTTTTGTTATCTCTTCTAATAATGGTAGTTTGCTCTTGACAATTTTTTAAAACTATTCTATATTAATTAATTTGATTGATTTTTTCAAAATCTTAGTTTGAGAACAAGCAGAAGTGATTCCGAGAATATTAGCATCTAACTCAAACAAAATTGTCATTTACACCTTATGTGAACTCAATCCGTGGACACACTGTATAAATCTATTTTGGGTAAATAACTAGGTTTAAGAGACAAATATTGATCGGCAATAAAATAAATTAATGCTCTTGGATACCTGTAAGAAAACGCTCAAGCGAGCGTTAAAGCTATGTTGAATAGAAATAGTGTAAGTATTAAGAACTTTCATATTAATATCGACGTCTGAAAGTCTATGGAAGAGTTACCGAAGGAGAAAGTTCTCACTGATAAGCAGACATTTTTATAATCTTATTAGTTTATTTTAGCAATAATAGACGAAAAATTACACTGGTATTTATTTATTACACAAAGCTTTAGATATGCTGCGCTTCTATTTTAAAACTTAAATTTCAAATAAATCGCTGACATTTTCATACAATTTATAAGAGACTTCCGGATCCTAAGAAGTTATCAGCAGCAGTAATTAAACATTGTTATTATTGTACCTTGTTTATCTTTAATATCACCTTTACAAGAGATAACAATAACATTGATACATCACTACTCAAGGCCGAAGTGCTAAAGATACCTGTATATTGATTCAAACTTATTTACCCACAAAATTGTCATTGCAGCCACCAAACAGCCTTTTTGAGGTATAAAACCAAATAAGTAATGATTCGACACTAAACTAACAGCTAACCACTTTTTGTACGTAGGTCGATACGTATATAGAGCAGGGAATTCTTAGAATACCTAGGTAAAACTAGGTCTCTGAAAAGTAACGCCGGTTTTGCATGGAGGGCGACAAGCTCTGCGAATTTGAAAAAGAAATGAAAACAATTCAATGGGATATTCTTAATTTAAGTGTAATTAAAAGGAGAGGTGAAGATCGGACTACCTTAAAATCAAGAAACTAATTTATTTACAAAGGAGAGCAAAATATCGGGGTAACATTTATTGCATATAAAAATCTGTAAAAGGGTTTACTCAGAACTTTCTTCTTAAGTGGACGTTATGACACTAAACAATTTACAAAATCAAAGGAACCTAAGAGTAAATATTTCTCAATGTTTCTAATAATACTGAAACAATGAAAGGAAACACTTGGTAATGAAAATTGCATCAATTTCCAAATAAAAATAAAACATTACTTGCGGTGGGATTCGAACTTCAGAGCTTGCGAATGCGATTTTAACGCTTGGTAGTAAGCCGACCGTTCGTCGAATTCTGCCACAAATGGCCCCTTGCATGTATGCCATGTGGTTGCGTTAAACACAAAGCACTATGGTTACCTCTTTTGTCTCTTTTACAACATTTACCCTGTATTTTATGGGTCCCATTTTCGTCAAGGGTAAAGCCTGAGCTATGTAAACAGCATTACTTGTATCCATTTTTCAGTTGAAGCAAAAATAAACAACATGTTATTTTTAGGTGCTCACCCTGTATATTTTGGGTATAAAATCTGCGCTTTTACGTCAAGTATAAAAACCTGCGTTATGTGCAAAATATTACTTTCATTTAAGTTGTGGTTCTTGAGTTCAAGCAAAAATAGGCAGAAGTAAACTTTTTTAAGGTGGTCACCCTGTATATATTTTACCGAAATTTTCTACACTTTATACAAGAAAGGCACATAATCAGCATGCAAAATATCGTCTTCTTCCAAAACAATAATTTTTGAGTTATATCGGCAACAGATAGACAGACAGAGAGACATGTGGAACTGAGAAGATCTGTTTTTCGTCATCTGCTCATTAAAACTTCTTTACAGATCGTACAGATATACACTGCGACGTAAAGTAGTCCAATGAACAAATTTAACAATTTTCCGATGACATAAGGATGGCTATAGAAGAACTTAAAATAGTAATGGGAGAGTTTAATGCCAAGATCGGCAAAAAACACTAATTGGAAATTACGGAGTAGGTCAAGAAAGCAACAGACGCAATAAACTTCCTTCAAGAATACAAACTGTATATGATAAACAACATCAAACAATGCAGAATGACATCGATTATTTAATATTAACCGATCAAAATACATAATCCATGAACTATCAGTACGAAAAATCTTTGAAGTGGGTAGCGACCATAGAATTGTTAGAGTCGGAGTTTATTATAATTAGAAACTTAAAAGATGCAATATCTTTGAGAATCAAACTAACAAACTAACTCAAAGATAACTTAAAACGATAAGCAACAACTACTGAGAACTGCATAAACAAGAATTGTCAGGTATTAAAGTAAATACCGCATGCCTGCTGGATTTGGAGCGATAAGTTGAAGTAACCGGAAAAAATAAAAATAAGATGTCTACCATCAGGCCTTTGCAACATATAAATATATTCACTTCTAGATCGTAATGGAAACAAAACTAACCACCGTGAACAAATACTGAAACTAGTTGAAAAATATTGCAGACCTGTATAAGTTTAGAAATTAAGAACTAGCACGAGGAGCTACTTACAGAACCTAGAATGTCGGATCTAAAGAATTCCCCAACATAACAATAGGCCAAGTCAGATTGGCCCCTGGAGAAAACAAATAAAATAAAGCGCCAGGGAAAGACGCAATTATAGTGGAGACAAAACTATTTATTAAATTCACAACTCTTTACATATTGATTGCTTGCAGGGATAAAACTTTAAATAAATGAAATAATTCAAAAATAATTGTGTTACATAAGAGAGAAGGCAAGAAAAAAACCTGTAAAGGAGTTTATACGAAACTTTCCTCGCATGAATTTGTAAATAAAAAAATGCAGTCAGCTGGGAAGCGAACTCCGCGCTCCCAGGAGAATGAGATTAATTTTTCTTGCGCAATTTATAGTTTGCAGCTTGGTCCGCCGCTTGCGGGCTCTTGAACTACTGCGCCACTACCGTGATCGAATTACAACAAACGTTTCTGCTGCCTTATAAAGACCACATACTACTTTGTCTATGTGTGATATTCGCCCTGCATCTGTTAGGTCTCATTTTCGTCAAGGGTAAAGCCTGAGCTATGTGGAAATTATTACTTCTATCTATTTCTCAAATGAAGCAAACATTTAAAAATATATTTTTTAAGGTGCTGTGTATATTATTGTCCGAAATTTTCTCGGTTTTATGCCAGGTAAGCAAACAATGGGTCCCGGGTGGTGTAAACAAGCTTCTACGTTCGATCAGTAGAGTTAAGCAAAACTCTTTCTGATCAGAACTTGGATGGGAGTTCCACGGCTGCTTCGCTCGGCGCCTCGTGGTACGGCTGCCACGGAAATAGTTGGTCCCGGATGTCATAATAACATCATGACAGTCGTTAGTGGGGTTGGAAGACCCCATAAATGTACAGCGACGCCTATAATTGGCCTAACGGATGTTGGCTGAGTACGAAATAGATAAAATAAAGTAATCTGCATGGAAAATATTGTCTTCCTCCAACAAATAGTTTGTGAGTTATACCGCTACAGACAGACTGGCAGACAGACAGCAGACAGATGATATACTCTGATCAACACAAAAAACCAATTAACCAATTAATTGCGGACGACGTGGTGTTAATAGCTAAAAACCATCAGAATTTATAGTACAACCTTACACAGTGCTCAAATCTACTCGAAGATACAAACATGAGAACTAGTGTGAGTAAAACTAAAATTTTAGCGGCATGAAGAACCCAGAACAAGTAAATATTACTCTAAATGGCAAAACAGTACCTAGAAGCAATTCAAAGCTTTAGATGTGAGCAACAGTAAACAGAACGAAGAGGGGGGGGGGCGAGCTTTAAGGAAGAAATAAATGTAAAGAGAGAAGGTACAGCACAACTATATTACGCGTTAGTACAAACAATATTAAACAAATAGGAAGTTCAGACATCCATAAAGTTGGCTGTGTACAGTGCGATATATGTTCCCACTACAACTTATACCTCAGTATCATGGGTTTTAACGTCAAATTTACAAAATAGAATACAATCAATCGAAATACTTAAAAAAATTTGAAGAAGTAACAATACGGGATTAATAACAAACGTGGATCACAGGAATCGTTTAAACGTGTTTCGTATCACTGAAACAATAGCAAGAAATTAACTCCGACGGCATCTTAAGGGAATACAAAAGTACAGACTCTTAAACATATCGTAGAAAGTGAAAGTTAGTAATAAAAGGTTCAGGGGCAAACCACGGACAAACTAGAATGACAGTCGAAGGTGTAAAGTGGGTTCAAGCAATATTTGGATCGTTAAACAAAAAAGAGTGGAAATAATTTATTAACTCAATGTAGCGGAAAGTGAAGTGCAGCACTAGAAGGTAGAAGAGGAGACAGACGAAGAAGAAGAAGAGTAGCTACACCTTGCTAACACTGGTCTGCTGCACTCCACTTTATCAAAACATTTGAACTACAATTAACAGTATTATTAGTGCATGTGGCTTTAACAGTATAATACTCTGCACAAATATGCAAAAATATGTAATTTAAACCAAATTTAAACATTACATTGATAGGTAACATTAAAATCATATGTAAATAGGTGAAGCAAGATGTTGCAAATAAATTTTAAACTTAAAAAAGATTGACGGTTCTATGTCAACAAAAATCATGTTACAGATTAGGCAACTTTTATTGTTTCTAATGGCGCCGGCGACCAAGTTTATTTTTGATCTCCTTGTACGAAGAGAACTATGTGCTAGAACTATGACTACGAAAATGCTTTGACATCGCTGGCTCATTACTAGAGCTAGGATAGTTAGGCAAATTGCCTTTTTTAGTAAATGGAAGGATAAAAGGCAGACCCAATTTTAAATCTGTTTTAGAATGCGTGAAATTCAAAAATGCAAATTTTATTTTGCCTTTTTTGCCTTTTTTGCGTCTTTTTAAGGATTCTGCCTTTTTTGAGGAATTTCCTATTTTTCTTGCCTTTTGGTGCCTTTTATGATATATTAAATTCGAATTTTAAGAAATTTAGTTCTTACATTTTCAATTTAAAAAGAATGTACTAGCAATTTTCCAAGAAAGTGCACATTTTAAATTTTTGAAATAAATTGTGAAAACTATTATTCCTAAGCACTTACAGGTAAGAGGTTTAGTGGGTTTAACCCTATATTGTTACGGGCTGAAAATTTCTCAGAAGGATTATTTTCTTGAGATTAATTTTAATGAGGGTACCAGTATTGTCAGGAGAAAGTTTTCTACTGAATCAGCCAGTTTGTCACAATTTTTGAATGTGTTAACATTGTGATTTGTGAAGTGCATCGATTGTATTTCTCAGTTAAACTTCTTTTAATTTTGCATTTTTTTATTTTTGCCTTTTTTTACTTTATTTTTGCCTTTTTTACTTTATTTTTGCCTTTTTAGTGCTTTTTTATATCTTTTATTTTGCCTTTTTGCCTGCCTTTTTCGAGACTTTATTTTGCCTAACTATCCTAGCTTTACTCATTACACATTGCAATAGGGAATAAAGAACTTCTGATTAGTAAAATGTCCATGCACTTATATATAAAGTCACATTAATTTTTAAAATTGCAACCAGCTATTTTGTCTTATTCTCATAGTTTTTAATCAATACGGTTAGCCAATGTATGAGTTTCTGATAAATATGAACAACTAATCTTTTCTGAATGAATAAGTGCATTATCAATCCATTAATCAGGAATTTCTCTGTTCTCATCACAATGTGGTATTAGATTAAAGCAGACTAAAAACATATCCAAGTATACCGAGCTCTGTGGACTAGTGGTTAGTTACCACGTCTGCTTAGTATTCGGGAGGTCGTGGGTTCGATTTCTGTAACCGTCTGCTCTGATTCAGGTTTTTAGGTGGTTTTCTTGAGTCAACAGAGTACCTTCTCTGAGGTGAATGCAGGGGCAGTACTCCTCCATCTTTTCCTGGCCTCTCTTCCGTTATCCACCCCTTCTTTCTCTCACCCATCCTGAAATTATCGTTATTGGCTAAAACGGGACGCAAGGTCCCTATAACAGCCCGCTCCCAGTCTCCCAGTCGGGGGAATTGAAATGACCTTGAACCTTTACCTTTATTTTTCAAGTAATTGCTCATAATTTTCTAAGAACTCTTAAGTGTAATTCTGCAGATCGTTTAAAAATAAAACTGACGCTGCATATTCCAGAAATCTATTGTGTTTAATACTACAATCTAATTTCTTGGATAAACTGAAACATTCTATAATTAAAAAAATTTCAGGATAATACATTACTTGAGATATGAAATTGCATTTAGCATTTTTGTCAATGTAGCTTCTAAAAATATTATTTTGAGTAAAACGTCCTAGTCTTTCCAAGAGTAGAGGAAATCACATTTTTTTTATTTGATTAGATTCTTCGTTTTCTTATAATAAAAAATATGTAAAGGGTTTTACCAAGGCGGTCTATATTGTTCCAGGCCATGACACTGGCTCTGTTGCCAGATTGTGTGCTAGGCCATTCCAAGACACACTAAGTTTTGTTTGTTTGAAATATATTTGACATTAAAAACTATTTTGACAAGGCAGTTCATATAAGTTCCTAAAATGCCTTTAAAGTGTTACGTACCAGGCTGCAAGTCAACTTACGCCTCATCAGTTGCGCCATATGTTGGCGTGTTGAAGTTTCCATCTAATCGAATAGCGGCACAAAGATGGAAAGACATTTTGCATTTAGAACACTGGCGGGTTGGAAAGGCTAGTGTTGTGTGTGAAAAGCACTTTAAAAGAGCAGATATAAAGGGTAATAAGCAGTGGTGTTCCCATAGGGTATACTCCATATGCGCCGTATACTCTCAGAATTTTCTGGCCATACAGCCGTATACTCTCAAACAATTTTGTGAAAACTCGTTGAATGTGATTACAAATTAGGCCTAACGTCAAGTCGAACACTACTTGAACAATTGGCTGTACTAAGGCTGCCAGTGTTTGTAGGATTTATCCCACCACTCTACTGTTCGAGTAGCAGTCAAGGGTATATTCCGCTACCCAGTGGCGTAACAAGACGGTTTGGCGCTGGTGTGCAAGAATAAATGATAGCCGCTGTAGACAAGAAGTTTCAGAAAAAAGAGGGGGAGGGGTAATTTTTGGTCATGCAACACTTTAAATTTATAAGAAAATTAATAAGCTCTTTTCTTAACATGAAAGGTTACTTATTGCAAAATAAAACACATTTAGATGTTTCAATCTTTTATTAAATATAACATAATAATAATAATAATAATCCCATTATTCCCTATTGGGACGTAGGGTATTCCTATATTCTCTCCAGTTGTCATTTTCCTTTGCTCTTTGGCTCAGTTGTGCTATAGTCTTTCCTGTCTCTTGTTTTACAGTTCTCCTCCACGTTTTTAGCGGGCGTCCTCTGTTTCTGAAACTCTAAAGTCTCCAATCAAAACTTTTCTGCAAATTTCAGTTTTATTTTTTCGCAACGTACGCCCTAACCATCCATATTTTCTTCTCCTAATTTCTATATTAATGCCCACCTGATTTGTTCGGTCCCAAAGATCTTTGTTCGAAATAATGACTGGCCACCTAACACCTATTTACAAACACCTGCAATTTCTGCTTTACCAGTTCTGTAACCGTCCACGATTCCGACCCATAAAGTAGAACAGATTTTACCATTACATCAAACACTCGCAAAATATAACATGAAACATCAAAATAAATAGGAAAATACAAAAACAAAAACCACGTAAACGGAATACAAATTTAAATAATTCACAAGAAAAATAAGATACTGATGGGGCCACAATTATATATAACAGCAATGAGATAACATGAACAAGAAAATAACACATATTGCTTGAGTAAGAAAGAGATAAACATAGTAGCAAATATACGAGTAGGCTTGATGCTCACTTTAATTATGGCATATGTCAACTAATTGTGCCTACTAAAGTAATTTTGTTGTATGGTCATCTCTTTCTTACTCAAGCATTCTATTTTGTTGTTCATGTTATCTTATTGCTGTTATATACCGTGTGTCCACAGGAAGACGCACCATAGGGATAACCAAATAGAATAGAAGATCGGCTAATGCTGTGGTCGCCGGCACGCTAAAACGTTGTTTTCTGGCTTCTGACTCGCCACTGTATGAAACAATATTGTTATAAATGGTACAAGAAAAGGGACGGTGGTCACAGCACTGGTTGATATTTATATTCTATTAGCATTATCTTATCTCTATGGTGCGTACTCCTGTGGACACACGGTATAATTATGGCCCCATCCGTATATCTTTATACATATAATTCTTCTGTACATGTGTACGTGACTGAACTCCTCCTAAGCGGCTGGACCGATTTTGATGAAATTTTGTGTGTGTGTTGGGAGTGCCCCTGGATGGTATAGATTCACAATTGGATTCGGTAGGTGGCGGTGCAATCGGGTTCTAGGATTTTTTTTTTATTTTTTGACGAATTTCTTTTTTACATTTTTTTAAAATTTCTCGCATGTCAGAAGATATAACTTCAAAATTTCACCCCTCTCCCACCACCCTCTAATATGTTTTAAAATGAAAAAGATCGAAAATTCGAATATCGAAAAAACGTTTGCTAAACCTGCCAATAGCAGGCAAACCAACGTTCGGGCAGGACAACGTCTGTAGGGTCCGCTACCTCTTAGGGGGTAATAAGCCTAAAAATCGATATGTGTGTCGTTATTGCGGTTTTTTGCGACGTTGATTGCGAAAATGGCTTTTATTTTTAAGTCCAAAACGATGAACATGACATAAAATTAAAACTCTATAGTGGTGAAACGGGGTTTCAGAGACAAATTATTTTTGGGGGGCCGTTTGCCGGGCCAGCTAGTAGATATATAAATGTGTAGGTAGGTATAGCACTTTAATTAAACTTTCTTTTGCGACACTTGTCTAAAGCTAACATATTTATCAGTGAATTAAAACTAAGGGTACTGGCTCTTACTTTCCCGATACTCAGTAATGCAAAACTCTTTAGGCGTATTTGGCCCATCTTACTTAGCAAAAAGTGTTTAATAATTTTTAATTTAGAAAAAGATCTCTCAGTGGAGGCTGCAGTGACGGGATGTAAAAAATAGGATATAAGCTGTATATAAATATGGAAAGCTAGCCAATGATGTGTGATTAGACAGACATTTTTCTCCCACTTCCTTCACTGATAAGCAAGATTTAATACTAGTTGTGTACGAAGATCGAAATTGTACAATTTACTTTAGTAAGCCGTCATTGAGATCAGTTTCATACGTAGTTTGAAGTAATTTGGCACTTTCTATGACTTCTGCATCTGAGGCAATTGTCAGAAATTTGCGGTTTAAAACTTTGAATTTATAGTATGTTACTAGGCACTATGCAATCTAATAATCACAAACACACACTAGAGCTGGAACTTCTAATCTACTCAAAAGGAGAAAAGACTGCGCACTCAAAATAGCCCAGTGGCGCTCACGTATCATAGTCTGTTGCCGCTTTGAACCTCTATTCTAGGAAAACTTTTATTTTCACAAAAAACTCCGCTACCGCGGCGCCTATATACATTCGGCGCGGAGGTTCTTTGCACCCCCTGCACATATGATAGTTACGCCACTGCCGCTACCATACGTGAAGGTTTGGCTGCCAGACCATCGATTGTCAGCACTTTCAGCTCCTTGTGATCAAGTTAAAGAACGTCAAAAAAGAGACAAGGAAGAAGTGCATTACGAACACAATTTTTTCTACGATCGTGTCAAAATGACAACTTTTTGCACAGTTTCTAGTGTCAAAAGTGACTTTTGTAGCACTCTTAATATTAGCGCCCGAATTACGTCTTTTTGACATGTTGCCATTGGTGACGTGTTTAATACTATGTTAAAACACGCTTTCCCGTAAGTTTGAATGTCAACATAACCTAGAATATCTAACACATTGTGATGGAAAAAGTGTCACGGAACTAAATTTTAATATACCTGTTACAATCATAGAAAAAATAGCGACGTTAAAAGCACTCCGCTTTGTGTCGTGCTCTTAAACTCGTCGCACGTGCTTTAAGGGCGTACTTATACACTAGTATCATAATATACTATTTTGTCAATACATTTAATTAGAATAGATTTTTTTCAATTTTATATTGAGCAAAATAAACATTTTAAGCTCATTCGTTGTAATTGCCCCCCCCCCCCCAAGCAACCATAGAAAAAGTCAGGCACACAATGGGTTACCGGTAGTATACCTTCAAAAAAATTTATGGGAACATCACTGGTAATAAGATAAAGAGACTTGTTCTAAATGCAATATCACTAGCTCCCAGGCAAGTTATTTTGAAGAAATTACTGTTTTAGGTGAAGTAAAAATTAGTAACAATTTACTTGCAATGGAAAATGAGGTACCTACCCATTAGGAATTGTTTTTAAATCGAATATTGCGGTGAAGTGACGCCCTGTGATGTAAATAGCAGTGAGTTTATAGATTTTTTTTTAACTGGCATGCATCACAATAACAGGGACAGTGCACTGACAGATTGCTCATTTAGTGACCAAAACTAGTAATTTTTTGTTAAAGGTTGGCGCAGCCGTGTTGCCAGATTGTGGTAGGCCATTCCAAAGGTCACTTCATAGGCTCAGTGTCATGGCCTGGAACAATATAGACCGCCTTGGTTTTACTCAAAACTCGCATCAAACAATTTTAAAAATCAAAAGAAAATAGGGGTAAAAATATCTTCACGTTCGTAATAATAATGAAACAATCAAAGGAAACATTTGGCAATACGAATTAAATCAATTAAAAATAAATATATTGTCCCGAAGGGATTCGAACTATAGCTCTTGACACGTGAATTTAATCCAGGCATCTCATCCTGGTTTTGCGATGTGCTGTTGTATTTAACAGCATGGACTTATTGTCGAAATTGTTGACTCTTTTACGACGTTACCCTGTATTTGTTGGGTCCAATTTTCGTCAAGTGTAAAGCCTGATCTATGTGCAAATTATTACTTTGTTCTATTTCTCAGTTAACGCAAAAATAAACAAATTTAAATTTTTTAAGGTGCCCATCTTGTATATATTTGTCCGAAATTTTCTATGTTTCATGCTAAGGAGACATATAATCTCCATGCAAAATATAGTTTTTCTCCAACAAATTAGCTTTTGAGTTAAGCCGCCAACAGGTAGAACGACAGACGGATTTGACAAAACCTGTTTTTCGTCTTCTAGGGACCCTGAAACGTGAAGACATCTTGGAAGGTGATTTTTTCGCGATTACAATACTTCCTTCGTCTTTTAGACGAGGGAAGTAACAACGTATATTCTATTGAAAGTTTAGATTACTTATGAAAACGGAAACTTTACTAGAAAACATTTTATTGCATATAAAACTTTATTTTCTGATTTCTGTTAAATAATAATAATAATAATAATAATGACTTTATTCATTTTGTTTGTACAAAAATGAATCACAAGGCGAGGTTCAGCAAACGCTGCTCTACCACCTAACCTTGGAAAAAATAAATGTTATTATATGGCCGACAGCCTAAGGAGTTTCGTGTGTTACCGCAATATTAAAAACATAAAAATTACAACTATTACAAAAAATTGCGAGTATGTTATCTCGCAGACTAGCGAAAATAGAATAAGGAGGCAGCTTATGTTTTGCAGAGAAAGGAGATGCATTCTATATTTTCTCTTAAATTCCACAAAACGTAATAAAAAGTATTAAGGTTTGAGCGAGTTAATTACTTTAGACATTTGATAAGTGCAACAAGATTTATATTTCTCAGTTCTATGGAAGGTATGGTGACAAGAGATGTAGGGCGAAGATTCATATTGATATTAACATTAAGTGAAACAGACCTAAAATCAATTTTTGAATATAGATAAGTAGGACATCTATCACGATATATCTTCATGAACATACATGCTGCATGAAGCAGTCTCCTATTGTGAGTAGACAACCAGCCCGCATCCTTAAGCTTGTGTGACACACTATCATACTTTCTCACTCCAAAGCTGTAACGCAGACACGATCGCTGCACTTGTTGTAATTTATTTTTATCTACAACGCTCAAGCAAGGCCCAAATACCACATCACAGTAACTCAAATGGGAAAGCACGAGTGAATCACACAGCACAGCTTTAGTCTTAGTTGATAAAAAATGTCTATAGGGATACAAAGCTTTAAGTGAGCCATAAGATTTTTTAAGAATTTGTACAACGTGTTCCGAAAAATTAAGATCCTTATCAATAGTCAAGCCTAAATTCTTAATGACATCAACCACAGCAACAGACTGGTTGTCCACAACAACAGAAACGTGTGGAGAGACAGCTCGCCTAAGATGAGGTGGTCCAAATAAAATTACTTGAGTTTTCGAGGCATTAATTTCTAAGGAGTGATTTCTAGATGTTTCTAACAGAGTCTTTAGATCATTATTAATTTGAGAACAAGCTAAAAGAACGTCTTCATCTTTGAAGGATAAATATATTTGAGTGTCGTCTGCGTATTGATGAGATGAACAGAATTGTAACTGTTTAGCAAAGGTAGCTGTGTAGATAGTATATAGTAAAGGACCCAATATGGAACCCTGGGGCACTCCTGACTTCAATCGCAAAGGAGAGGAATAATGTTGATCAAGTTGAACAATTTGCTTCCTATTATTCAAATAATCTTTAAGTAAAGCCAGTGGAGCAGCACTGAAACCGATATAATTCAGAACTGCGATTAAAGTTTCATGATTAAGTGTGTCAAACGCCTTACTGTAATCAAGTAGAACAAGAAGGGTCAATTTATTTCGATCATAGGCAGACAGGATGTCGTCAATAATATTCAAAAGTGCAGAACTACAACTATACCCCGAACGAAATCCCGACTGAGTATCAGGTAATATATTGTATTTTTCTAAGTAGGTTGTGATTTGTAATACCATTACTTTCTCTAAAACCTTTGAAAATACTGGCAGAATACTGATAGGACGGTAATGCTTAAATTCTTCAGGATTATTAATTTTCGGAACAGGAGTCACTAAAGCTAGTTTTCAAGAATTAGGAAATACACCATTAATTAAACAAAAATTAATAATATGACAAATATATGGTAGAATATATGGCAGGCATAATTTAATCATATTAATGTTGACACCATCCGCACCAGATGCATTGGTTTTGATTGTATTTATTATTTTTAAGACCTGGTCTTCGTTAACTGCACTAAAATTAAACAGAATATTGGGATCTAATAATTTATTATGTTTATAGAAGTTTACGGTAGGGCGGGTATCATTAATCACATTAGGTACTGAATTTATAAAAAAATTATTTAATTCGTCTGCATCTTTCAGCGACGGCGGCATCTCTGCATTTGGTTTAGAGTGGATGTTAAATTTTGAGAGCTTTTGCCAAAGAACTTTACTATCTGTAGTTTGTAACTCATGTTCAAAAAATGCTTTTTTTCATTTCTGATAGCTTGAGTTGTATAATTCCTAAGTTGTTTATAGTAATTCCAATGAGACTGATTTTTAGTACGTTTAAATTTTTTTAGAGCTTTATTTCGGAGATTCATCATTAATTTAATGTTAGGCGTGATCCATGGAGCAGGTTTTTTTGTAAAACGGCAAGAAGTATAAGGTGCGTGTTTATCAAAGAGACTATTAATATGTTTTGTAAGATGATCAACTTTGTCATTAACACTGCTCATATCAGTTAACTCAGATAAAGGCAAATGCGCTAGAGCTTCAAGAAAATCGGCCTCATTGAAACGTTTATATGATCGAATATTTTTATATTTACACCCCCTTGTTATACTTTCAAACAGCACAGTGCAGTACACAAGTTCATGGTCAGTCGACTCAAAGACAGAAGCGCCACACTCTAGTACCTGTCTATTAGATGGCACTACTATATAATCTATAAGCTTAGCAGTAGTAGAAGTAATTCTTGTAGGCGTGTTAATAATCTGTTTTAAATTATAACTTTCAAGTAACAAATTCAAAGCTATAGTTTTTCTGTCGGCTACCTCAAACAAATCAATATTAAAATCACCAGTGCAATATAATTCATCACAATCTCCTATTAAATCAGAAATAGTGTTATCAAGTACTTCTAAGAAATTATTGTAATTCATATCAGGCGGCTTGTAAATTACTCCAAAAATATATTCTTTCTTATTGATTTTAAGCCTGATCCACAGCTGTTCGATTAATGCAGATGTTGGTATAACAGTAACATCAAAACAATTTAAGATATAGAACGCTACTCCCCCTCCTTTTCTTTGCTTACGATCATTTCTAATTATTTTATATCCTAAAATATCGACATTTTTATCTAATATATCGTCTTTTAACCACGTCTCGCTGACTGCGAAGACATCATACTCGTTAAGGGTTACATGATCTCTTAAATCACTTAAGCTACAAATCAATGATTGAATATTTACATGTCCAAATTTAAATTCAGTACTACACATAAAATGAAATTATAGTATATACAACAATGATTTTTACCAATTAACCCAAGTAACTTGGATTTGTGCAACACCACTTCTTCGTAAGTTTCTGCAGTTGGCAAGAAAAAATTGAAATAGAAATGGGAAAAAAAGTTAAAAATCACACAAACATTTAGAAAATTAAAAATTGACTTCAATTTAACAACGTAAAGATTAATATTTTGCTAATTGCACCCGCATACAAACAGTGAAAGACATTTCTTAAATAAAACCAGCTGAGCCTAGTATTAAGTGCCCGTACAATCTATACATGCATATGTAGGCAACGTGAAACAGCAGTTAATAATATTGCACGAATTGATATAGGTACACAACTCCTCATATAAAGACAAAAACAATATCATATAGTAATAATTCTAACTTAACTATTAGAACGTTGCAATAAAAATAGAAATAAAGATTAAATTTTTTCAAGCAAAATATATCTAGTAGATTAACTTTTAATTCGTAAATTTAATTAATAGTTTCATTGCTTTAACGAACTAAACATAAACAAATTCAGAACGGACGAGGCAAGTTTTTGCAAATCATTTCTTCAATAACAGCGAATAATTCCAGCGGCGAGCTTTATATAGTAAATTAACTTTTTCATTAAAAAAAGTGCAAATTTAATTAATGTAATTGTTTCTGCTGATAAAGCTGCTTCTCAAATAATCAGTTTAATTTTTATGAATAATGTGATCCCATTTAATTAATTAAATCTGTTTATCTATCATCAGGACTGACCTCGTGACTTCCATTCAAGTTGACATGCAAGTTGGTAATTATAGTGGAAAGCTGATTAGGGCACATTCAATTTTCCGAGCACCACAACTGGCCAGCTTCCTTCAGATTGTCATTTTTATGCAACGCAGACTGACGTAATTAATGTAAACCAGTTTCTTTTTCGAATTTAACAATTTTTTCTTTGCATTTCTACCATTATTCTTAAATAATCTAGATGATATTATATTAGTTGCTTCTTAGGTTCCCACATTACTTACCACTATGATAAAAATTGCAATTGTCGTAAATGTATTCAAACATAAAATTATACAATCTCAATTTCGTTAGCTGAATAATGTTTTATGGTGGTAGTAATAATAATAGCAGTTTTTGTGTATTTATGCAATAGGATCAAATAATCCTAATTGGACGGATAGTGTGACTTGAAGATATAAAACTGTTTTGACGAAGCTCTTTTAATAGTCCAGACAAAGTACCTAAATTGTTATTGATCGATTGTCCCATTTCTGGCAACCCGAACGGCTAAAATTAACGTTTAACCCAAATAGATATCGATATGTAATATACACTTTGGGGCCGAGCACGTGTTCCTTTTTGGAATAAGCATACAAACTTAAATTACATTTTTTGTGTTGCAGCTATTTGCTTCTATACCTTTTAACTTGTGTGATCGTTGTTTACTTTGGTAACATAACTTACGCCTTGAATATATTGAATTACTTTTATTAGTCGCCTATAATTATTGATAGAAATGACGGAAAAGTGAGAGTTGGCTTTACCTGTTACAGAAAATTTTTATAAAATTTCTGTAAATCCAGTAATTGGACCACATAATTCTGGATATATATTAATAGTTTACTTTTTAGTGCAATATAAAATTGTCTTCGCCTTAGAAGGTTTGGCAATTAAATAATGTTTTGAATATTTACACCTTCATCATTTATTATTAGTAACGTTTCTATGTCTAGTTCGCTACCTAAATTTCTCAACTATTGATTTCAAGCCGTGGCTATCTAACTTTGTGTCGGTTTCGAAAACTAAAAGGTACCATTAATACGAAACAGTTTAACTACGCACTATAATTATAGTTTTATGTTACTCTTCGTAAAGAAGAGGGCAAATTTGCTCTGGTTTCTATAATTACAGTGAAATCTTACAAAATTGGTTTTTGGCTTGCTAATAATCTGAAGCATTTGTTCTGAAAAGATGTGTTTGGTTTCGTTGAATGAAACTTAAATATTTGTACTTTGATTGATAGCATTAAAACTTCGCGTACTTTAATATAAAAAATTTCGGACGAAAAGTTCCTTGTGATATCTTAATTCTTATACAGGATATAAGTACTTATAGATCTCATTAATACAAACAAAAAAGTCTTAATAAATATGGGCCCGAAAACGCTTCGTTTCTGAGATACAGGGTGTTAAAGTTTAAAAAACAGCACGTTTTCTATTGTTATCCAAAAAACGCTTTGGGCGATTGTAATGAAGTTTTTACACTTTGTTTATAACTTTATGAGGTATTTTTTGGATTTATTACAGTTGTTTCAGTATTTCCAGGGGCGTTCTCACATTGCACGTCGATCAGGTTTTTTCACAAAAAAAAATAACGCACAGCAGATTTTTTGCAATTTTCATATCTTTTTTAATAAGGCAATAGGACGTTTTTATCTAACATTTTTTTTTTCGTTTTCAAGAAAAAAAAATAAAACCCATATTTTTGCACGTCTCTGAACCTGTTAGGACGAAAAATAAAATGCTTCAAAACCCCTTAGCCGATTTTAGTGAAACTCTGAAGGTTTATTGGTGTTATTGGATTATGTTACGCACTTAGAGTTAAATTATTTATTTCATGGGCGGCCGGCATTTTTTTTTTACTTTAACACCGTGTATCTCGGAAACGAAGCGTTTCCGTAGTCATGTTTATCAGGACTTTTTTGTTTGTATTGATGAGATCTATAAGTGGGTAAAACATCCGAACATATTTTTTAAACACCCTGTATATGATCATAGTTTAGGTAAATTGTTAACTCTGAAAACGATATAAAGTATTCAATATGTATTAGTATGTATCTAAATAAAGTTTAAACATAATAAAATTGCCGAATAAAGTGTAATTTTGGAAGATTTATAATAAACCAATCATACATTTCTTGATCATCTTACTGCGTTGCCACATTCTTGATTTACTAAAATTAACAAATAGCAAATTAAGAGATATGGTCTCATATGTATTCTTATCTATTTTTTCAGTATTTTATCTTAGTAAGAAAGACAAACTTTCATAAGATTTTTTTTTTGTTTTGAGTTTTCCAATAGCTCCTTATATTTATTAAATAAATCTCGTACTTAAGGGCCGTGTGTAGTGTGATTTTGCTTCTTCAATATTTTTCTCTTTTGGTACCTGTATGCATATAGTGGCCGCATAAGTTTAGACACATACGGAACATTTTTTACTTCCCTCGGCTAAAAGACGAAAGAAGCTTAAGTCAAGGTAGTTCAAATTTTGGGTAAACCTAGACAAAAATAATATAAAGCTAATTTTTGGTATAGATCATAATTGAGGGCTAAATAGTAATATACTAAATGTCCTGGAGAATCCTCCTTCCGCAACCCCCTTTTTTGGCCCCCCAAACCCCCCACTCTTAATATTTTGGTGATTTTCTCGAAAACTATCCACTTTAAGGAAAAATGTCAAGTGAGCATTTTTAAAGCTGACAAAATTTCCCTTCCAACGACGTATTGCGAGTCCATATCGTACCACGTGGTACACACCAGTGGCGTATCAAAAGAAAGTCTGCCTCGAGAAACGCACAAATATGTTTTTGAATGTCTGAGACTCAGAGTCTACAATTTTAACCGCTTTATCGTACAATTGTTGATCAAACGTTACTATGCAGTGCTCTTGTCCCAGCTGTCGAGTTTCTTTTAAAGCAAACTTCAAAGCAAAATAAATAGTGCTTGGATCAGTTGGAGACATATTAATAAAAGATAAAATTGTAACAGTTGTTTTTTCACAATCCATGTATCCATTAAGAGCTAGTTTCATTGTTCCTCTTTACGACTCCTAAAAACCAAAAATCAAATTGTACCAAACAACAATATTCATACTAAATATCATCATATACCTGCCCAGTTGCTAGACAACCATAATAGATCCAAAGTTTTTGCACGTTTCATTAGAGTTTTCATTTCCGTATTACAGACTTTAATGTCTCTTGCTATAACATTTTTCAATGCAGGTGTCTTTGGTGCTTGGTACCAACTGATGGAAATGTCATCTTTCTCTGCTGTTGCTGTAGAAGAAACAATGTCAATTTGGCGAGCAATCGATTTTGGTGTTGCAGGTGGCGAAGGAGTAGTCAATCGAATAACTCCCAAACTGTGAAATGTGCCATGGCCAGTAAGAGTTTTAATATTAAAATCTGCGTTATCAAAGCAGTACTGGACAAGACTATTTTCGCTGACAACCGTCTCGGCATTGTCTTTTATTTTGCAGTTTTCATATCGATATGTTTCGTTGTAGGTCACCGAAAAACCCCAATTGTTTAGGAAGTCCACGATCTACCTGGAGCCAAATTCTCTATGGACATATACACCAATACCAAGTAAAATTGGAGATATGAATGACCTTGGTCGACATGCGCTTATTATTGCCTGACCTATAGCTGTCTTTTTCGCATCCTGGCGTTCATTTTCTACATTTTTTAATTTCATAATTGTCTCCAGTAGCGTGTCTAAACTTTTGGTAATATTGCATAAAACTGAGGATTTTTCTGCGGGTAGATAAACGCTGCAATCATATACGACAGCACGTATATCTTCTCTTATGATTTCTGCAGCTTTCTGAACTACCCTCAACCTTTCATCTTGCTCACTGTTTCGTAGTTTCTGAGTATACCAAGATTTAAACAATATTGAATCTAAATTATCTCTGAAATTCAAAATTGTTCTTTTTCCTGTAATTTCGGTGATACATATTCGTTGTCCAAAGCAATCGACCAACTTCCTTAGAAACTGTTTTAGAGAGTAAGGCTCGCAATCCATGTCTTTAAATACTTTTTCGATTTCCAGCTCTAAGTCGTTTATGGAAAACTGGTAGGTACTCATCAGAATTTTCAACAGACTCACAAACTTTCAAGAACGCCTCATGCCTCTGGTTATCGTTCGGTCGACCTCGCGAATCTCCAAGTTTTTCCAGCTTTCCTCCCGAAGAGAATATGAGACGGCAGTTCTTGTGATATTTGGCTTCAGCCGCAACCAGATCTCCGCAAGTTCCGACGCGAATCAGAACTTCTTCACCCCACTTGTCCGTTCTGGCGACAGCTTCAGACATAATTTTTTCTTTAATCAAAATAGTAGATACTTGTATGATTGTTTTCCGGTTGTAATACTTTTTATTTTTTTCTAATCGACTAGACTCCGGCTTACCGCAAAATAAGCAAACCTCTTTAATGTTATAATCCGGAATTTCAGAACGAAAGATGGGTGCTGCAGTCGAGCATGATTGCTGTGACGGTCCAGCTTTTTCATTTTGTTCTCGAATGTTTCAAACGCGCACTTGTTATTTGGCAAATTGATAATCTTGGACCAGACTTGGAAATTCTATATTATAGAGGTTAATAGGGGGTTGAAGTAACTTTTAATATTTTGCTAGGCATACATTGTATACGTAGAAAATCAAATATCAGCCCCAAAAAGGTTTTATATTTGTAGTCAAAATTAATTTGCTCCAGATTTACGTAAAGCTGAGAAGTCTCGGATAAACTTTTAATTTTTTTTTGGCTGAAGTAATTGCGATGAACTTCTAAAAGATTCTCAAGTAGACCACCTTTTAATGGTCGTTTTAGAGAAAAATATGTTTCTTCTAAAAAAATTATGCTTAGATAAAAAAAACTGAGAATAAATAGCAAAAAGTATATTTTTTAAAAGTAACCCTACATTTGATACGCCACTGGTGGGTGCCATGTGCTACTGAATATAGATTGCGATACGTCACTGGAAGGGGAATTTTATCAGCTTCAAAAATGCTCACTTGACATTTTTACGTAAAGTTGATAGTTTTCGAGAAAATCACCAATATATTAGAAGTGGGGGGTTTTGGGGGCAAAAAAAGGGGGTTGCGGAAGGAGGATTCTCCAGGACTTTTAGTATGTTGCAATTTAGCCCTCAGGCATGATCTCTACCAAAAATCAGCTTTATATTATTTTTGTCTAGGTCAAATGCTATCTTGACTCGGGTATATTGTAATCGCGAAAAAAGCACCTTTCGAGTATTTTTCAGATCTTCACGTTTCAGTGTTCTTAAATTATGAAAAACATGTTTTCTGAATTCTGGCTGCCTGTCTGTCGGTCTATTAGTCTGTCGGTCTGTGTGTCCGTATGTTGGTTGTTTAGCTCAGAAAACTGTTTGTTGGAGGAAGACAATATTTTACATGCGGATTATATGTCTACATAATTCGAAATTGAGAGAACTTCCGTCAAATATATACAGGGCGAGCAGCTTAAAAAATTTTTGCCATTTTTTGCTTTAACTCGGTAACTATTAGTCAAATAAAGTTAATCTATTGCACAGCTCAGGTTTTTATCCTTGAAAGAAGGCCATACTTTGTACCCAACATCTTAACAAATTATAATTTCAAAACTTCCGCTTGCCAGGTGAACCCTTAAATATTTTTTATCTTCATTTCATCAAAAAGTGTCATTCTTAATATAAGTCCCTGCATTTGTTTAACTCAAAATGCACTTTTCTATAGAGGGGAGGTTTAACAATATTAAAATGTGTTGAGAATGAAGTACCCTCCTTTTCAAAGTGCACGAAAACGTTATTTGAAAAAGCTGTTTAAAATTGAAAGTATTTATCAAAACCGAATTACCTCAAAAGAATTACTTGCTTTTCAAATGTTTTTTCCTAGCCAGAAAATTAAATACAATAAAGTTAACTTATTATCGGATTTGATAAGAATGCGCTGTTGAACTTGAGTTTCGCTTACCTAACAAGCTACAAATGTAATTTTTGTGTGCAGCGTAAAAAGCACAGGTATTTACAACAAAATGTAATAATAAACTATGCAAAAATCAGCAAAAATTCAAAACAAATATATTTTGTAGTTTAATTGTTATAGCAAATAATATTTAGAAGGAAACAGCCACATAGAATGAAGTTGTTAAACATTTTTTAGACAAAGTGGCTGTAAATTAATATTTGACACCTGTTTGCAATTTTAAATAACTTTCCCAACTGAAAGTTTGTGTATGTACATGAAAGAAAATACTTAAATTTTTGTAAGTGCATATTTAGTTTGAGAAGATGCAGTAACCTTTATCAAGAACAGGATTTTTTAATAACTGGATAATAAAACTGTTTTCTATGTGTCTATATTTATGCCGGCCACTGTATAAAAGAACAATGCTTGCTTCTGAAAGTATAAATACATGGAGAGCATAAAACATGATAACGGATAAGAAGAAAACTTAGTTAAATTGGAGATTGCATTTTTATTTTTTATACATATAATAGGACTTCATATTAGGTGATGAATGATTGATTAGTCATAACTGACTATAACTCGTTAAATTATCCAGGTTACTAGTCGATTATCACTAACGTGTCGGAATTTAATTTCAATTGCTACGTGCTCTAAATCTATTAGCCTTGACATTTATATGGATATTTAACTAGACCTCTATGCTGGAAGAGTTATGTACACAACATTGGGCAAGGTGCAAACATAGGACGGAAGGGAATCGATTGATTTTTAGTAAATATAGTAATTCTAGGAGGGTAGCTCAGATGGCATTATTACTAATACAGAGGCAAAAAACTAAATAAAAGAAAACTGTTTTATTTTTATAAAAGTGGGTTGAAAACTTATATGGACTTGCTTGTTAGAACTCGCCCAACATTTTAAATAGAATCTTTGAGATTGGGCCTCCAAGTTAGAGTTCAAACTGCTGTATTTTTCAAGTTAACTCATTTCTTGCTAAAAAACATGCACTTCGTGTATATGTTAAGGTTACTATGATTAATTGAAAATGATTAATAATTATTTGAAAACTATTAATAATCACCGGCAATTATTAATACCAACCAACCAGTTATTATTAATACTTACCGGTAATTATTAATACTTGACGCATTTATTACTCTGACCGTAACATATATCAGTGGTTATTTCGAATTTATATTGCATGGTTTTTATCTAACTCGCAAAATATTGGAAATTTACATTTACATTTACGATTTACTAGATTACTTTGAGCGATAAATGTTTCCTACAGAGATAACTGTCCTAGTAATTGTACAGTTTTTGCTACCTTTTAAAGCATATCTGCACAAGAACGAATTCTCAAATATTTTGGCCATATAGAACGCAAAGATAACTCGTCATTAGAGAGATTGGTAGTAGGACAGGTCGAGGGTACTAGAGCCAGAGGGAGATCACCGAAACGAAGGACAGACCAGGTAAATAACTGACTGGCAGTACGCTCAACACGCCAGGATACTAGAGCCAGAGGGAGATCACCGAAACGAAGGACAGACCAGGTAAACAACTGACTGGCAGTACGCTCAACACGCCTTCAGTAAAGCCTGGAATAGAGAACGATGGAAAAACATTATTCCAAGAGCTAGAAACAACTAGATCATCGTTTCCCAAACTTTTAGGTTTCGCGGCCCCTTTTTGGAATCTGTTATGATTTACGCCCTCCCCCCTTCTAGCAAGATGGAATCTCTAACTTTCGTGAGCGCTGTAGAATGGTCCAGAAACTGTGATAGTGAAGACAGAATGTATAAAACCATGATGCATGTTCAGTTAGGTTAGTTTAGCAGAGAGTGGCAACGAGTTCTGTTGCATCTAACCTAAGTGCTTTAAAGTTTGTACAAATACTTTTCAAGTATGGAAACTATTTAATTGAATCTAAACGTAATTTTGAGCGTCCAAGTACATCTGCGTCTGCAGCTAAAGAAGTTTGCAACTTTCCCAATGCAAAAACTCGGAAATATTGTGACGAGTATTTGAATTTGGTTTTGTAAATACAGTCGTTAATGGTGAAGAGCGACCAAAGTGTGTAATATGTTTAAATATTTTGGCTGCTCACAGTATGAAACCAAATAAACAAAAGAGGCATTAACAAACAAAACACAAAGATCATGAAAATAAACCTCGCAATATCTTTGTGAGGATGTTGAACGAATTTGGTAATCAGAAATCAGCCTTTAATATAGTTTTGTCCTGGCCTCAAAAATCTCTGTGCATCTTATAAAGTTGCACATCGCATAGCCAAGTGTAAGAAACCTCACACTATTGCGGAAAATTTCATTCTGCCTGCTGCAGTTGATATAGTCGCAACAATGTTTGGAGATAGCTATGATGAAGAGATTCAAAAGATACCAGTATCAAATAATATTATTATTAGGCGTATTGATGATATGCCAGAGGATTTGCAGAAACAACTTATTTAGAAACTTTAGAAACACATCATTTGCTATTCAGCTAGAATAGGTAACGGATATTATGAAAGATGCACATTTGATAGCTTAAGTTCGCTACTGCGATAATAAGCGAGGACATACTTTGATGTAAAGAAATTAAAAAAAACTGCAGGGGCGGATCTGTTTCAAATTATTGATAATTATATAGTAAATTCTGGCGTGGAGTGGAAAAACTGTGTTGGTGTTTGTACTGATGGGGCACTTGCGATGGCAGTAAAATATGAAGCTCTACAAGCACTTGTATTCAAAAATAATTCATAGGCCACTTGGCATCTCTATATGATACACATGAAATCACTCGCTTCGAAGCAAATCAGCCCAGGACTTCATTTGGTATTGTTCATTGTAATTTCTGTTGTAAATTATATAAAAACAAGGCCTTTAAGGTCAAGACTATATTCTTCAATGTGCAATGATATGGGCGTTGACCATACAGAATTACTGTTTTATTGCGAATCTCGGTTTTTATCACGTGGAAAAATTCAACAATGGGTCTTTGAGCTTAGATATAAAATATCTGCGTTTTTGAAAGAATAAAATCATTCAGATGCCGAGAATTTTGTTGACATACTGTTCATAATGAATCTGGCTCATTTGACCTACGTTTCTGACAAATTAAATCTTTTAAATACCCAGTTGAAAGAAAGAATACTCTTATATTACAACTATGAAATAAAATTAAGGGATTTTCGCGGAAATTGAACCTTCGGCCAAACAAGATAAACAGTGAAGACACAGAAATGTTTATTAGTTTAAAAACATTTATTAACGATAACAAATCAAGCCATATAAATGTATGTGTCATGTTAAAATGCATCGAACATCATTTAAAAACGTTATCTAAAAATTTTAAATGTTACTTCTGACCAAATATGAGTGGATAACAAACCCGTTTGTAAAGTTTTGGATTAACTTGCAATAGGAATCTCCAGCATTATTCAAGATAGCTATGCAGGTTATATTGCCATTTCCTACATCGTATCTGTGTGAAGTTGGTTTCTCTGCAATAGCTTGTATAAAATCGAAATATAGAAATCGGCCAATATTGAACGTCAACTAAGGGTAGCAATTACTCTTGAGAACCTAACTTGAACAAGTTGTGCAGTTTAAAGAAGCCGCATTTAGCAACCAAAGTATGATCAAAAATTAATCTCATATAGTATGGCTATGAAAGAACAAATTGCTGCCTTTAAACCAGGGTCAAATATATTTTACTTTTAGGTTAGATTTAAAATGAAGTGTTTATTCGACCGGCGGAGCCTTATTTGTTGGACAATTACATTAATTTTACGTGAACATATGTTTATTTCAATATAATATTGTAATAAGATGGACAAAAAGAACAAAATTTGACAGTTGAATTAAATATAAGTATGTAAGCCAATTTTAAAGACGTTGGTTTGCACTTCCACAGCCATACTAGATGAGATTAATTTTTGATCATACTATAGATTGAAAACCAGAGGTCACGACTCCTCTGTAAAGAGGAAGTTTGACGAGCATATCTAGAGGTACTTAGTTTATTCCAAAACGTCGTAATTACTATCTAATCCATTCAGTTTGTGAGATAATTAGCACAGCCGTAAAGATAAAGACACATAACCGTGAACAGTAAGTAGGCTACGTCTGATTGGCTTATTCCGTTTATTGGGAGTAACTTCATTTTATTCTCATCTTTCAAGTACCAGCTGTTGCTGTATTATTATTTTAGTAAAAATGGTTAATGCCTGCTGCTTTTTAGCAGTCTTGCTATGTTTAAATCTGTTCTGTTAATTGTCATCAGCAAGCAATGGATGTAATCTAACCCTTAAACTGGTCTGGTAGATTATACTTGTGCATAAAGTTCTTGAATAGAAATGCTATATGACTATGAAAATGCTTTCATATCTCCTATTTATGATATTGCACATTGCAATGTTGAAACAAGAATTTCTGATTAATCAAATTATCATGCACGTATTCATAAATACCAGTGTTATCTACTGCTTTATCTCATTCTCATAGTTTTTAATCACAACGTTAGTCATAGCATGAACTTGATAAATATTATTACCTCTGAATGTATAAACAGGTGCTATAGTAATCTCTTAGTCATACATTTTTCTTTTATCAACACACTGTGTCTATAAAACAGATTGACAGTATTTTCAAATAATTAGACATAGTTTTCTAATAATTCAGAAAACCGTTGAAAAATAAAACTAGCGCTGCATATTCTTGAAACGTATTGTTTTTAAAACCAGTCTAAACTAATTCTTGCACAAACTAAAACGCTGTACCATACAAAAAAAATTTTTTGTGGCTTTCGCGGTCATTCGAATAATTGCAATTAAGTTTCGACTTAGACTACACTGTCTTTGTAGATAAACTTATCATTTTTTGGCTTTACGTGCTTACATCTTGTGAACTTAAACAAAGATTTTTATAATTATTATTTTCGTTAGCTTTCATTTTGTTTCCAAAAATTAAAAAAAGCATACCTACATGAAGTTCCTTGACGCAAATGCG
Source organism: Agriotes lineatus (assembly GCA_940337035.1). Lineage (NCBI taxonomy): Eukaryota > Metazoa > Arthropoda > Insecta > Coleoptera > Elateridae > Agriotes > Agriotes lineatus. Next base: position 92,280,945 of record OW679202.1, read on the forward strand.
GCGGTTGCTGAATTTCAGGACTACCAAATGTATTATGGCAATGGGGGACCAATAAAGTAATTTTCTTGAAAATTATGTATTTTTCTTATAACTAATAATATACTTCAAGATGCTATACAAATTTTAGCATAGATAATTTTCATACGCAGATGCGCATGATACCGTGGAAAATTATTTTCCATTTAACAGATATTGATGAAAAAGTAGATTTTAGTAATAAAAATATTTTAAATGTATTAGACATACAAGCTTCAATATAAGTCTTTAAATTTACTTATAAAAAGATTCCGTGGATTACTGACATGATCAAGCAAATGATTGCTTTAAGAGAAGGCGTATAATAAATATGAAAGAACTAAACTTCCAGCTCATTGGGAGTCTGTTAGGTGTTTGACAAATGAAGCAGTCAAATTTGAAAAATGTGCTTAGTTTCAATATACAGGGTGTTATGGAAATGAGTGCAAATATTTTAACCAGTGATAGAGCTCACCAAAATGAACAACTTTTCTATTTATCGTTTTTCATTTAATCGTATATTTTCTCAATTATTTATCTCCCCTAAATTTGAAGAGCCACTTGGTAAGTAATTCTAAGTTATAGGTGAACGACATACGGTCAATAACTTACCTACCTCAATTGATTAAGTACGTTGGTGACCAGATGTGAAGTAAACGCTTTAGGCTCGATCCACACTACCGGTCTGATCTCGGTTCGATCTCGCTCCGCTCAAATATTTATACATTGTTAGCAATGGGCACATTCACACTATAGGTAACGCTCAAGCTCAGGTCGCGCCCATTGCTGACAATGTATAAAAAATTGAGCGGAGCGAGATCGAACCGAGAGCAGCCCGATAGTGTGGATCGAGCCTTAGGCTCGATCCACACTACCGGGCTGCTCTCGGTTCGATCTCGCTCCGCTCAAATATTTATACATTGTTAGCAATGGGCACATTCACACTATAGGTAACGCTCAAGCTCAGGTCGCGCCCATTGCTAACAATGTATAAAAAATTGAGCGGAGCGAGATCGAACCGAGAGCAGCCCGATAGTGTGGATCGAGCCTTATCAGTACCTATGCAGTTTTTGTTGGTTTGCAAGTCAAAGAAATGTTTTTGTGTCCTGTGCCATTAAATTTAAATGTTATTCCATAGGCGGGTATGCATTTTTAGAGTAAAATTGTTTTGAATTTTAACTCAGTTTTGAGGGCATTTTCGAAAAAATGATAAATAAAGAAGTGGTTCGGTTTAGCGAGTTCTATTACGGGTTAAAATATTTGCACTCATTTCCATAACACTCTATAACAAGAACTAAAGACTATAAATACTTGTGGAAAGAATTCAAATTCCTAGATATTTCTCAATCAAAAAGTGATAGTATTCCACCACACTCAAATAACCCAGAAATAATAAATACCTTTGTTATTAATTTTATTTATACAGTAAATGTTAGTAGGTACTACTGCCTTATAAAATTTTTATAATACTAATAAATTAAATAATAATATTAATAACGAATTTGTTTTAAAAACAGTTGATACTTCAGATGCATTGTCAAAAATTAATAAAACAAAAAGTAAGTTTCGGAGTTGCCATGGTATAAATATAATACCCGACTTAACACACATCATTAACTGCTGTATTTTAAATAGTAAATTCCTTAAACTTTAAAAAAAAACTATAATACCACATTGAGTTGTACAACAGCATTAACACATATAACAGATGATCTACTAAGTGCTTGCGCGTCAAATAAAGTATCTGAGCTAGTATTGTTAGATGTTAGTAATTCATTTGACACTTTAAATCATGAAGTACTGCTTGCTATTTTAAAATTCGTAGGTTTCTGTCCATCTGCTGTACGGTTTTTTCAAAATTAGGTGATATCAAAGGGTTCAAACACCAGACAATTGTTCTGAGTATAAATGAACAAAAACTGGAGTTCCACAAGGTTTAGTCTTTGGCCCCCAGCTTTTCACGTTATATACCTACTTTGAATTTTCATTAGCAAATTCAAACCTGTTCTATCCATACGCTTGTAGATGATACACAATTGAACTACTCTTTCAACTTTCAAAATTTACAGCAATCTATAAGTGATATTAACAATGACTTGACTAACTTACAAAAAACAGCTACTGATCATTCTCTTATAATAAACGCGTCTAAATCGAATATTCTTCTGTTTGGCAATATTAATAATTTAAACCTACTCAGTGATGCTGCTGATTTTAAAATCAATAATAATCAGATTCCGATTGTAAATGACGCAAGTAATTTTGGAATAATTATGGATAATACATTTAGATATAAACCCCAAATTGCTAACTACATACAAAAACTTTATATCAACCTAAAATTAATTTATCTCCTTAGACATTCATTATCTGTTAAAAACAAAACTCTTTTATTTGACACATTTGTCCTATCGCATTTTCTTGTTGCTCACAAATAGATGATGCCCAGTTACTCAAGATTACATCAATATAATTGAAACAGTTTAAAATTTTGGTTTGAAGCTTATATTTGGAATAAGGCAATATCACTGAACCTCCTATAAACTTAAAGAACACGTTGGCTTAATATGTAGGCTGTAGGCTACTGCGTTTTGCCACAGAATAATTGTAGATAAACAGCCACCTTATTTGTATAACAAAATTCGTTTTAGTACGGATGTGCATGCTATAAATTTACGGTTCAAGGGTTTAGTAACACCACCAATCTATTGAAATGCCCTATTTGAGTTTCAGCTTTCAAATTACATCTTTTTCTTTATTTTTTTATTTTTCTGTGGAAGTTCACATCACAGAATTAGGTTAATTTAGGCATTTCATTTATTATTATAATATTATTTTATTTATAATAACGGTATTAGTGGTAGAGCAAGGGTGGTCCCGATGGATCGACTTTTGAACTAAAGCATTGAGATTTTTCAGAATAATATGTTTATTTGCTCATTTTTTTGTTGTTGTATATCACCTTATCGTCTATATTCTTGGAAAACAAACGCATTTATTATTATTATTATTATTAATAGAACAGCCCTCGTATTACAGAATTCTAATCACTACATATTATTAGAAAAGAATTACTGTGGGAAACATCAGCTAAGTGTTGCATCTCTCTTTTATTGATTTGTCTAAAGTGAAATGTTTTAATTTCTTCAACTCTGCTCCAAAATTATATAATAGCAATGCCGTCTGGAATTTCTATTTTCTTTAAATATAAATGACTATCATCATATTATTAGTTTCAGGTTAACAAAATTCTGAAGTACTAAGAGTATAAAATTACATGAAGAAGACCGAGACACACATCATCATATAATGATTGTCTAATTTATTGATATTACAGTTACAATGTTCTTGTTAAAATTATTGATATTGGACTCCTGAAAGCTGACAATGACGTCTGTTTATCTGCTTAATTTTATGTAATGGGATTTAAGGAATATTTTCTTTTGCCAAAGATCATTTATCTTTTGCTGAAAGCGTGTAAATAAACAACTTGTAACAAAATAAGCTGCCTAAAGCTTTTGCTTGCCTTATAGTTCGATCTCATTTGCCCAATTTTTCAAAGTAACGGAAATAAACTGTTTCACTATAACCATAATAAGATATGCAATTCTTCGCTGACAGTAATGCTAAAAATCTGTAAAGGGCTTTACACGGAACTTCCCTTGCAACTGGAAGTTTTGAAACTAAACATTTTGAAAATATGAAAGTAAATAACTTATCTATTTTTTAAGCATATGTAGGGTTTTAAATATGCCCTTTTTCTTCTAGGGTAAAAAGCTGAGCTATGTGCAAAATATTAATTTTATTTAACTAACAGTTCTTGAGGTAAAGCAAAAATAGGCAGAATTTAATTTGTATATATTTGATCGAAATGTTCTTGGTTGCGCGCCACGTAGACATATAATACGCATGCTAAATATCGTTTGCTTCCAACAAATAGTTTTTGAGTTATACCGCCAACAGACCGACAGACGGAATTAAAAAAAAACCTGTTTTTCGTCATCCAGGTAGCTCAAAACGCGATTACAATAAGTGAAAATGGTAACTATTTTCGGTTACTGTTTTTTAAACCAAATTTGACACCCTCCATTCATTATTGTCGAATTTTGAATGGAAATCTGTTTTATAAGATTTAATTATCGGCATTTAGAACTTATTTACAGACGAATAAAATAATTTTTAGTTTAATACTCGTAACCAAAAAGGAAGTAACGTATGGCGAATCTTTAGCACAAAAGGAAAATGGAAGTAAGATAACATCCTTATTACAATAGAGTTTTGAACTGTCGGTTCTGTTTCATCAATACCAAAATTATAAAATCCAAATACAGTAATTGTGAGTAAATAGATTTTATGCACTCGCTAAAAGCAGAAACACAAGCGATAATGGAATTTGTACATTTGTAAGTAAGTAGAGTAAAACCGCAACACTTATTGAGAAGGTCAACGCAGCCGGAATAAATGGTCCACCAATTCTTCCTCCGTTTCCGAATTAGTCTGTAGTAATCGTAATTTGTCAATTTCTTTTGGTTTTGTGCCAAATTTACGTGTTTGATAGACAGCCTAAGATACGTATAAATGTATGGCGTTGCCAGAGAATGATAGCTCTTAGGAGTAGTTTCAAAGCAGGTTGGCTTTAAGAATTTGCAGAAAATATCAGCATTAATAACCAACAATGTTTGCAATATAATGAAAACTATTGAAAATAATATTCCTGGAAGCACCATCATTGTGATAACAAAATTACGGTCGTTAGTCTAATCTAACAATTAATACTATGGAAAGATATTTGCTCTTTTAAATGAAGAACTTAATTATTATTTATCTATAACTTGCATTTGCATGTGTAAGACAAAGTATGTTGTTTTCAAAATGGAATACCTACACCTTGCACTTTAAGTGTTACATAGCAATATTTATAAGAATAGGAAAGTAGCTAAGGTATATTAGCTGTCTTCCTTTCCTATGGGAACACTTTATCACACAATATTCATTCCAGGAGAGTTCTTGACAACCAAACTTAAAAGTATTTGGTAAGAATATGCGTTCATTTAATTGGAAATATTTCACGAAAATGAATAAAGAGAATAAAAAACCCAACAATTTGATGCATGGATAGGGAGACGGAAAACGAACGGAAATTAAAAACTATTTAAAGGGCTTTAATTAAAACTTCCCTCGTAAGTGGACGTTGTAACACTAAATAATTTTAAAAATAAAATTAAGCAAGGGATAAAAATATCTTCACGTTTCTAATAAATTGCATAAAATTTCAAATAAAAAACCATTGCCGGTGGTCGAACTCGAAGGGCAGGCGACTGCGTATTTCTACATACGCTACTGAGCACTTCTGGAGTACGTGCGTCGGGCTGCCTTAAATGGAACCCATTTTCTGCTTAACAACATTAATTTACGCTGCATCTGTTGGGTTATGTGTTTCATAAGACATTTATTCTGTACATGTTGGGTACTATTTTTGACAAGAATAAAGCCTGCGCCATATACAAATTATTACTAGTATCTATTTATAGGTTAAAGCAAAAATAAACAAAATCCTATTTTTTAATATGTATTTGTCTGAAATTTTCTCGGTTTTATGCTAGGTAGATATAACGAGAGATCAATAAAAAAACCAATTAGGGCAGGCTATGATATGTGTTATACGTTTGGCAGTACTGAAGTGTATTGTCAGTCTATGTCAAATTCGTGATTTGCAGGTTAAGTTTTACGTCAGTCCATGTCAAACAACAAACAAAACCTAACCTACTAATCTCAAATTTGACATAGACTGACAATACACTTCAGCACTGCCAAACGTATAACACATATCACAGCCTGCCCTAATTGTTTTATTTATTGATCTGTCTGTATAATGTGTACGCAAAATATTGTCTTCTTCCAACAAATAGTTTTTGAGTACGAATAATTATTTTAAACGAATAGTTGTGTGCATCACAAAGAACAGAAAGCTTTAAAATATAGGGTGTGAATTTTGTGACTACGTTCTAGTGGTTTTTAGTTTACTAGATTGAGCTAGACATGTGAATACCAGGGTTATTTTTTCAACTTTCGTTTCAGAAGTAATAAAAAACCAGATTGAATGTGAAACGTTTCTTGTATAGAAAATGTAGGTAAATTTCTCAGCTCCATTTCTACATAATGATAATTTCGATTAAGGCACTTATCAGACCGTGACACGAGTTTTTATATGCCCTCCTCAAAGAAGGTTGCCGCCTGGTCACTCAGCCAACTGTTCACTATGATTGTCAACTTCTTCTTTAAACTTTCTGCACCATTCTTGCACACAGCCGTCATTCATAAACTGTACTCATCTGCCGATTAAGTTTTGCTATATTGTGTTTCAGCGTTAAGTCTTCAGCCAGAAGAGAGAAAATTACAGCTTACTGCACCAGCCAATTGTGAACTGCACGCCGTAAGTCGTTCACGTTCTTCTGGCTGAAGGGATAGACTCTGATAGGAATAATGTAGCCATAATTTATCGTTAGACGAGTACAGTTTATTAACGACAGTTATGTGGGAGAATGGTGCCGAAAGCTTAAAGAAGAAACTGAAAACCAACGTGAACAATTGGCTGAGTGACTATCAGGCGGCAACCTCCTTTGAGGAGGGCATAGAAAAACTCTTGCGACGGTATGAAATGCATTCATCAAAATTGCGATTATGTAGAAATGTAGCTGAGAGATGTATCTACATTTTCTATATAATAAATTTTTCATATTCAATCTGTTCTTTTGTTCCTACTGAATCGGAGGTTGAAAAAAATAACCCTCGTATATCTTTGAGATAAGACATTTTGGTAATATTAGGTAAATTGTACCTATGTATACTTCTAATTCAATTTAGTTTAATGAATTTATTCAAAGAAGATTTACCAAATGGGAATAAATGGTTCTGTAGTATTTCGCAGCGATAAAGATCGTAGAAATAATATCTAAACCATAATGACACAAATTACAAAAATGTAGATAGTGCCTTATCGCTATTACTTCTTTCCTTGTTGATAGACAGTAATTATTCTATATTTTTTTGCAAACATTCGCATTTCCTTAAACTCTTTTAAGTTTATCATAATTTATTGGGGGCTGTGTGTAATTAACTCACAGCCAGCAATTTCGTAAACCACACCCATCCATTAGTGGATTTCGGGATGGGCTGTGGTAAAGGGCTATTAATTTTTTAACAAAGCTACAACTAGAGCCATTGCAAGAGAATGGAATAATAATAATGCATAGGTAATTTGGATTTATGAGTAAGGCGTGAGCCCGCTACACTTGAAGTAATTAAATTTGATACGTTTGCTACTTTAACTGGTGATACTCCTGTATTTCAGTTTTTTAACTTAAAACTTTTGGATTTGATTTAAAAGCTAAATGATTTTTTAATTTTGTATATTTTCACTTTTTAAAACAATACATAGTTTAAACACAATTTAAAATGTTAGACAAAAAAGGTTACTTGCACATTGTTCGCCTTAAATGTCACTCAGTAGAAAAATGAGAGGTAATGTGTACAATGCAAGTGCAGTAATTTATACAATGCATCCTACTTTCACACCTTCACATCTTTTATATTTTTAAGCCTAACCAAATATTGGTGGTTTGTACAGTCCCACAAGGGGACTTAAGCTACCCGCTAGTTCTCAAGGTAGGCTGGATTTTATTTCAAAATATATTTTAGATTTCCAAAACCCTCAGGCACGAAATTTTATTGTAATATCCAAAAATACTTTTTTTTAGAAGCAATAATAATGGAAATTTAGTCAAAACGTATAGTGGCACAAAACAAAAATTAATAATTTTTTGTGATAGAAACAAAAACATCAGTAATTTTTCAATTTTTAACACTGGTATTAGGTTTTTCTGCAATTGTACGTTTTTACTAAGCTATCTTCTGTTTAAAAGCATTTAAATTCTAATAAAAATCAAACGTAAAATTTGAGTTTTGGATCTGCTTTATGGTGAAGTGACTGAATTTAGTGGCTTAAATTTCAGTTTTAGTTTTCACACTCGTTATGTGAACTTTGATGGCGTGGTTGTAAAAAATTATGACAAAGTTTCTTGTTTATATTTTGCATTATGTATGTAGCTTCGTGTTTGCAAACGTTTCAAGATGCTGGAGATGATTTTCAAAGCTAGCTTCATGGTTAATTTGCATAGAAAACGTTTTAAATTAGAACTAAAGTGCTAAAGCTTTCATTTTTTGTACAATTTTTGGAAGAGCAAGCTTAGGAACACTTTCTGTAAGGCACAACAATTAAGGAAAAGGTGTGTTTATTAAATGCTGATTTTATGCTACTTTATCTTTTGGCCAGATTTCGATTATATTGCTGCCAAACAACGCACTTCGGCACAACCAAAGTATTATTTTTTACCTCTACCATTTTATACAAATCTGTAATTCGTGCCGCAACCTCTCAATCAATCGGGACCAACCCAAGGGTATATAAAACGTGTCATAAAACTACACAAGTGTTGTGAAGACAGCAAAGCAAAGTCGGATCGATGAAAACATGATAACTCGAAAACGGCATAACCTATCACATTGATTTATTTGCCATTTTCCTAAGAATATTAATCCAAAGAACTGAAAAAACTTTTGGGCGAGATCAGTTGCTTGGGTAGGGCAACTGCCCTTGAACGATCCTTCAAGGCTAAGGTTTGTTTGCAATAACTTTTCACGAGTCGTATCGATCTAGCTGTTTCTAGATTATTGTAATTTTACAGAATTATTATGAAGACAATTTACAAATCGTATGCATATCGACATACTCAATAAAGTTTATTTCTAAAAAAACAGCACATGGTGTGCAAAAAAATAAGACCCTAGTCACTAACACAATATATTGTGTGCTGAAGTATCGATAAGGGGCTTCCACCGTACCATCGTATCTTTTAAATTTTTTGTAACCAAATTGTTACATTGGAGTTTTGGTGATGCTAGAAAAGATATTGAAAGCAGTCCATGTTATCTACAGCGCTAGGTAAGTTTCAGAAAAGTTTTTTTTTAACCCTTGCCCGGCGGAAATAATTTCAGTTACGCGGAGTGCGGAAATGGGTTTCTAGTGACCCGGATTGAATTCAATTTTTTTAAATTAATTTTAAAGCACCGCAAAGTCGGTTTTTTTAATACATACTTGCACATGATAAAATAATCATAACACTTTTATTTTTATTGACCTGCAGACTAAAAAATTCTTTCGGAAAATGGTAGTGATATTTTAAAGTTTAATGGCACATAAAGTACATAATAGATAGTATAAAACAATACATAAATTTGAAGTCTGTAAGGTGTACTATCTAATAATTAAACTACGAAATACCACTGCCATTAGTGCCAGCATATAGCAGTCAAGTGAGTCAACACAACATTCCGTATGCCGTTCAGTTCAAATTGGCATTTCGTTTTCTCATTTTGTATACCGAATAGTAAAATAATCGAATTCCGAAAGTTCCGAATTTTGTGCACCGAACAGTAAAATAATCGAATTCCGAAAAGTTCCGAAACGTTCCGAAATAATCGGAACCTTCCGATTTTTTGAACAATCGGAAACTTTCCGATTATTCATTCCGGATAGGCCCATCACTAGTAAGGTGGGTGTCTTGGTAATGTGTGAACCTTATTGTTCTATCTCTTAGGTCTGTGGTTCTGAGTAGTACCGAACTGTGAATGGTCTCACCGAGCTCGACTCCAATCGCCAATGCTGCGGAAAAATTCCGGCCCCTGCGGGATTCGAACCGAGGACTTGATTATGCTTAATGCAAGCCTAGCGCTTTCTCAACTGCGTTACCCGTCTTCTATGGTACTTTATAACGAAGCAGAAACTCGTCCAATTCGAACACGCCCGTGGCTCAGTTATACTATAGGCGGACAAGAAACTGGCTGGAAAAATTCTCCTCGGGGCGCGGAGTTGGAATCCCAATCAAGTACATTTTTTTTTTAATTTGCAAATTGATAAAATTTTCGCGAGGGAAGTGCAGTGTAAACACCTTTACAGATTTTTGTCTTCGTGTAGCCGCTATAAATAAACTAATGGCAATATAAAAATGCTGAGCAAACCAACAACATATACCACATTTCGTTTCTTATTCTGGAAATTTAGAAAAACCTACACTTTTTATTGAACACTGCCATAGGAAATAATAGAACAATAACTGCCAATACTAAAAGCCCACAAAATTATTTAACACTGTTAAAGTGTAAGCTAAAACAACAAACAACCAAATTATAGATAAGAGATTTTTTTAAATATTGTAGACCCGGCTCAAAGGTTCAAAATTCAAATAAAAATACGAAATTTAACAGTATTTATGTGTAATTTCTTATTGATTTTATTGCTTAATGACAGCAACAGGACACAAAATTATTTTTAAATCTGTTTAGCTACTGGCAAAGTGTATGTAAACAAACATCTGCATTGTTCGGGCGAAACTGTTGAGAGCCGTTTCTATAAAAAAAATCCTACAGGAAAAGTGTATTCGAGATTTATAAAGACATTTTGATACAGTCGAAGTACTCGGATACATCACTGTATTTGAATAGTGTAGTCGAATATGACACAAAATGTATAGGAATACTGTATTCGAATACCCATCTCTATGACATATGACATGCTCAAGAAAATTGCACAAACATACAAAATATTCATAAAATATTATAAATGTTTAAAATTTTTAAAATTAATGAGTAGAGCGAACTGCTTATTTAATATCAAAAGGGTCTCGAGCTTTCCTAAACCACTCGGCTTCCACATAAAGCGGCTGCAAATCCAAGCCTGTCATTTTAAAATTACTAGTTACGTCCGTCCTTTACATGTTTAGAGTTGATAATTTTACATACGACACTACAATTACATCGTAGACAACCACCTGGGCTGACGGATTCATTATTTAAAGCTTCCCACGACGTGCTCGGTGCTCTAATTTTTATTGGAAAAGTTTGTAGCGAGACACGTCTGATGATGAAACCTAATAGAAATAAATAATAAAGTAGCTGCCGTGAAGTTAAAATGGAGTAACTGTTTGTGGTTTGTTATTGCGTTTAATCAACGAAAGCCGTAAGATTTGCTATTAATAGCTCATTTCAGTGGTTTTATATTATGTCTGTATATTTGTATGCTGTAAATTAATTAGTAGTTGCTAGTAGCGTTTTGATGAATTAATTATGTTAAATTGAAGTCGAACAGTTCAATCTTCTAGTTATAAAAATATTCAGATAAACTGGATCAAATTTAAATATTTATGGGGTGAACACTTTGTTTAAATATAACACGCATAAAAACCATGTTCTAAAGATATGTAGTTATTTGAAATAGTTAAATTTTAGAACAGATTGATTGCAACGAATTCAAACCATCAAATTGCAAAAGCCTTCGTAAACGTGATCAACTCATGAACGTATACACAGCTTGGTTTACTTTGTTCGGATTATTGAGCGCCTACTGCAGCACTAACACCAATAAAACTATAAAAAATCTGTCAAGAGCTTTACTTAGAACTTCCCTCGCAAGTGGACGTTGTGACACTAAACAATTTTAAAAATGAGAGAAAAATAGGGGTAAAAATATTTTCGCATTCGTAATAATACTGAAACAATGAAAGGAAAAACTTGCCATTGCGAATTAAATCAATTTCAAGTAAAAAAATACCGGTGACGGGATTCGAACTACAGCACCTGCGAATGCGAATTTAAATCCGGCCCGTGATCCATCGGGTCATAGAGGAGTTCTCCAGGCTTGGCGATGTGCGGCTATATTTTAGAGAATGGACTTGATCACACTTTTTGACTCTTTTACTCTGTATACGTTCGGTCTATGTACAAATTATTACTTTCATATATTTCTTAGTTAACGCAAAAATAAACAAAATTATATTTTTTAAGGTGCTCACCCTGTATATATTTGTCCGACATTTTCTCGTTTTCATGCCAGATAGACATATAATCTGATTGCACAATATCATATTTCTCCAATTATTTTAAAATAAAAAAATACCGGTGTTGGATTTCCAACTACTGCGCATGCGAACTGTATTTAAGAAAACGGATTTTTGTTAAAGCTTTTTGACTGTTTTTCGATATTGTTTTGCATTTTTGGGTCCCTTTTTCCACAAGTGTAAAGCCTGGACCTATTACCTTAATTTATTTCTTAGTTGACGCAACAATAAACAAAGTGTTATTTCTTAAGGTGCTCTCCCTGTATATATTTAAACGAAATTTTCTGGATTTCATGCCAGGTAGACATATAATCTACATGCAAAATATAATCTTCCTCCAACAAATAGTTTTTGAGCTATACTGCCAACAGGCAGACAGATAGACAGACAGACAGACAGGCAGGCAGGCAGGCAGGCAGGCAGGCAGGCAGACAGACAGACAGACAGACAGACAGACAGACAGACAGACAGACAGACAGACAGACAGACAGACAGACAGACAGACAGACAGACAGACAGACAGACAGACAGACAGACAGACAGACAGACAGACAGACAGACAGACAGACAGACAGACAGACAGACAGACAGACAGACAGACAGACAGACAGACAGACAGACAGACAGACAGACAGACAGACAGACAGACAGGCAGACAGACAGACAGACAGACAGACAGACAGACAGACAGACAGACAGACAGACAGACAGACAGACAGACAGAGAGACAGACAGACAGAGGGACAGACAGACGGACAGACAGACATACAGACAGACAGACGGACAGACAGACAGACATACAGACAGACAGACAGACAGAGAGACAGACAGACAGACACACAGGCACACAGACGGACAGACTCTTTTTCGTCATCTGGGGACCCTGAAACGTGAAGGTCTGAAGAAATCTCGGAAGGTGATGTTTTAGCGATTGCAATACTTTCTTGGTCTTTTAGACGAAGGGAGTGAAAATGAAGGTGCTAAAACCAACAGAGTTTAAATAAATTTTGAACCTTCTCATCAGGAATATGATAATCTGTTAAAAGATACAAATATATTTATATTGTTTACATTAATCAAGTTCACACAATGGTTGCTGTGCAAGCACAAAAGGCGCGCTCCAACTTTGTATCCCGAATCCGGGGAAAGTTGAGCATTGTACCGCCAGTTGCAAGCACATATTAGCACCAGCCTCTAGACCGACAGGTAAAACTAGGTTAACGATACTACTACTACTACTACTACTACTACATTAATCAAGTTCAGTAGAAAACTAAATGGAAACAATTTTAGAGAAATTGTCAGTTTGAAAAATATATTTAACCGAAAAATAAATTATTTTTTCAAATGTTTTAAACAAACTGTCTAAACTATATTAAACTAGGCCTTTGAAACTACAGTCACTACGTTTGATAACGGTTATTTAATGTACGCAATAAGCATAACGTTTTAACAAAAATATTGCCTCGAAGCTTAGTAATCCATGTTGACTGTAATACTGCATTAGAATTTAAATCCTAAATTAACTTTGATCTGAAAAACGTTGAAAACTAAAGAAATATATAAACTACGAGACTGTATTTTTTTTAAATTAAATTATTAAGATGGATGGGCTAAAGTTACAAAAATGTGTACAAATAGTTGCAATAAAATAACCTTGATTTCATTCTATGAGAAATTATAAAATTAATATATATAAAATAAGACCTAGAAACCGTGAGGAACAAAATTCGAAGTGATTGTGAGCGTAGAATTTCAAAAACAATAAAAAAGAACTGAAATATATGTAAGATAAGAAAGACTGTTAATTGAAAAAGACCAAATAAATTTTCTTTTTCCATACTTAGTTTCCTAAATTTAATTTTGGTTTTTTTAAATGTTATTTTGAATTCTGATAGTTTTTATATAAATAAAAAATGATAAAATTGTAATTAATTTGTTTGGTTACTGATTTTATTATAAACCAATACAATATGTTAAAATTGCAGCAATATATAAGCTTAAAAAGGTGCTTAAATTAAGTTTTACGTTTTATTATTATGGAAAATTAAATTGTTATGCTATTAGAATTGAGGTGCTAATGATTCCAGTTTTCTACAGGTTTAGAAACAGAACTCGATTTAGCTACACTACAAATCACGTAACAACCTAACACGGTTATACTACATTAAAATATAGAAATCAAAGGACAGTTCTGTCTTCATCCCAAAAATAATTAAATTCGACTATAATAGCGTCTAAAACGTCTTCATCATAGAGGTGAGTATGCTAAGATAGAAATAATCCAAAAAGGTAGCTTAAGTCCTCTTAGGTGCCACCTAATTTTCAAATATAGAATACACACTGGTATACCTAAACTAAATTCTGAAATATACTGTATTTCACAGGTAACTAATCAAAATGGCTTACTTAAGTAATTTAATTATTTTAGCATGGCAAAACCCAAAACTCCCAAGTGGAAAATTTATTTTAAGAAAGTTAATGTGGATAAAGGCAACGAATAAATTCCCAAATTTTAATTAAATTATCGTTTCTGAGGAGTAAATATTGTTTGCTTGTTATGTTAAACATAATCTATCAAGGCACTTACCCAAAATTACAAAAAGGCCGAACAGGATTAATTTAAACATGTCGAAGAAGAGGATCTACCGGTCGCGATGTTAATTCTACAGAGGCTACCTACGAACTAGTCCGGCGCAACTGATTCACTTAGAGAGTACGTGTACTTGATAAACAGACAACGCATTAGTAATTGCTGCAGGAGTAATTTGTAAATAATAAAGCTGTAATAATGTTTCGGGGCGGCTATCTAGGCTGACATTATTGTCGCCACCCGCTCAATATCGTGTTGATTTCCGATACTGCAAGCGGGCAGAATTAACCTTCGACATCCTCCATTAAACATTCAGGTCGACAGATGTTTGGACAGATTTTTGAACGCAGCATTGGGCGCCAAGGCGTTGCTAATTATCGCCTGACAGTGGCATTTGTTTGCTCGCTGCAAATAAAGGCGAAGCATATAACGATATAACAAAGTGGCCTTTTCATTGCAATACAAAATTATTCTTTCAGAATTTTAACAGGTCGTAGAGAATATTATTACAATATCGCGTAAAATTCAATAAAACAGAATTTGTTTACACCAGTAAATTAGCTTAGGTACTGGGCCACAACTAATAAATTTAACAATTATTGCTAAATGAGAGTATAGTGTCATCTCATCTGTCTATGATTTTTTTTCATTATTTATTTATTTATAATCATTATATGATGTATATTAAAAGATTTTGCACACTTTAGCAATAGAGAGAAAATGTAATGGATTTGATGTAGACCGATTATTATTTTCTAACATCGATACACCGTGGGTTTGTGTTAAAGGGCGAACATAGGACTATAGCATTGACAATCGCATATTGGGAAATTCCTGCTTGCCTGTAAGGATTAACGATAATAATAACAAGTATTTAATGGAAGTGGGAGTATTTGTTATCAAAACCTTTTACAATATTCTCAGTTTATCCACACTTCGGTTAAATTTAATAATAGATTTATTTATATTGTATCAAGTTTTACAACACTAAATAATAACCCATATAAAATGCCTGCCGTACATTAGCCAACTGTCTATCTGTGATTAGCCTACACTCCACAACGATTGCTTCCCGCAAATAGTCAATATTTGGATGGCCTCTTCTGTAAATTTTGTTTTTCAGATGACCCCACAAAAAATCACATGGTGCCAAGTCAGGAGATCTTGGCGGCCAGTTGATAGTGCCATCGCGACCAATCCAACAATTAGAAAAGTTATCATTTACGAGTAGATATTCCCTCACATTCAAATCATAATGCGCGGAATAGCCATCATGCTTTAACCAGATCTCCTGATTTTCTTGTGCAACTCTTCCTAATGTAAGGCCGGATTTGATTGCTTAAAAGTTCTAAATAACAATTCGAATTTAAATTTAAATATTTCAATCGGTTCAATAACTTTAAAGTTGAAAATGCCAGCCCAAATATTTTTTGCGTCAACTGCGTTCTTGCTTTAAAACCTATCCAAAGATTATCTTGGGCCCAGTATCGAGTGTTCTTCGTATTCGGTTTATTATTAAGTGTGAATGTACATTCATCTGTCAAACAGACTGACTGCAAAAAGTTCCTATCTTCGTTTGAGCGTTCCTGCATGACTTTACAGAATACGCACCTGCTTCCTTCATCGACTAAGAATATTTTTTGTTGACACTGATTGTAGGGATCATAACCATGCATATGCAGAACCTTATGTATTGACTATGACGTTGCACTCTCGAGCAGTACATCCTGTGCTGGTTGTTTGATCGGCATTTATCAACCCCAAAACTCTTTGTTTCAGCTTACCTTTGGTTCTTCTATTCCGTTTGTCTGTAATGTTAATATCTTGACTGAATATTCGTTTAAACAATATAAATAATACCCTTTGCACCTGCTGCTACAATTGTATTTTTAGAAAATTGATACAGATGGATTAGGTCGATTATTCAATTTAACCGAGAATCAATCACGAAGTGTGTGTAAACTGACGCCACTAAAATGCTTCGATAATCAATACCTTCTCTTCCTTAGAATATTCAACATTATTATTGATACTAATTGGGTAAATACGTGATTTTACAACTGACAGAAATAGTTATTGATGGCGCAAGTCTGTTATCCAACAACTTAATAAATACCAAAAAAGCATAAAGATTGCATTGACAGTTGTGAAAAGTCAAAGTGACAAATTAATTGAGAGTGAGCTAAAGTATTTATAAGCCACGGGAGTAAGTTAAGTACTTATAAATCACGTGTGGGTTATTTATTATAAGCTACGGTTTAAGGCTAATGTGGGTTATGGTGTAAACAAACTAAGTAACCCACAGTGTCAACGGCAACGTGGATTATGATGTAAACAAGCTAGTAATAACCCAGTTTACTTGTTTAAAACAAACTAGTGAAACATCATATTACTATTGAGTATTGGATAAATAAAATTTATTTTGATATAAACAGACTTCAAGTATGATCATGGCTGGTCTGACTTTTCTGAATAAAAAGCGAAATAGCTATTATAGTTTTTAAGCTATTTCTTTCTTAAACAAGCAACAAAGTAAAGTAGAGTAGGATCAAATTAAGCTCTTTTTTTGTCTTTCGATTGATACCAAGCCAAGCGGCAAGCAGGAAGCTGCATATAGTAGATTTCCCATGCTATTTTCCTATGTTAGCCCCTTAAGTCAAACACTCGGTGTTTAAACTTGATTTAAACACACATAAATTTTATTTTCTAAAATTTACGAAATCCAGTTGCACGTTTTTAAATGCAATTCCCATTTATTAGCAAGAAAAATTTAATGTTGCAATCACCAGTCTTTGCCTCATAATTACTAAATTTAATATGTTTAAATTAGATTAAAAATATATATTTCAGTCCAAATTTACGAAACATTATTCATAATTTAAAAGCCAGTGTTATTACGCAATCAGACGAGTTAAAGGCCATGCACAATACCGACCTACAGTAGTAAGTTCAACGGGCGACCTTCGCTCTAGCAGGAAATAAAAACTGCGCAATTGCAACTCTGCTGTTTTGTAATTTAAACACTCTTGCCCAGTAAACTGTATATATGAACTTTGATATTGTTACTTCGTTAAGCATTTTAGTTTTGTATAAATACCAGTTTATTTTTATAATAAAAAACAATCGGCATGTAATGTTTGATTCATTCACTACCCCTTCTAAGCCATAATATTTATGGGGCATGAGGCTGTGCTCCAGGGGTTAGTTTGGTTTTACTGTCGTCCGTTCAAGTACCATTGACTACATTGGTTTAAAACGTAAACACAGTCTTGTTTACGTGCTTGACGGATAGAATCAGCGCAAAGTAACGGAGTCCTGAAGCAGCCTCTCAGGCATCTCTGCTCATGGTCCTTCGAGCCGGATCTGTCTCCAACTAACGAAAAAACACATCCCGAGAAGAAGACAACATCTGCCAACCACCCAGTTCCCAGAAAATGGCCAACAACATGGAGGAATTCAACAAATTAGCTGTCGTCTAAGAAGAGCTCGCGCAGAAGATAAAGCAAATATTCTCCAACAGCAAAAAGGACCCTGCCAGCCGAAAAAATGAAGCATACATCGCCAGTCGCAACAAAACGCTGGACGAACTTTGGAACACTGCAACTAAAAATCATGCAGAAATGGGGCAGCTAAGTATTCCAACTCATAATTATTTTAAAACAGGGTATTACGACCAAATTAAAGCCATATACGGCGAAGCAAAAAGTTACTTGCAGAGCTGTTCAAAATCAACGGAAATTTCCAACCCCTCCGTAAGCAGAACTCAAGAGGAAATGGTGGCCAACCCCGAGCAAAAGGTTCGTATCCGAAAACTGCAGATTCGGATTCAGAATTTTAAGCAAGCGATGGACGACGCCGAACTAACACAAGAATTAGGAAGGCCCGCCATCACGACAAGGGAATTAAGAGAAAAATGGGATCGTGTGGTCGAGATGGACGAAGAAGTTATGTCAAACGACATGGCTTCAGAACAAATGCACTTCAGTCCTGAATATACTACGTTGGAAGACAGGTATAGAAATTTAATTATTTTATTGCAAGCGCCGACAAGGAACGAGCAAGCAGCAGCCATCTCGCTTCCTCAAGTCAAAATTCCCATATACGAGGGAAATTATGAGGAATGGGCCACTTTCAAGGACCTGTTCACCAAATTAGTAGATGACAACCAGAATATGGATGATGTCATCAAGATGCAATATTTAAAGACGCATGTTAAGGGAGAGCCAAGCCGACTGATCCAGCATCTAGCTGTTACCCAAGCAAACTACAACACCGCCTGGAATCTGCTGCAACAAAGGTATCAAAATAACCGCCTTATTTTAATTAAATTGCTAGATACCATATTCGATCTGCCGGTCCTCTCCAAAGAGTCAGCCCAAGGGTTAAAAAGATTGCACGACTCCATCAAGGAATGTGTGGAGGCAATCAAAAATTTAGGCATCTCCACGGACAGTTGGGGTCCGTGGATTAACAGAGCTATCGCTCGAAAATGGGATCCTGAAACCAACAAATTATATGAACAGTCGCTTCAATGTCCAAATGAAGTCCAGGATCACCAAAATTTAATGGCTTTCCTGCAAGTGCGGTTCCAATCTCTAGAATCCATAGATGGAGCTCGAAAGCCCACGCAGGAAAGACCACAGAAGAATTACGCTTCCGCATCCCTAAATTACAAGCTGTGCCATGGAGATCATTACATCGACAACTGTAGTCAATTCCAGAGGCTACTTACCCATGAAAAACTAGAAGCAGTAAAAACCAATCGATTGTGCTATCGATGCTTGCGGCACGATTCAAATATACCATGTCGTGCCTATTTTAATTGTAGGATCTGTCGCTTCCCGCATCATACACTGCTTCATAAGGCGCAGCCACCATCAAGGCCGCTCCCTGCCCAAAGGATGAGAACGTCAGCTCATGCAGCAGCTATGAAGACTTCCAACGCTCCAGAAAAGAAGCCGAAGTCGGACATCATCACCGCCAATTTAGGCGCACAGGAGAGCCAAGTTCTACTTGCCACAGCAATGGTTCAAGTAAAGGCAGCATCCGGGATGACTCATCTACTACGAGTATTAATAGATCCCGGGTCTCAGGGGTCGTTTATCACGGAAGCATCAGCCGAATTATTGGGGTTACCCAGGACCAAGGTTCGAGCTGAAATCACAGGAATTGGGAACAGCGAGCCAAAAATTGCCAAATGGAAAATCCCAGGTGTGATCACACCTAGATTTTCAAGTAACTTTTCCCTACCTGTAAATTTACTAATACTTCCTAAACTTACCAAAGCCATGCCTTCATCCCCCATCCCAAACATAAATATAGATTCCTGGAGCAATACCTTCATCGCCGATCCAACCTTCAACCGACCCGGTCTTATAGATATAATTCTAGGCGCCGAAGAATATTCAAAAATAATTCTAGAAGGAATCACTAGAACAAAGGATGGCATCTTAGGACAAAATACCAAACTGGGTTGGGTATTATCTGGAACCATTGGAAGACAGCATAACGACAGCATTAAAGTCAACACCATGGTTGCCAAAATTGGAGAAGAATATCAGTTGCAGAAATTCTGGGACACAGAAGAAGTACCCACACAAAGAACACTTTCCCCACAATATCAAGTACGTGAAAAGAAATTCACAGAATCAGTACAGGAAAGACCGCAGAAAATCGAAGCTTCCGAAACTCTTAATCATGGAGGTCACTACATCAAAAGCTGTGGTCAGTTCCGAAGTTCACCTACCAATGACAAGCAAACAATCCAGCAGGTGAAGAAAATATTAACAACCGATCCTACAGCGGAAGAACGAGCAATCGCAGCTGCCAATATAAAGAATACGGAAGTTCAACATCCTGTTATCATCGAATGTGAAAAGGTAGCATCTTCTCATCCACAAGAAAATCACCAAGTGCATGGAACCTCCAAAGTCCTCACTCACGAAATCCTCGTTCATGAAGTCCGCATCCACGAAGTCTCCATTCACGAAGTTTCCATTCACCAAGTGGATGGACAGAAAGAAAAGAAAATTGCAGGCCACGAACAAATCGTTGAAACTCCTACAGCAGCTCCAGGTAATGAATACAGCCCAGAAGTTACAGCAATAACTGCAGAAGATGGAAAACCCTCCGACTCCATTAAAAACTTGACACCCGGTGGAGAGCGGCACCAAGACTTGTCGGCAGGGGATGCAGGAAAAGAAAACACCAAACACGTCGCACCTAGCGATGGATGGAGTCAAGAAGTTGCAGCAGGAACTGCAGCAATCGAGAAACCTTCCGAGTTCTCTACACATTTAGCAACTAGTGGAGGGTGGCATCAAGAAATGGCATCAAGAAATGCAGCAAGCGAGCAAACCTCCGAGTTCGCTAAATACTTAGCACCCGGTGTAGGGTGGAACCTAGAAATGGCAGCAGCCAGGAAGTCAGAAAATTAAAAATCCGAAACCAAATATTCTACGCCTAATAGAAGGTGGATTCAAGAACTAACAGCAACAAGTTCAGGAAACAATAAACACAATGCTAAGCACTTAGCCCCTCGTAGAAGATGGTATCAAGAAGACGGCTTATTAAAGTCTGCGAGGGAAGTTACCGAAGACTCGCAATGTGGAATACCGATGCGGCATCCTCTAAAACAGCTAACCTCGGCAAGAGTGATATTAATTATCGTATTCACTCATATAATGTTCGTCTCCAAAGGAAGAGGCAGCCGATGGACGTTGGCAGGATGTTCCAAACCAATTGGTAACATAGTCAACGACACAATAACACAAAAGCTCTTTTACAGAAATAGCAAAGGGGCCAGTGTTGCAGCATCCGAACCACTTCAAGGATTTACAACCCTCTCGGTTAGACCTGCAACATCATCTGAAAGAAGTAGCATGGAGAGCCATCCGACGTCGCTACTACCTATCCAGAGGAATAATCAACAGCGTCTAAAAGACGTGACATGGAAAACCATCCGCCATCATTCCTATCTACCCAGCGGGATCACCAGCAGCATATTGGGAGCCGCTATTCTAATAGGAGCCTTCTACTACATTCGGAAAAGGATCAACCGAAGAAAGCATCAATCCAAACAACGCCAGTCAGCCGTAGAAGAATATCCTCTAAAAACCCTTAATGTGGAAGAAACAATATAGCTTTCCTTTTCTTTTTCTTCGGCCTAAAATTGGCAATATGTTTAAACTTGATTTAAACAGACATAAATTTTATTTTCTAAAATTTACGAAATCCAGTTGCACGTTTTTAAATGCAATTCCCATTTATTAGCAAGAAAAATTTAATGTTGCAATCACCAGTCTTTGCCTCATAATTACTAAATTTAATATGTTTAAATTAGATTAAAAATATATATTTCAGTCCAAATTTACGAAACATTATTCATAATTTAAAAGCCAGTGTTATTACGCAATCAGACGAGTTAAAGGCCATGCACAATACCGACCTACAGTAGTAAGTTCAACGGGCGACCTTCGCTCTAGCAGGAAATAAAAACTGCGCAATTGCAACTCTGCTGTTTTGTAATTTAAACACTCTTGCCCAGTAAACTGTATATATGAACTTTGATATTGTTACTTCGTTAAGCATTTTAGTTTTGTATAAATACCAGTTTATTTTTATAATAAAAAACAATCGGCATGTAATGTTTGATTCATTCACTACCCCTTCTAAGCCATAATATTTATGGGGCATGAGGCTGTGCTCCAGGGGTTAGTTTGGTTTTACTGTCGTCCGTTCAAGTACCATTGACTACATTGGTTTAAAACGTAAACACAGTCTTGTTTACGTGCTTGACGGATAGAATCAGCGCAAAGTAACGGAGTCCTGAAGCAGCCTCTCAGGCATCTCTGCTCATGGTCCTTCGAGCCGGATCTGTCTCCAACTAACGAAAAAACACATCCCGAGAAGAAGACAACATCTGCCAACCACCCAGTTCCCAGAAAATGGCCAACAACATGGAGGAATTCAACAAATTAGCTGTCGTCTAAGAAGAGCTCGCGCAGAAGATAAAGCAAATATTCTCCAACAGCAAAAAGGACCCTGCCAGCCGAAAAAATGAAGCATACATCGCCAGTCGCAACAAAACGCTGGACGAACTTTGGAACACTGCAACTAAAAATCATGCAGAAATGGGGCAGCTAAGTATTCCAACTCATAATTATTTTAAAACAGGGTATTACGACCAAATTAAAGCCATATACGGCGAAGCAAAAAGTTACTTGCAGAGCTGTTCAAAATCAACGGAAATTTCCAACCCCTCCGTAAGCAGAACTCAAGAGGAAATGGTGGCCAACCCCGAGCAAAAGGTTCGTATCCGAAAACTGCAGATTCGGATTCAGAATTTTAAGCAAGCGATGGACGACGCCGAACTAACACAAGAATTAGGGAGGCCCGCCATCACGACAAGGGAATTAAGAGAAAAATGGGATCGTGTGGTCGAGATGGACGAAGAAGTTATGTCAAACGACATGGCTTCAGAACAAATGCACTTCAGTCCTGAATATACTACGTTGGAAGACAGGTATAGAAATTTAATTATTTTATTGCAAGCGCCGACAAGGAACGAGCAAGCAGCAGCCATCTCGCTTCCTCAAGTCAAAATTCCCATATACGAGGGAAATTATGAGGAATGGGCCACTTTCAAGGACCTGTTCACCAAATTAGTAGATGACAACCAGAATATGGATGATGTCATCAAGATGCAATATTTAAAGACGCATGTTAAGGGAGAGCCAAGCCGACTGATCCAGCATCTAGCTGTTACCCAAGCAAACTACAACACCGCCTGGAATCTGCTGCAACAAAGGTATCAAAATAACCGCCTTATTTTAATTAAATTGCTAGATACCATATTCGATCTGCCGGTCCTCTCCAAAGAGTCAGCCCAAGGGTTAAAAAGATTGCACGACTCCATCAAGGAATGTGTGGAGGCAATCAAAAATTTAGGCATCTCCACGGACAGTTGGGGTCCGTGGATTAACAGAGCTATCGCTCGAAAATGGGATCCTGAAACCAACAAATTATATGAACAGTCGCTTCAATGTCCAAATGAAGTCCAGGATCACCAAAATTTAATGGCTTTCCTGCAAGTGCGGTTCCAATCTCTAGAATCCATAGATGGAGCTCGAAAGCCCACGCAGGAAAGACCACAGAAGAATTACGCTTCCGCATCCCTAAATTACAAGCTGTGCCATGGAGATCATTACATCGACAACTGTAGTCAATTCCAGAGGCTACTTACCCATGAAAAACTAGAAGCAGTAAAAACCAATCGATTGTGCTATCGATGCTTGCGGCACGATTCAAATATACCATGTCGTGCCTATTTTAATTGTAGGATCTGTCGCTTCCCGCATCATACACTGCTTCATAAGGCGCAGCCACCATCAAGGCCGCTCCCTGCCCAAAGGATGAGAACGTCAGCTCATGCAGCAGCTATGAAGACTTCCAACGCTCCAGAAAAGAAGCCGAAGTCGGACATCATCACCGCCAATTTAGGCGCACAGGAGAGCCAAGTTCTACTTGCCACAGCAATGGTTCAAGTAAAGGCAGCATCCGGGATGACTCATCTACTACGAGTATTAATAGATCCCGGGTCTCAGGGGTCGTTTATCACGGAAGCATCAGCCGAATTATTGGGGTTACCCAGGACCAAGGTTCGAGCTGAAATCACAGGAATTGGGAACAGCGAGCCAAAAATTGCCAAATGGAAAATCCCAGGTGTGATCACACCTAGATTTTCAAGTAACTTTTCCCTACCTGTAAATTTACTAATACTTCCTAAACTTACCAAAGCCATGCCTTCATCCCCCATCCCAAACATAAATATAGATTCCTGGAGCAATACCTTCATCGCCGATCCAACCTTCAACCGACCCGGTCTTATAGATATAATTCTAGGCGCCGAAGAATATTCAAAAATAATTCTAGAAGGAATCACTAGAACAAAGGATGGCATCTTAGGACAAAATACCAAACTGGGTTGGGTATTATCTGGAACCATTGGAAGACAGCATAACGACAGCATTAAAGTCAACACCATGGTTGCCAAAATTGGAGAAGAATATCAGTTGCAGAAATTCTGGGACACAGAAGAAGTACCCACACAAAGAACACTTTCCCCACAATATCAAGTACGTGAAAAGAAATTCACAGAATCAGTACAGGAAAGACCGCAGAAAATCGAAGCTTCCGAAACTCTTAATCATGGAGGTCACTACATCAAAAGCTGTGGTCAGTTCCGAAGTTCACCTACCAATGACAAGCAAACAATCCAGCAGGTGAAGAAAATATTAACAACCGATCCTACAGCGGAAGAACGAGCAATCGCAGCTGCCAATATAAAGAATACGGAAGTTCAACATCCTGTTATCATCGAATGTGAAAAGGTAGCATCTTCTCATCCACAAGAAAATCACCAAGTGCATGGAACCTCCAAAGTCCTCACTCACGAAATCCTCGTTCATGAAGTCCGCATCCACGAAGTCTCCATTCACGAAGTTTCCATTCACCAAGTGGATGGACAGAAAGAAAAGAAAATTGCAGGCCACGAACAAATCGTTGAAACTCCTACAGCAGCTCCAGGTAATGAATACAGCCCAGAAGTTACAGCAATAACTGCAGAAGATGGAAAACCCTCCGACTCCATTAAAAACTTGACACCCGGTGGAGAGCGGCACCAAGACTTGTCGGCAGGGGATGCAGGAAAAGAAAACACCAAACACGTCGCACCTAGCGATGGATGGAGTCAAGAAGTTGCAGCAGGAACTGCAGCAATCGAGAAACCTTCCGAGTTCTCTACACATTTAGCAACTAGTGGAGGGTGGCATCAAGAAATGGCATCAAGAAATGCAGCAAGCGAGCAAACCTCCGAGTTCGCTAAATACTTAGCACCCGGTGTAGGGTGGAACCTAGAAATGGCAGCAGCCAGGAAGTCAGAAAATTAAAAATCCGAAACCAAATATTCTACGCCTAATAGAAGGTGGATTCAAGAACTAACAGCAACAAGTTCAGGAAACAATAAACACAATGCTAAGCACTTAGCCCCTCGTAGAAGATGGTATCAAGAAGACGGCTTATTAAAGTCTGCGAGGGAAGTTACCGAAGACTCGCAATGTGGAATACCGATGCGGCATCCTCTAAAACAGCTAACCTCGGCAAGAGTGATATTAATTATCGTATTCACTCATATAATGTTCGTCTCCAAAGGAAGAGGCAGCCGATGGACGTTGGCAGGATGTTCCAAACCAATTGGTAACATAGTCAACGACACAATAACACAAAAGCTCTTTTACAGAAATAGCAAAGGGGCCAGTGTTGCAGCATCCGAACCACTTCAAGGATTTACAACCCTCTCGGTTAGACCTGCAACATCATCTGAAAGAAGTAGCATGGAGAGCCATCCGACGTCGCTACTACCTATCCAGAGGAATAATCAACAGCGTCTAAAAGACGTGACATGGAAAACCATCCGCCATCATTCCTATCTATCCAGCGGGATCACCAGCAGCATATTGGGAGCCGCTATTCTAATAGGAGCCTTCTACTACATTCGGAAAAGGATCAACCGAAGAAAGCATCAATCCAAACAACGCCAGTCAGCCGTAGAAGAATATCCTCTAAAAACCCTTAATGTGGAAGAAACAATATAGCTTTCCTTTTCTTTTTCTTCGGCCTAAAATTGGCAATATGTTTAAACTTGATTTAAACAGACATAAATTTTATTTTCTAAAATTTACGAAATCCAGTTGCACGTTTTTAAATGCAATTCCCATTTATTAGCAAGAAAAATTTAATGTTGCAATCACCAGTCTTTGCCTCATAATTACTAAATTTAATATGTTTAAATTAGATTAAAAATATATATTTCAGTCCAAATTTACGAAACATTATTCATAATTTAAAAGCCAGTGTTATTACGCAATCATACGAGTTAAAGGCCATGCACAATACCGACCTACAGTAGTAAGTTCAACGGGCGACCTTCGCTCTAGCAGGAAATAAAAACTGCGCAATTGCAACTCTGCTGTTTTGTAATTTAAACACTCTTGTCCAGTAAACTGTATATATGAACTTTGATATTGTTACTTCGTTAAGCATTTTAGTTTTGTATAAATACCAGTTTATTTTTATAATAAAAAACAATCGGCATGTAATGTTTGATTCATTCACTACCCCTTCTAAGCCATAATATTTATGGGGCATGAGGCTGTGCTCCAGGGGTTAGTTTGGTTTTACTGTCGTCCGTTCAAGTACCATTGACTACATTGGTTTAAAACGTAAACACAGTCTTGTTTACGTGCTTGACGGATAGAATCAGCGCAAAGTAACGGAGTCCTGAAGCAGCCTCTCAGGCATCTCTGTTCACTCGGTATAGTAATTCAATAAAAATAAACATTTTTAAAAACTTTTCTTAATTACTAGGCTTCTTATCTAATTGATTTTTTTTGTACTTTATAAATCAAAACAGAATTGACAGGGTGAGAGGGACGTATAATATCACTACAGCCCAGGGCGCCCAAATACATTGGGCCGGCTCTGCTTAGACCTTTCTGGTTGTTGATACCTCCTGTACGTTTGTTCGTGTTGTTTGTCTGATTAATTCTCGAAGTAAAAGCAGTTTCATGCATTGGCACTACTATAGGAGGATTCATATTTATTCTATAACAAAACAGAATAAAATTTACCTGTTAAATACAGTGTGGAAATTAAATAGCGTGTAAATTCAGTTAATGTTCGTTTTAGAAAAAAATCTTAAAGATATGTAGCGATTCAAATTGCAACGCATACACTAAAGCCATTACCAGTTTTTTATCGTTTTTTAAATGTTATGACGTCATCTATATTTTTTAAATGACAACCTATGTTTTTTATCCTTTATTTTGGTAGTAAGTTTTAATCTGTTATCAACGGTATACGATTTTGAATAGGTTATATTACAGAAAAACGTCTTAAAATTGACATAGAGGAAATAAATAAACAACGTAGTTCTACTTACCTAGGCTTAAAATCAAAACGTAGTTAATGATTACTATTAAAATATCAATGTACCAC
Organism: Agriotes lineatus; assembly: GCA_940337035.1. Taxonomy (NCBI): domain Eukaryota; kingdom Metazoa; phylum Arthropoda; class Insecta; order Coleoptera; family Elateridae; genus Agriotes; species Agriotes lineatus. The sequence goes on from OW679202.1 coordinate 92,308,560, forward strand.
CGTCGCGTCGATGTTTGTGTTAAACCCAGGTAACTAGAATTTCTCTGCAAATTTAATTCCGTTTTCTCATTTTATTACCTGTCATTATTAGACTTGTCCAAAATGTTATTAAATGTTTACTGACTCCTATATGAACCCTTATATATACTGCATGTTAATTTTCATGTGCATATTCAGAGTCAATAGACCATAGTTATTCAAATCACGTCAGGTGCTTTATTTATCTGTGTTTATTTACATGTACACGAACCTTCGTACGTGCATAGTTGCGTACATTTTATTGTACAGTGCCCCAGCAAGAGCAGGAAGCCCACCAATAGTAGATAAAACTTGCTACACCTATGGAGTGTCTCCCAGTGGCAGTGAAACGAAGCAACAGCAGTTGGATTTCGGTTTTTGGCTAACTGCCTGTTAAATTGAGTATAGTCTTATCCCAAAAGCCCCGTTGACTTTTTTCATTATTTTGACACCCTAAACATCTCAAGTAGTAGTATCCAGCCCTAAACTGTGCCAATATGATCCGAACTTCCCTCTCAACTGAGTTTTTAGAAGGACACAAAAGGCTGGAAGGGGCACATAAGGGGCGAGTTGCTTCTCGACTGATTTGAGGGTCTTAAGAACCAATTTATACTGTAACAAAGCCTTGCCATGTCGTCACGGACTTTGTATTTACCCTCGATTGGGGATGTTACTGACTCGTTTCGTTAGAATTATTGACCAAACCATTGTTCATTTACCTATTATTGTTAATACAGTTTATTTTCATTTAGCTGTATTTTTCTTTTTGATGTCTACGATATTTGCATGCGATTTTGTATGTGTTTCTTTTGTAAAAGGAGTGTAGAAAGCTGCACAAAAGTATTCCCGCAAGGTAAGTTCAACGCTGTTGTTCGTGGCTCGTCGGCCAAGCACTGCCAAGGTTGAAGTTAGGTGTACTCATTGGCTTCCACTTTTCTCAGTGGGCTCACCTGTATATTTACCCTATTAGGAAAGTGGTGGCGGCTTGACATCTAAGATCTGTTTTCTTATAATAGGCTGTTGCCCTGTGAGTCTCGTATTAGACCGCCCCAGTTCCACTGAGCGACGCCGGCACCCATTTTGTTACGGGCTGGGGAAGCGGGCCTGTGCAATTCTTTCTTGATATGAGTCATTCTACGCGATAGCTACTTAGTGTCATGTTGTAAAGTCCCGTTTATGTAGTAACAAACTGATGCCTTGTCGTAAAATAGTGTTCTAGGCTGTAACAAACTATTACTAATTAGAGCCTTGTCGTTAGAGGCGATTTAGTTTGTAACAAACATATTACTAACATTATCGATTGTGAAGGCATACAATTATACTAATAATATTCATATTAAACTGTTTTAAAGTATTAAATATGTCATCTCTAAGGTACTCCCCTAAATTACAAATATTTATTGTCGTTTTGCTCGCACTATTAATATTAAAAAATTACCTGTATGTGATTATTCAAGTCCAACCAGTCTTAGAATCTTCAAAATTATATTTGATTTTTTAAAATGTTTTATATTAATTTCGATTAATTCCCAGAAAAGAACGATCTAGCCTAGTAGCAACATCAACTTTGAAAGACATTAATTTATTCTGTTCTAATGTTTTCTGATTTATTCACATTAACCATTTTACCCGTTCAGAAGATAATTCTGATTTCATATGTAGATGTAACCCTTTCATAATTGATTCAATATTTTTTCTAAATCCAGGATCATGTTATACAAAAATATCCTCCATTAAAAGATATCGCTTCAATACAAGCATTAATCAGCAATTTTTCTGAAGTAAATACTTTAATATTACTCGTACATGAACCATCCACATTTTTGAAATTTATTTAAATTAAATGCAATTAATTATTTTGTTACAAAAGCTGTTCAAAATGAGCACCTCTAATTTGCTGCAAAATTTTGCAGTATATTAGGATTTTTTGTTTTATATAATGTCATTGTTTATTTATATATTCGATAATCGATGGACAGATCTTCGGTTTCAATATCAGCTTCCTAAATAATGCTCGTTTAAGGTACCCCAATGGAAAACATAACATTTCCTTAAACTAGTTATCCTGGACCATAATTTACCCATTGCTCAGAAAAGCGTTGGTTTAACCACTCTCTTGTTTTAACTCTTGTATGAGCTGTAGCTCTGTCCAGTTAAAACCACGTCTTTTCTAATAGCTAATGGCACCTCTTTCTTAAAAGTCGTTGTCTTATACTACCCTTCCAATAATTCTAGCCCATATGCTTACACTAAAACTATGTAGCTGATTAGTTTGATAGAAAACATTGAGCTTTTCGTCATGTCAGTGGCGCTCATTGCAGATATTGAACATCCCGCTAGGAAAGATGTTTTCAGTAAAAAGAAGGTTGGCTTATTGCTGCCTTAGTAACCATCTTCGAAACATTATCCGTTGTAGATAAACCTCCAAAATAAACCCATGTAGTCACTGACAACGAAAGCTGTTTTCTCTTAATACTCGATGTGCAAAAGTTTGACTAACGTCCAGTCTTCTAGCAACCGATCGGATACTTTGTCGAGGTCCATTTTCAAATAAATGTAAGATGTCTTCCTCCATTTCGGGTATGAATACATAATGTGGACGGCCCCTATTCTCTCTTCAACCAACTCTGTTGGATATATGTCTCTTCCAGCTTCTTCCACTTTTGTCTACCTTGCGCTACTTGAAATCATTTTCTTCCTGCCGTTTGTTTGATGTCGACAATCCATCACCTTTGCCGTCTTCTTGCGCTTCTATTAGATAATGTTGATTTCCATGACACGATTTTTGTGTCCCATCGGTTTGGATCTTGACGGTTGATATGAACCGTTAAACAGATCGAATAAAAACAAAGGAAACGTACGCCGCCCGAAAGGCGCCCGAAGAACAAAGAATATTACATCTGTTTAACAAACCGCCGCGATCCTACGCAGAAGTATCTTTCAAAACCCTAAAATCATAAAAATAAGTGTCCTTACAACGAATTTCTAAAGTGCAGCAAGATTGCAACCATAAACTTTATTGGAGCCGGCCGGCCAAGAAAGGTGACAGCCAGCGAAATACGCCTCACGAATGTTTGCAGATTAAATTAAGAATTTTTCACTAAAACGCCCTTAAAACAGAGTGCGCTCTGTTTTAATCACACATAAAGGATACCAGAAGATAGGAAAAATTAACCGCTACCTATTAAAACAAACCACAGAGCGCTAGCACATATACAGGTAGAGAAAAAGCAATTTTTCCATCAGGCAGCCAAACACGCGCCCGGGAGAGCGGCCGAGAGTTCAGCGGCCCGAGGAAAGGCATATTGTAACGAAGAAATCAGGGGCCACGACCGAGTACAGCGGGCAAAGATGCATTTTAATTAACGGAAGGAAGCGTCCCAGAAAAGCGAAATTGGTCTCAAAAATCTTATAAAAATAGCGCGCAACCGATCAAAGCATAATAAACTTTTTAACACACGCCATAAGAATAATACTTAATTAAGCTTTACGCGGAACATTGCATTAAAAATTCCAAGTTGAGCTAATTTTTACTCAAAACATAGCAAATTGGGTGTCGTTAGAATCGGCATTTCATCAACTATTGATTGCGACTCAAACCAAGTCGATAATTGATCACGCCGCTCAATTAAATGCTATAATTTCAAAATATATCGAAATCGGGCAAAACATCCCTTCTACTTCGACCAATGAGCGTCGAGATCGCGTTGGACAAAGGACTGGCTCCTTTAAATAGTCAGACGCTGGCAGTAAGAAATCACTCAGCCAAGGAGAGTCCACCAGCCGCCACTCCAGCTTCCAGGACTACCAGCAGCCACTTCAGCTCCAGGACCAACAGCCGTTTCACTGGACTTAGCTGTCTGCCGCCTTCGTGGGACTTGGAGTTCGAGCCACTTTAGCTTCCAGGACCAGCTAGCAGCTCCCGCCTCTCCAGAGCCTATCATCTTCGTGGACTTAGAGCCGATCCATTTCACTGGACTTAGCTGTCTGCCGCATCTTCGTGGACTTAGAGCCGATCCATTTCACTGGACTTAGCTGTCTGCCGCATCTTCGTGGACTTAGAGCCGATCCATTTCACTGGACTTAGCTGTCTGCCGCATCTTCGTGGACTTAGAGCCGATCCATTTCACTGGACTTAGCTGTCTGCCGCATCTTCGTGGACTTAGAGCCGATCCATTTCACTGGACTTAGCTGTCTGCCGCATCTTCGTGGACTTAGAGCCGATCCATTTCACTGGACTTAGCTGTCTGCCGTCTTCGTGGGACTTGGGATTCGAGCCACTTCAGCTTCCAGGACCAGCTAGCAGCTCCAGCCTCTCCAGAGCCTATCCCCCTCGTGGACTTAGAGCCAATCCTACGCATTGGACTCTGCTGCCTGCCGTCTTTGGAAAGCCACTTTAGCCAGCCGCCGCCTCCGCCAAGGAGATCCGCACTGCCGCCGACGTTGCCGCCGCCGCTGCTCACAGCCCGCCGCCCCGTCGCCAGTCGCCACCGCCACCGCTGCCACCGCAGAAGGAAGCCGCCAGCCGCCGCCTCCGCCCAGGACATCCGCACTGCCGCCGACGTTGTCGCCGCCGCTGCTCACAGCCCGCCGCCCCGTCGCCAGTCGCCACCGCCGCCGCTGCAACCGCCGAAGGAAGCCGCCAGCCGCCGCCTCCGCCAAGGATATCTGCACTGCCGCCGACGTTGCCGCCGCCGCTGCTTTCAGCTCGCCGCCCCGTCGCCAGTCGCCACCGCCGCCGCTGCAACCACTGGAGGAAGCCGCCGGCCCCGCCTCCGAAGGACCACACCCGCTTCCAATCGCGGATGCCAATCCGCCATTTTTCTTTTCTTTTTCTGTATATAAATGTTACCTAGTTATAAGCTTATTTGTATGTGTAAATATAATAAACTTTGTTCCAATCAAATCCAGTGTCTAGCTGAGGGTAACGCCCACCCTCCTCTTCCGAAACCGACGCCATTGCAGTAACCCTACCGCTGAGCATAGACGTAGGCTTGTTAATTGTCGCCCGGAACGTGGGGCAAACCTGTGGTGGACACCAGAGGGAAGTCACGCCCACTACAATGGTGAAGTCAAGAAGGAAGGGAAACATGGAGACAACTCCGCCAAGGATCAACGAAGAACCTCAGCGGACACCGCGACAAGAAGGAAGCCTGAACAGTTCGGAAATAATAGAAGACAGCGCACCCTCATTTCCGTGTGGACAAAGGACACCGCCTCCAAGTCCCAGCCCAGTGCGACAGGAAGTCAACGAAGACAACCAACAGCAAATGGCACACCACCTTGCGAACCTAGCAGCTACAGCACCAGGAACCATCCAGCCTTCCATCGCCGACTCAGCCAGGAGAGTCGGACCAGCATCAACTCTGCCTCAGCGGGTCAATCCAGCAGCAACTCAGCCAAGGAGAGTCCACCAGGAACCATCCAGCCTTCCATCGCCGACTCAGCCAGGAGAGTCGGACCAGCATCAACTCTAGCTCAGCGGGTCAATCCAGCAGCAACTCAGCCAAGGAGAGTCCACCAGGAACCATCCAGCCTTCCATCGCCGACTCAATCCAGGAGAGTCGAACCAGCACACTCAGCCAAGGAGAGTCCACCAGCCGCCACTTCAGCTTCCAGGACTACCAGCAGCCACTCCAGCTTCCAGGATCTCCAGCCTTCTAGGACTCAGCCAAGGAGAGCCCACCAGCCACCACTTCAGCTCCAGGATCAACAGCCGTTTCACTGGACTTAGCTGTCTGCCGCCTTCGTGGGACTTGGAGTTCGAGCCACTTCAGCTTCCAGGACTACCAGCAGCCACTTCAGCTTCCCGGACCACCAGCAGCCACTTCAGCTCCAGGACCAACAGCCGTTTCACTGGACTTAGCTGTCTGCCGCCTTCGTGGGACTTGGGATTCGAGCCACTTCAGCTTCCAGGACCAGCTAGCAGCTCCAGCCTCTCCAGAGCCTATCCCCCTCGTGGACTTAGAGCCAATCCTACGCATTGGACTCTGCTGCCTGCCGTCTTTGGAAAGCCACTTTAGCCAGCCGCCGCCTCCGCCAAGGAGATCCGCACTGCCGCCGACGTTGCCGCCGCCGCCGCTGCTCACAGCCCGCCGCCCCGTCGCCAGTCGCCACCGCCGCCGCTGCAACCGCCGAAGGAAGCCGCCAGCCGCCGCCTCCGCCAAGGAGATCCGCACTGCCGCCGACGTTGCCGCCGCCGCTGCTCTCAGCTCGCCGCCCCGTCGCCAGTCGCCACCGCCGCCGCTGCAACCACTGGAGGAAGCCGCCGGCCCCGCCTCCGAAGGACCACACCCGCTTCCAATCGCGGATGCCAATCCGCCATTTTCTTTTCTTTTTCTGTATATAAATGTTACCTAGTTATAAGCTTATTTGTATGTGTAAATATAATAAACTTTGTTCCAATCAAATCCAGTGTCTAGCTGAGGGTAACGCCCAACCACCCCTTCTTACGCCGACGCCATTGCAGTAACCCTACCGCTGAGCATAGACGTAGGCTTGTTAATTGGCGCCCAAAAGTCGCCAGCCGCCGCCTCCGCCCAGGAGATCCGCACTGCCGCCGACGTTGCCGCCGCCGCTGCTCACAGCCCGCCGCCCCGTCGCCAGTCGCCACCGCCACCGCTGCCACCGCAGAAGGAAGCCGCCAGCCGCCGCCTCCGCCCAGGAGATCCGCACTGCCGCCGACGTTGCCGCCGCCGCTGCTCACAGCCCGCCGCCCCGTCGCCAGTCGCCACCGCCGCCGCTGCAACCGCCGAAGGAAGCCGCCAGCCGCCGCCTCCGCCAAGGAGATCCGCACTGCCGCCGACGTTGCCGCCGCCGCTGCTCTCAGCTCGCCGCCCCGTCGCCAGTCGCCACCGCCGCCGCTGCAACCGCAGGAGGAAGCCGCCGGCCCCGCCTCCGAAGGACCACACCCGCTTCCAATCGCGGATGCCAATCCGCCATTTTCTTTTCTTTTTCTGTATATAAATGTTACCTAGTTATAAGCTTATTTGTATGTGTAAATATAATAAACTTTGTTCCAATCAAATCCAGTGTCTAGCTGAGGGTAACGCCCAACCACCTCTTCTTACGCCGACGCCATTGCAGTAACCCTACCGCTGAGCATAGACGTAGGCTTGTTAATTGGCCCCACGAGAGCCGATCCATTTCACTGGACTTAGCTGTCTGCCGCCTTCGTGGGACTTGGAGTTCGAGCCACTTTAGCTTCCAGGACCAGCTAGCAGCTCCAGCCTCTCCAGAGCCTATCACCCTCGGGGACTTAGAAGCCAATCCTACGCATTGGACTCTGCTGCCTGCCGTTTTTGGAAAGCCACTTTCGCCAGCCGCCGCCTCCGCCCAGGAGATCCGCACTGCCGCCGACGTTGCCGCCGCCGCTGCTGCAACCGCAGAAGGAAGCCGCCAGCCGCCGCCTCCGCCCAGGAGATCAGCACTGCCGCCGACGTTGCCGCCGCCGCTGCTCTCAGCCCGCCGCCCCGTCGCCAGTCGCCACCGCCGCCGCTGCCACCGCAGAAGGAAGCCGCCAGCCGCCGCCTCCGCCCAGGAGATCCGCACTGCCGCCGACGTTGCCGCCGCCGCTGCTCACAGCCCGCCGCCCCGTCGCCAGTCGCCACCGCCGCCGCTGCAACCGCCGAAGGAAGCCGCCAGCCGCCGCCTCCGCCAAGGAGATCCGCACTGCCGCCGACGTTGCCGCCGCCGCTGCTCTCAGCTCGCCGCCCCGTCGCCAGTCGCCACCGCCGCCGCTGCAACCACTGGAGGAAGCCGCCGGCCCCGCCTCCGAAGGACCACACCCGCTTCCAATCGCGGATGCCAATCCGCCATTATCTTTTCTTTTTCTGTATATAAATGTTACCTAGTTATAAGCTTATTTGTATGTGTAAATATAATAAACTTTGTTCCAATCAAATCCAGTGTCTAGCTGAGAGTAACGCCCAACCACCCCTTCTTACGCCGACGCCATTGCAGTAACCCTACCGCTGAGCATAGACGTAGGCTTGTTAATTGTCGCCCGGAACGTGGGGCAAACCTGTGGTGGACACCAGAGGGAAGTCACGCCCACTACAATGGTGAAGTCAAGAAGGAAGGGAAACATGGAGACAACTCCGCCAAGGATCAACGAAGAACCTCAGCGGACACCGCGACAAGGAGGAAGTCTGAACAGTTCGGAAATAATAGAAGACAGCGCACCCTCATTTCCGTGTGGACAAAGGACACCGCCTCCAAGTCCCAGCCCAGTGCGACAGGAAGTCAACGAAGACAACCAACAGCAAATGGCACGCCACCTTGCGAACCTAGCAGCTACAGCAGCAGGAACCAATCAACCAGCACCACTTCTGGGAGTGGTAGAAAACACCCAGTGGCGCCCAGAACAAGCTCCAACAGCACCAACGATCACATTAACCGACGAACAATTCCAGGCACTTTTGGGACGAATGGCTGTGCCCAAGAAAGTCGATCTTCCGCCAACATTTAAGGGCGAGGAGTTAGACCACCCCCAAGAGTTCATCGCAGAGTGCGCCCGCTACCATGCGCAAAGCGGATGTACTACAACAGAACTAATGAAAGTAGCCACAAACTGTCTCCAGGGGAAGGCTAGCCAATGGTGGAAACCATACGCTTCACTCCCACTCTCCTGGAATGAATTTGAAGAAAGGCTGTTAAAGAAATTCGATAGCGCAGATGTACGAGCCTCCTTGAAAACACAGCTCTACGGGCAAAAACAGGGACTGAAAGAAAATGGCGAACTCTTTCTTCTTCGGAAGATACAACTGATACGCCGATTGGACAACGAACAGTCAGTGGGAGCCAGCATTCCCGTAATGATAGAACTGTTAAAACCGGCCCTTCGGCCTTACCTACGTGTCGCAGTGCCGGAAACAATTGAGGAACTATTGGACAAGGTGGCTGCAATTGAGAAAGACATGGACGACCGCGCACCAACGCCAAACCGCGAGACACGCCCACGAGAGCCAGCCGAGCCAAATCTACCCCGCTGCTATTTTTGCCCAGGACGCCACTTCAATAAGGATTGCCCACGACGCCACCGGCCAGCACCACAGGCAACAGGAGAAGCTCCCGTGAACGCCCCCGAAGCAAGACAACTACCACCGCCGGAAAACTGGCGGAGGCCCGGGCACATCGAGGCCGAAGCACCGCCCAGGGCCCAACCCAATGCTCCACGATAAGTACGGCCAACTGCCACAACCTCCCGTATATCATGGTGAACCTCGGATCACCACAGCGGGAGATGCGTGCCCTGATAGATTCAGCAGCCACGCATAATTTCATTAGCGCCAAGCTAGTGCAGCATCCTGAGACGGGTAGCTACGCACAAAGAACGGCCAAAATGGCCAAAGAACAGGCAACCCTGACCCTACGAGGAGAAACAAGCTTGGAAATGCAGATCGGTAGAAATAACTACGTCATACAGTGCATCATAGCAGAGGAATTAAGGGAGGACATCATTCTCGGACTACCGTGGCTTACGGAACACGAGGCTACCTTTGATTTCGCACGGCGTTGCATACACCACGGCATGAGGACCCGAGAAACCACTCATTGCCTGGTCGAGCAACACGACCCGCGTCCAGCGAATGACCCGATGGAACTTCCCCAGTTGAAGCATGACTTCCCTCGCGAGCAGGAACACAACCTCTATCAGCTACTAGAAGACTTCCCCGAAATTTGGAGGCCCTCGGCGCCACCTACGCGCACCCTGCAGCACGAGATTCATGTGAAAACCGATGCCCCTATACGCAGCCCAAATTACCGATATTCCGAAACAAAAAAGAAGATCATCGCCGAGCAAGTAGAGGAGATGCTGGCACGCGGTTTCATCGAGCCTAGCCAGTCACCACATAACTCGCCAATCGTCATCGTGGAGAAAAAGGATTCTACACCCCGGTTCTGCTTGGACTTTCGTAGGCTAAACGAAGCCACCATCAATGAGCCGGCGGTACTACCCTTGATCCACGAAACCATCAAAGATCTAGGTTCAGCGAGCATCTTCTCCTCACTTGACTTAAAGTCGGGGTACTGGCAGATAAGTTTACACCCCCAAGCCAAACCCTACACCGCGTTCACGACTCCGGATGGCGCAGCCTATCAGTTTCGAGTCATGCCATTCGGGCTCAAGACGGCACCAATGACCTTTCAGAGGCTGATGGCCCGGGAAGTACTGGTAGGGTACCTCCACAAATTCTGCCTAGTGTATTTAGATGACATCATCATTTACTCGGAATCATGGGAGCAGCACCTTCAACACCTCCGAAAGGTATTCGAACGACTACAGGAACATGGGCTCATATGCTCGCCAGAAAAATGCCACTTCGGGAAATCCAGACTGCACTACCTAGGGCATATCGTTGGCCCAGAGGGAAACGAACCTCAACCAGGTTACGTGCAGCAGGTCATCAACGCCCCGCCCCCTACTAACCGAAAGGAGTTACGACAGTTCCTAGGCATATGCAATTGGCTACGCGAGTACATTCCCGATTCGCCGACGTTGCGGCCCCTCTCACCGACCTACTAAGCACTAAAAAGCGCTGGACTTGGACCCCAGACGTTCAGCAAGCATTTCACCAAGTGAAACAATTGTTTCAGACACCGCTGAAGTTAGCCCGACCCGATGCTTCTCGCCCCTTCATTTTACAAACAGACGCCAGCAAATTTGGCATCGCCGCCGTGCTCTACCAGGAACGTCCCGATGGAGGTCGAGACGTCATCTCCTACGCCAGCACCCGGTTCCTGCCAGCCGAACAACGTTATCACTCCAACGAACAAGAGTGCCTAGCCGCCGTATGGGCGATAAAAAAATATCGGCCCTACTTAGAAGGCAGGCAGTTCACCCTCCGGACCGATAACCGCGCCCTCACCTGGCTCAACACCTTGAAGGACCAGCGAGCTAAACTCACGCGTTGGGCTCTCCTGTTACAGGAGTTCCACTTCACAATCGAGCATTGCCCCGGAAAGCACAACGAGTTGCCGGACGCGCTATCTCGACAGCCGACTGGACAGCCGGCCGAAGCAGTGTGGGATGACCCGACAGTACTGCTACCTCCCATTCACAACAAGCGCTTCGCCCAAAAACGTGTAACGGCCAGCCAACCCGCTAAGAAAGGATTTCCCAGGTTCCAGGAACCCGCTACAGGAAATCAGGCGGCCAGCAGCCAAACACCACACGGTGAGGACTCACCGAGGTATCAACGGGCAAGCAGCCGTGCTACCGTCACGGAGCCACCAGGCAAGCCATCCCTAAGCCTGCTGGACGCAGTCGAAGAAACGTTATGGGAGACCATTGCACAGGACCAAAGGCAGGATAATTACTGTCAAGATTTAGTCAACTCATGGCACCAAAGCTACTTCGTCGAGGACCCAACCCCGGATCTCGTAGCCGTCCAGGAGAATTATCGAATAGAGGATGGGTTGCTTTACCACCAGACGGATCAAGGCCCAAGACTGTTTGTCCCGGAGAGAAGCCGACCCAGGGTCATTTACCAATACCATGATCAAGACTTAGCTGGACATCCCGGCATCGCCGAAACAACACGAGCCATCCGCTCACATTTTCATTGGACGCGTTTACGAGAAGATGTCCGGAACTACGTCCGCCAATGCCTGCTCTGCTTGAGATGCAAGAAGGGCCGCCACCAAACCAAAGCCACCCTGAGGCCTCACCAACCCAACCGAGCGTGGGACACGATTGCGATCGACCTCATGGGGCCCTACCCCTCGTCAGCCACCGGGAAGAAGTTCATCCTGGTAATAACCGACCTCTTCACCCGGTGGACTGAAGCCTTCGCTTTAGCCAAAGCCACCGCCCCCATCATCATCCGCACCTTGCGAAATGAAGTCTTTCCCCGCTTTGGGTACCCGAGCGCCATGCTGACCGATAACGGGCGTCAGTTCATCAGTGAACAATGGATGAGAGCCTGCCAGGAGTGGGATATCCAGCCATGGACGACCGCCATCTATCACCCCCGAGCCAACCCAACGGAGCGAAGGAATCAAGAAATAAAAAAGGGGCTCCGCCTGCACCTACAAGGAGGAAACCATCGCGAGTGGGACAAGCATCTTCCCGCGACCCTATTTAACTTACGGAATCGCCATAACACCGCTCTAGGGTGTTCCCCAGCATACGCCATGTTCGGAAAGGAATTAGACCGCCCCGGGGAATGGAGGTTCCGACACCCCACGCTGCTGCCCGAAACGCCCCACGAACCACGGACCCACAACCGCGGAGCACGGGACACAGGCATCCGAAACCGAGCCATCGACCAGCGCCAAGAAGCACCGGACGCCGACAACCCCACGTTTCAACCCCAGCAGTGGGTCATGGTGAAAAATCACCCTCTCTCAGACGCCATCGCCGGGATCCATGCAGGGTTCCAACCAAAATGGAGTGGACCCCACCAAATCTTGGACCAACTTGGCCCAAGCATCTATAGGGTCCAAAGAGGACAACAGGCCCTCAAAATTCACGCAGACCAACTCCGCCCCTTCTCTCCCTAATCTTTTTTTTGCCCGGATCGCGGACGCCAAAGAAGGGGGGAATTGATATGAACCGTTAAACAGATCGAATAAAAACAAAGGAAACGTACGCCGCCCGAAAGGCGCCCGAAGAACAAAGAATATTACATCTGTTTAACAAACCGCCGCGATCCTACGCAGAAGTATCTTTCAAAACCCTAAAATCATAAAAATAAGTGTCCTTACAACGAATTTCTAAAGTGCAGCAAGATTGCAACCATAAACTTTATTGGAGCCGGCCGGCCAAGAAAGGTGACAGCCAGCGAAATACGCCTCACGAATGTTTGCAGATTAAATTAAGAATTTTTCACTAAAACGCCCTTAAAACAGAGTGCGCTCTGTTTTAATCACACATAAAGGATACCAGAAGATAGGAAAAATTAACCGCTACCTATTAAAACAAACCACAGAGCGCTAGCACATATACAGGTGGAGAAAAAGCAATTTTTCCATCAGGCAGCCAAACACGCGCCCGGGAGAGCGGCCGAGAGTTCAGCGGCCCGAGGAAAGGCATATTGTAACGAAGAAATCAGGGGCCACGACCGAGTACAGCGGGCAAAGATGCAGATTACAAATTAAATTTTAATTAACGGAAGGAAGCGTCCCAGAAAAGCGAAATTGGTCTCAAAAATCTTATAAAAATAGCGCGCAACCGATCAAAGCATAATAAACTTTTTAACACACGCCATAAGAATAATACTTAATTAAGCTTTACGCGGAACATTGCATTAAAAATTCCAAGTTGAGCTAATTTTTACTCAAAACATAGCAAATTGGGTGTCGTTAGAATCGGCATTTCATCAACTATTGATTGCGACTCAAACCAAGTCGATAATTGATCACGCCGCTCAATTAAATGCTATAATTTCAAAATATATCGAAATCGGGCAAAACATCCCTTCTACTTCGACCAATGAGCGTCGAGATCGCGTTGGACAAAGGACTGGCTCCTTTAAATAGTCAGACGGTGGCAGTAAGAAATCACTCAGCCAAGGAGAGTCCACCAGCCGCCACTCCAGCTTCCAGGACTACCAGCAGCCACTTCAGCTCCAGGACCAACAGCCGTTTCACTGGACTTAGCTGTCTGCCGCCTTCGTGGGACTTGGAGTTCGAGCCACTTTCGCTACCAGGAACCATTCAGCCTTCCATCGCCGACTCAGCCAAGGAGAGTCCACCAGCCGCCACTTCAGCTTCCAGGACTACCAGCAGCCACTTCAGCTCCAGGACCACCAGCCGTTTCATCTACTGGACTTAGCTGTCTGCCGCATCTTCGTGGACTTAGAGCCGATCCATTTCACTGGACTTAGCTGTCTGCCGCATCTTCGTGGACTTAGAGCCGATCCATTTTACTGGACTTAGCTGTCTGCCGTCTCCGTGGGACTTGGGATTCGAGCCACTTCAGCTTCCAGGACCAGCTAGCAGCTCCAGCCTCTCCAGAGCCTATCACCCTCGTGGACTTAGAACCAATCCTACGCATTGGACTCTGCTGCCTGCCGTCTTTGGAAAGCCACTTTCGCCAGCCGCCGCCTCCGCCAAAGGAGATCCGCCGCTGCCACCGTAGAAGGAAGTCGCCAACCGCCGCCTCCGCCCAGGAGATCCGCACTGCCGCCGACGTTGCCGCCGCCGCTGCTCACAGCCCGCCGCCCCGTCGCCAGTCGCCACCGCCGCCGCTGCCACCGTAGAAGGAAGTCGCCAGTCGCCGCCTCCGCCCAGGAGATCAGCACTGCCGCCGACGTTGCCGCCGCCGCTGCTCACAGCCCGCCGCCCCGTCGCCAGTCGCCACCGCCGCCGCTGCCACCGCAGAAGGAAGCCGCCAGCCGCCGCCTCAGCCCAGGAGATCCGCACTGCCGCCGACGTTGCCGCCGCCGCTGCTCACAGCCCGCCGCCCCGTCGCCAGTCGCCACCGCCGCCGCTGCAACCGCCGAAGGAAGCCGCCAGCCGCCGCCTCCGCCAAGGAGATCCGCACTGCCGCCGACGTTGCCGCCGCCGCTGCTCACAGCCCGCCGCCCCGTCGCCAGTCGCCACCGCCGCCGCTGCAACCGCCGAAGGAAGCCGCCAGCCGCCGCCTCCGCCAAGGAGATCCGCACTGCCGCCGACGTTGCCGCCGCCGCTGCTCTCAGCTCGCCGCCCGGTCGCCAGTCGCCACCGCCGCCGCTGCAACCGCAGGAGGAAGCAGCCGGCCCCGCCTCCGAAGGACCACACCCGCTTCCAATCGCGGATGCCAATCCGCCATTTTCTTTTCTTTTTCTGTATATAAATGTTACCTAGTTATAAGCTTATTTGTATGTGTAAATATAATAAACTTTGTTCCAATCAAATCCAGTGTCTAGCTGAGGGTAACGCCCAACCACCCTCCTCTTCCGAAACCGACGCCATTGCAGTAACCCTACCGCTGAGCATAGACGTAGGCTTGTTAATTGTCGCCCGGAACGTGGGGCCAGCCTTTGGTGGATATCAGAGGGAAGCCACGCCCACTACAATGGTGAAGTCGACGAAGAAGGATGGACACAACTCCGCCGAGGACCAACAAGGAACCTCAGCAGACACCGCAACCAAGTGTCAGCCCGCATCACTCGGAAGTCACAGAAGACAGCGCATCTCCGTTTCCATGTGGACAGAGGACACCACCACGGTGTCTCAACCCAGTGCAAACCGAGATGAATGAAGACGACCAACACCACTTCTGGGAGTGGTAAAAAACACCCAGTGGCGCCCAAAACAAACATCAACAACATCACCACCAACAACCATGATCCACAACGATTCACAGCAATCTCAAGGATCCCTCATCACCAGCTTTCTGGCCTGCACCGCCAATGTGCTACCAGAAGCTCAGCACCAGCTCTCTGGCCAACACTTCAAATATGCTGCCCGAAGCTCGCCGCCGGCTCTCTGCAGAAGCTCCAGCACCTGCACGCAGCACAAACTCACCGAGAAGAGCAACAGGGGAACAGCGCTCGCTGAAAGGCCCAAGCCCACAACTCCACCGGAACACGCACAACAGGTCCCCGAAGCTATGACTTGCCGCCTCCGCCACCGAGGGTCAATCTGTCCGCGCCAAGGATACCCCAAGCCTCCACCCGCACCCACCGCGTGCCGCCGAGGTGTATCCTTCCGCAGATCCACCCAGCACGTGAGGAATGCCGCAACACCACCATACTTCGCCTGGTCACGTGCGCCCGCTTCCGGAACACCAGGCACAGCCCCTTTTACGACGAGGATCCACCTAGCTTCTTCTCCAGACGTCAACGCGTCCAACTAGCCCAAGCAGCCCCGACCAAAGTGTCTCCCCTCAGCCGCCTCCACGTTAGCAACCCGGGTCGCCTAGGGAAACAGAAACTCCGCGTCAAGGAGAGGACTTCGCCTAAGCACGCACTTCAAGATACCGAAGTCCTGGCATCACGCTTACTTCTCCGCGGAGCGATCTGGTCAAGACTGGACCCTCAAACTTCGCCCGCACCAACCGCGTTCCGCCGAAGCCCGGCCACAGATCCGCCCCAGCACGTGAATAAGCTCACGCCGCCAAGGGACTTCGCTTGGACACGAGCCCAGGTTCCAGGAGTCCTGATCGAAGTTTCCAACACCCCAGGTCGACATCCGCTCCCACGAGTCCCGGCTGACGACACCTTTCATCGGAACGCTTCCATCGCCCCCAAGGCCCCAACACCAGCTCTCTGGCCAGCACTTCAAATATGCTACCAGAAGCTCATCACCAGCTCTCTGGCCGGCAGTGCCAATCTGCTGCCAGAAGCTCGCCACCAACTCTCTGCAGGCACTCCAGCACCTGCACTCAGCGCAAATTCGCCGAGAAGCGCAACAGAGAAGCACGCTCACTAGAAGGCCGAAGCTCACGACTCCGCCGGAACAGGCGCCCCAGGTCCCCGAAGCTAGGACTTGCCACCTCCACCACCGAAGGTCAATCTGTCCGCGCCAAGGATGCCCCAAGCCTCCGCCCGCACCCACCGCGTGCCACCGAAGTGTATCCTTCCGCAGATTGACTCAGCACGTGAGGACTGCCGCAACGCCGCCATACTTCGCCTGGTCACGCGCTCCCACTTCCGGAAGATCAAGCACGGCACCTTCTACGACGAGGATCCACCTGGCTTCTCACCCAAACGTCAACACGTCTGATTAGCCCTAGCAGCCCCCGAACAAGGTGTCCCACCTCAGCCGTCTCCACGTCAGCAAGTCGGGTCACCTAGAAGGATAGGAACTCCGCGTCAAGGAGAGGACTCCGCCTAAGCACGCACTTCAAGACCCCGAACTCCTAGCATCGCGCTTATGTCACCGAGGACCGATCTGGCCGCGCCTGGACCCCCAAGCTTCCGCCCGCACCAGCCGTGTACTGGCGAAGTACGCCCAGCCACAGATCTGCTCCAGAACGTGAAAAAGCCCACGCCCCAAGGGACTTCGCTTGGACACGAGCCCCAGGTACCAGGAGTCCTGGCCGAAGTTTCTAACACCCCAGGCCGACAACCGCCCCCACGAGTCCCGGCTGACGACACCTTCCATCGGAACGCTTCTCACCGCCGCCCAGGCCCCAACAACGACCTTCAACGGCCCAACATCTCGCTCATCGAGATACCTCCACCAAGCAGCGTATCATTCCATAGGGATTGAGCGACCACTTAGCCCAAAGATGCATGACGGCCAGCGAACCAGCAAAGGAAAGATCCCCTCCGGTTTCAAGAACCTGCTACAAGGGATCATGCGACTCGCAACCAATCATCACCATGTGAGGATTCACAAGGGTATCTACGGATAACCGGCCACTCATATCTCGCAGTACCACCAAGGAATCCGCCGCTAAGCCAGTTAGACGTTGTCGAAGGGAAAAACACACGCAGATTAACTCCACCCCTTCTTCCCAGCTCCTTAGAACTTCATGCACGGATCGCGGACGCCAAAGGAGGGGGGAATTGATATGAACCGTTAAACAGATCGAATAAAAACAAAGGAAACGTACGCCGCCCGAAAGGCGCCCGAAGAACAAAGAATATTACATCTGTTTAACAAACCGCCGCGATCCTACGCAGAAGTATCTTTCAAAACCCTAAAATCATAAAAATAAGTGTCCTTACAACGAATTTCTAAAGTGCAGCAAGATTGCAACCATAAACTTTATTGGAGCCGGCCGGCCAAGAAAGGTGACAGCCAGGAAATACGCCTCACGAATGTTTGCAGATTAAATTAAGAATTTTTCACTAAAACGCCCTTAAAACAGAGTGCGCTCTGTTTTAATCACACATAAAGGATACCAGAAGATAGGAAAAATTAACCGCTACCTATTAAAACAAACCACAGAGCGCTAGCACATATACAGGTGGAGAAAAAGCAATTTTTCCATCAGGCAGCCAAACACGCGCCCGGGAGAGCGGCCGAGAGTTCAGCGGCC
The DNA here is from genome assembly GCA_940337035.1 of Agriotes lineatus. Taxonomy (NCBI): domain Eukaryota; kingdom Metazoa; phylum Arthropoda; class Insecta; order Coleoptera; family Elateridae; genus Agriotes; species Agriotes lineatus. The sequence goes on from OW679202.1 coordinate 92,326,498, forward strand.
CGAGGAAAGGCATATTGTAACGAAGAAATCAGGGGCCACGACCGAGTACAGCGGGCAAAGATGCAGATTACAAATTAAATTTTAATTATCGGAAGGAAGCGTCCCAGAAAAGCGAAATTGGTCTCAAAAATCTTATAAAAATAGCGCGCAACCGATCGAAGCATAATAAACTTTTTAACACACGCCATAAGAATAATACTTAATTAAGCTTTACGCGGAACATTGCATTAAAAATTCCAAGTTGAGCTAATTTTTACTCAAAACATAGCAAATTGGGTGTCGTTAGAATCGGCATTTCATCAACTATTGATTGCGACTCAAACCAAGTCGATAATTGATCACGCCGCTCAATTAAATGCTATAATTTCAAAATATATCGAAATCGGGCAAAACATCCCTTCTACTTCGACCAATGAGCGTCGAGATCGCGTTGGACAAAGGACTGGCTCCTTTAAATAGTCAGACGCTGGCAGTAAGAAATCACTCAATCCAGGAGAGTCGAACCAGCAGCAACTCAGCCAAGGAGAGTCCACCAGCCGCCACTTCAGCTTCCAGGACCAGCTAGCAGCTCCCGCCTCTCCAGAGCCTATCATCTTCGTGGACTTAGAGCCGATCCATTTCACTGGACTTAGCTGTCTGCCGCATCTTCGTGGACTTAGAGCCGATCCATTTCACTGGACTTAGCTGTCTGCCGCATCTTCGTGGACTTAGAGCCGATCCATTTCACTGGACTTAGCTGTCTGCCGCATCTTCGTGGACTTAGAGCCGATCCATTTCACTGGACTTAGCTGTCTGCCGCATCTTCGTGGACTTAGAGCCGATCCATTTCACTGGACTTAGCTGTCTGCCGTCTTCGTGGGACTTGGGATTCGAGCCACTTCAGCTTCCAGGACCAGCTAGCAGCTCCAGCCTCTCCAGAGCCTATCCCCCTCGTGGACTTAGAGCCAATCCTACGCATTGGACTCTGCTGCCTGCCGTCTTTGGAAAGCCACTTTAGCCAGCCGCCGCCTCCGCCAAGGAGATCCGCACTGCCGCCGACGTTGCCGCCGCCGCTGCTCACAGCCCACCGCCCCGTCGCCGCTGCTCACAGCCCGCCGCCCCGTCGCCAGTCGCCACCGCCACCGCTGCCACCGCAGAAGGAAGCCGCCAGCCGCCGCCTCCGCCCAGGAGATCCGCACTGCCGCCGACGTTGCCGCCGCCGCTGCTCACAGCCCGCCGCCCCGCCGCCAGTCGCCACCGCCGCCGCTGCAACCGCCGAAGGAAGCCGCCAGCCGCCGCCTCCGCCAAGGAGATCCGCACTGCCGCCGACGTTGCCGCCGCCGCTGCTCTCAGCTCGCCGCCCCGTCGCCAGTCGCCACCGCCGCCGCTGCAACCACTGGAGGAAGCCGCCGGCCCCGCCTCCGAAGGACCACACCCGCTTCCAATCGCGGATGCCAATCCGCCATTTTTCTTTTCTTTTTCTGTATATAAATGTTACCTAGTTATAAGCTTATTTATATGTGTAAATATAATAAACTTTGTTCCAATCAAATCCAGTGTCTAGCTGAGGGTAACGCCCACCCTCCTCTTCCGAAACCGACGCCATTGCAGTAACCCTACCGCTGAGCATAGACGTAGGCTTGTTACGGTCTACATGTCCAACCCATTGCCATTTCATCTTTAATATTCTCTCGGATATATCGGTCACTTTTGTTTTGCGTCTAATTTCTTCGTGTCTTATTCTGTCCCGAAGACTCACATCTACCTTTGTTCTCTCCATACCTCTCTGGAAAGTTTTAAATTTAATCATGTAGTTCTTGGTAAGCCTCCTGGTCGTCCCGTCTTGACCCCTATTGACTCCCGGTAATGTACAACTCTTCATATTTCCTTTAAATGGAAATAACGTTAGGATCAAAATGTTGTCTATTTGAATAACGTTGAGCATATAAATTGGCAGCTTTAAGAAAATTATCACCACATTTGTCTAATATGCGTATCTACATGCCCGGGAGAAATGTATACCATGATTTTAATTAACATTATCAAACTAAAAATAGTAACACCGTGTAAACGTGTTACGCAACTCTCCAACAAGAACTTTTATGAAAGCTAGCTATTTTGTGTCTACTGCTGTACTTAGGCCCAGGGCCGTAGCTATAGGCTTGGGGGCCCTGGGGCAACAAATAATTATGGGGCCCCCACGTTATCTTCCCCGTTACCTCTACACAACTTTCATTTAGTAAGCCTTTTTTAATATGGTTGCTATTTGGTATTTTTTTCCTGTTAATATAGAAGAATGGACATTTAAAACAGACAAAACACATATTTACTTGTCACATTCAGTTTAATATAAAAGGCGTTAGACTTATACTGCAGCGGTCCCGGTTATTAGTATTCATTTAGTGATAGTCGTTAGGTCACGCAGAAGGCGCCTATCGCAATGTAAGAACTTCTGCACCAGGCGGAGTACCACCCGTTATATGACATGCAAGCATGCATATAAAACTTACAGTCTACACAGGTTGAGTTTTAACTGAAAACTGACTCACATTAAATTCTGTTTCCTAACTTTTTTTTCATACTGTCCGGAAAATAAGACTTTACATCATTAATTTGAGTCCGTAAAGTGGAACTTCACATCACAAGGCCGAAAAGTGTGGCTAGGCAACTGCTGAATAATATGTTGGTGGCACTGTAAGGCTATGTCAAATTCGAGGTTATCAGGTTAGGTTTTCCGTCAGTTTTGACGCAGACTGACGCAAAACCTAACCTGCTAACCTCGAATTTGACATAGACTTTTACAGTGCCACCAATATACTATTCATACGTTTGAATTTCCACAACCGCCCTTTATGAACTTTTTAGTGAACATATTGTATAAAACAGAATGAAATAAAACATTGTACGATACACGACCGTAAAATATTATTAAATTACTCGTTTAGAAATTTCCGACTCGGCTCGTTCCTCGCGTTGTCTGTAAACATCTAAACTCGTATTTTAATAAGTCATTTTCCGGTCTTATAACGTAAATAACTATTTTACAAGCAGTCATTGATTACTTTCTTGTTCTTCTTAAGGTACTATCTTCATTATTGAAGGTTGGCAACAACTCTGTCAAATTCATCCTTTTTTTTCGCTGTTCTAATTTGCGAATGTGTTTTCAATCCGGTCCAGTCCCGGATAATCTTAAGACAGGAGCATTTTCTTCGTCCTACACCTCTTCTTCCTTCTAATTTCTTTTCCATAAGAAGTTGAAGCAAGTGGTACTTATTGTTCCTGTATATGTGCCCAAGGTAAGAGGTTTTTCGCTTTTTTATTCATCTTATTAGTTCTTTATCTCTACCGACTCTTCTAAGAACCTCGTCGTTGGTGACGTGCTCTGTCCATGATATCCCCAATATTCTTCTGAAAACCTAGAACTCAAATGCTTGTAACTTTTTTTCTGTGTTTTTCTTCAGAGTCCATGTTTCAGCCCCGTATAAGAGTGCTGAATATATGTAGCACTTGACAAATCTGTAGCGTACGGCCAGGTTTAAGCTTCGATTATTTAAAAGTTTCTTCATATTAATAAAAGTGGATCTAGCAGTTTCTATTCTCGTACGTATCTCTAAATATGGGTCCATGTTTTCCGTCACCCAGCTTCCAAGATATCTAAATTTGGAAACTTTTTCGATACGCTGACCATATATGATAAGGTTAATTTGGTCATTTGGATTCCTGCTGAATACCATGGTGTTTGTTTTTTGTGTGTTTATTTTCAGATCCATGATATTTCCTTCGGATGTTATAGCATCAATTAATCGTTGTAAACCTTCTGCATTATCAGCAAACATTACCGTATCGTCTGCATAGCGCAGGTTGTTTATAAGTTTACCGTTGACTTTGATGCTTCATTTATATTCTGTAACGCCTTGGCGAAAATGTCATCCGAATGGATGTTGAATAGCATCGGCGACATGATGCAACCCTGTCTGACTCCTTTCTTTATTGGAATTGATTTTGTGATTTTGTCGTTAATTCTAACTGTTGCAGACTGGTTCCAATACAGATTTCTCAGAAACTTGATGTCTTTCGCGTCTAGCCTTTTGTGTTGGAGTAATTTAATTAAGTTGTCGTGTCTCACATTGTCAAATGAAGTCTGGAAGTCTATGAAGCATGCATACACAATTTTCTGCTGATCTTTACATTTTTGTAACAGTAAAGTGCTTCGCGTGTTCCCATTCCTTGACGGAAACCAAACTGTGAGTCGTCGAGATCTGTTTCGCACTTCCTATATATTCGTTGTTGAAGTACAGGGTGTCTCAGAAAGAAATTCACTTTTAAAAACGCCCTAACTTTTTTATTATTAACCTTTTTATATAGATAATTATAACAATTGAAAAATAATCTTTGCAAATTAAGTACGAAAAGTTACATCGGTTAGATGTTGCCCCTGATGGCGTATGCACTCTACCAAACACACCCTTTCGTTTGCAATTATGCGTTGACAAAGTTCCACCGGCATTGATTTCTTCTCGAATATGGTCCTTAAGATGTAGTAAATTTCCACGTGTATTATTATACAGTATACATCCTGCTCTTGAGATTACCCCATTAAAAAAATCAAGCGGAGTCAAGTCATTACTTCTTGGGGATAATTAATGTTTCTTCTTTTAGAAATTAATCTTATTGGAAAAAGTTATAATAAAAGTAATAGCTGCCGTATTGCTAGTGGCTCCATCCTGCTGGAACCACGCTTCGTCATTGAATCTTACGAGTCGATGAAGTTGGGGAGCAAGAAACTAATGGAAAACGCAAGGGTATGTTTGGAAGAGCGCACACGCCATCTAACCGATGTAATTTTTCGTACTTAATTTGCCAAGATTCTTTTTTCAGTTGCTATAATTATCTATGTAAATAATTTAAAGATAAATAAGTAATGGCGTTTTTTAAAGTGAATTTCTTTATGAGACACCCTGTATTTTCAGGAATAGTTTTAGCATGTTGCTCATGACACTTATGAGGCGGAATTGATCACATTTGTTGGCTTTTGGTGTTTTGGAGATAGTAATGTACACTGACTGCAGCCAGTCCTTAGGAATAATAGCTGTCTTGTATACTCGTATCTGGTTGAAAAAGTTCGTTAGCAAATCAATGTTTTCATCTTCCACAAGATTTAGAAATTCGTTATAAATACCGTCAGGACCTGCAGCCTTTTCATGTTTCATTGTTTTGAGAGCTCTAATCACTTCTGCTTTTAATACATCTGGTCTGCGTTCTTCGGATCTTAATCGATCTTCTTCTCTTCTGTTGTTATGAAATTTTTTTCCAACAAATTCCTCCCAAATTTCTTTAAGTTCTTTTTTAGTTGTGTTGAGTTGGTTTTCAGAATTTATTATGCTTTTATGTCTAGTCTTGCGGAATTTTCCGCAGGTCTGTCTGATTATTTTATGCACGTTGAAATTGTCATGTTTTTCTAGTGCTTCCTCTATTTCCCTGCATCTTCCTCTCATCCAATCTTCTTTGGCTTTTCTTATTTTATATTGAATTGTACTTTGCAATTGTTTGTACCTGTCAATATTTTTGTTTTTATTTGTCCATCGCTCTTCCATCAGATTAAGTATTTCTGGAGTTATCCAAGGTTTTTGATTTTTTACTTTGTTGTTGTCTAATATGTCGTTTTGGGTGGTGTTAAATATATTTGATTACTTTATCAAAGTTAATTTGTTGAGCTCTATCATTTTCAATTGAAAGCAAAGTTAGATTGCTGAGCCTTTCCGGTCCCATGGTGCTCCGTATGTAATTCTTGATCAATTTCAGTTTTGAAAATGATCGTTCGACCTCAGCCACCGTCACAGGAACTGTCAAGTACATAACACATGCTGTAGACACATCAGGATACGTTGGCGAAAGTGAGCTGTGATCAATGATTAACAGATGTGCAAATTCCTTGAAGCTGCTAATTTTCTCAAGTTTGGTTCAATAATTTTTTAAAACAATTTCGTAAAAAACTTTCTCTTCTTTCAGGGGCCCCCTATGTTCGGAGGCCCCGGGGCGCTGCCCCGGCTGCCACGGTTGTCCCAGTGGTAGCTAAGGCCCTGCTTAGGCTTTTCTTAGATTCCCTGCCATTCTCTGCGATTTACTGCGATCTTCCCCTGGATGGTTCGAATTCGCTTGACATCTTTCGGCCATCTCGTAAGTGAACGTCGTATATTTCAAAAACAGTCTGCTTTAGGTTTCCACTCAATCATTTGCTTTGTTCGTCTATAATCTATTATTCTTGCTAGATGTCCAACCCAGTTCCACTTTAGGAAAGCCATTTCTTCCACTGAATTCGTTGTCCCAGTCATCCTTTTTATTTCATTATTACCTATGCGGTCTTTCAGATGTATACCCAGCATCGATCTGTCCATGCGGCTTTGTGCAACGCCTAATTTATTTACCGAGTTTTTTACCAGTATTAGCTTACTGGCAATTAAGTTAAGACTGCTCACCCGTTTAAAGCACGGTTCGATTTGAAATGGGCGTTGCACTTTTGCTTGTGCTTATTTAGTGGAAACATATGTTTAGCTATCTGGATGCATTTTTGTACGCAAGGAAAGATGATAGAGGCCCGAACTCAATACCCAAACGTTTCCATTGTAATTTATGGTCCTGTTATCGCCAAAGTCCATTGTCAATTGGTTCGGGTATCACACTGACAGGCATCTGTCAACTCCAGGTGTACTCATGGTACTACTACTACTCGACAAGATAAACCCACGTGCATGGGGCAAGCTCATCTCTGTCGCACGCTTGACAAAATTCCACGGCAGCAGCCAATTTGATATGGCGTTTCAAATGTTGGTGCATGAAATTTAATAAATTATAATTAAAAACATTGAATTAAATATTTATTACCATTGTGTACTGTGCAGTGATGGGTTGTTTAAGCAACAACAACAAAAAGAGCAAGGACTTTTTTTTAGATTTTTAAGGAACAAACAAGTTTGCGAACAATGTATTCATTTCGTAAAAAGTGATTACTGTTCAAAAAAGAAAGTATTGGAATTCTCAAAATAAATGGAAGTTGAAAACTGATGCAGTCAGTACCTTCTCTTCATTTAATAAAATCACAAAGTCTCGACAGACATCTCTGCAGCAAAAATTTTAATGGACAATCATTAAAATTGAACAAAAATTATTTAAAAGCCCCAATGGATTTAGCTGAATCTATTAATTTAAGTATAGAGGCCAAGCATCTTTTCTTTAGAAGAAAAATGTATTTTAAAATTCGAATGTTATATATACAGGGTGAGTCGGGAGAAACGGACCAAACTCCGGGATTGCATTATACACGTGAAAATAATGTAAAAAAACTCAAAGGTTGTTATCCGATTTTCATTGGTTTTCAAGTTATAGCATCATAAAAAATCCCCATACGCATTATTTTCATTTTAGCCTTTATAATAAATGGTGCATTTCTCGATTGTTTGCAAGTTATTACGTCTTAAAATAATAAAAATATAATTTTTTTTACAAAAACTCAGTTAAGTTCTCCATAAAAAATTGTTTTTTGTAACTCTATAACTTGAAAACAAATGAAAATCGGATAACAACATTTGAGTCTTTTTACATTATTTTAATGTGTACAATACACTCCTGGAGTTTGGTCCGTTCCTCCCGATCCACCTTGTAGATATTGAAGAGAAATCCAAAGTTAGGAAGAAAAAAATGTAAAAAATTGTAAAATAAGTTTTAATAAAACTTGGTTTTCTTGTGTAAATTTGTAAATTTTGTAAATATGTCAATAAATAATATGAACTTAATAAATTACACAAAATTGTTTATCACTACAAAAAATATGTAAAGAAATAATATGTAGTTTATTTAAACAAAATTGTTTATAACTACACAGTTTTGCAATACCTACCCATAAGAATAAAAAAAAACTTTTAATAAAAACTAGCTATTAAAAAATATATATTACTCATATTTTCCGGATTTTCCGGTTTTACCACCTGCAATACAACCCTAAATTAATAATGATGATTTTTCAACGATAGTTGTCCTTACTACACCAGATAGAGCACAATAATTGGTTTTATAAGAACGTTTCGAGCATGCCCTGTCCGCAATTACCGTAATTAGAGGAAAACGGTCAATATTAACATCTCCAACCCCACGTGCAAGTAGAGCTTCTTCCTTTTCGGCTTCCTCCACACAGGAAGTGTGCACTATCTAGATGCGACAGCAAGCTTTTGAAGAAAATCGCATAACCGAAAGTATGGTGTATGGTGCTCTAACGATGTTGTTCAAACTTTACATTTTTATTATATTTTTAATGTATATTGATGTGAGATAGGTGAGTTTTCAGTTGAATACCTATAAAATGGGTTTCTTTGGTTTTTTATTAACTCCCATTTTAAATAGAACACCCGGTATATTATGTATTACATTTTTGAATTCAGCTGAAAATTCTCTTCAACGTACGCTCTAGTTTGTAGGGTTTCTATGAAATTTGTAATTTTTTTAATTTTTGACAAATGCTTAAAAATTAAAAGTCTAATTTTTGGCTATTATAAGATCACTGTAAAAGGAAGTTGTGTTCGTGTATCACACCAGATTTTTCTACCTACCGTTTCAAACCGTGTCTAACGCTAGTTTTTCTATACACATTCCCGTCCTATCTTGTATTTCTAGAACGCTCCATTTGCACGATTAACAACAGACAGATTTGTTTTCAAAAACAAAATTTACAATCCAGGCGATGCATTACAATACAATAAGTCAGGGTTGCTCTTGCTACATCTATAGATGCAGACGGCTGGGACCGGTTGGCACGGATTCTCGGAAACTTTAAAACTGCGTGGAGTAGCTCCACCTACTCACGGTCGGAAGGAAAACTCCCATCGTCAAAATGTGTATAGTTTTTACAGGTTTTTGTCCTTATTTTTCGTCGGATCAAAAAATAAAAAAATACGTATAAAATCAATTTACAAGTTACATCTAGTACTGAGCCAATTTTTTTCAGAAAAAAAATAAAGCCATTGCTTTTTCAAGTTTTGATTTTTTAGAAGAATCTATACGAAAGTTGGGAAAACAGCCGTCAGTACTCGAAGTAATATTGTCTTAGGGATATTATAAAAAAAAATTAAGTAAATCAAATGAAAATTAAAGACAACACATTGTAAAAACAATTTAAACTATGTGGATGACTAGCCTTAAGGCAGGTATCACACGTTGGTGTAAATATTTCCATTTAAGCGAACTGGTATAACATATTTGAAAATCCATTTCAGTTTATCAAAGGCAACCCAACATAAGCTTATTCTTCTCGAGATCTCCCATGTGTGATTGTTTCTTCCTAATCTGATCTCGTATCTCAGATATATGTATGAGGCAACTTGTTCTATGACTGCTTGACCGCTCCATCTACACAGATATTTTCACTCATGACAAGAATTGTGGGATGATTTATAACATTGAAAGCTTTCTCGTAGTTTTCGAAGATAATAAATGATCTTTCGTCTCATATCCAGAGCGGAATCCAGCTTATTCTCGCGCTTGATAAAAATCTAGCTTAGTTGTTAATCTTTTTGTGATAATTTTCATATAGAGTTTAAATACATGTGAAAGCAGATTTATTGTTCTACAATTTTGCAGATATGTAATGTTTCCCTTCTTGTGCAATATGATGATTAGTGCTCATTTCCAGTGGGAAGTTGTGGTTAAACAGACGTTAAAAAGCTTACAGATGGTATGAAAAAGTATCGTTCTTCTACTTTTAGTTGCTACAATTTTAACATCGTGATCACTAGGTGACTTCTTGTCTTTTATTTCCCTCAATGAAGCTCTTACTTCGTCTTTAATGAATTCTGGGCATCATCAGATGCTTGATTTTGAATATATTATGGGAGTGGTTCCTTGTTCTACCTGATTATGGTTTTCTTCTATAATTTTGCGAAGGAATCTAACTAGAGTGAAAAGTTTAGTTTTGCTTGTGACTATTTCGCTACTCTTATTTTGTTATTTACAAATGTTTTTTACTTTTGACACATTTTTCCACGAGACCACCATCCCTCTATTTCCTTGGATCACTCTTGAGATGTCTGCTACACTTTGATTTCTTACATTAGTGCAATAGTTTATCCATTCCTCTTGTGTGATTTTTGGGAATGCAATGTACTCCACTACTTCGGTTCTTTGGTTTCGTATGAATTGCCAGATCCTGCTTCCGAAGGCTGTAAAAGTAATGTTCCAGGTGTGCTGAAAATCGGCCCAAATAGTTTTGTTCTTACTATTTTATACTCTTCCCATGTCAGCAGTGTCTGTTTTTGCTTGTACTGCAAGCATGTCGTAGTAGTTTGACTTCACTGTAAAACCTCAGTGTTTTCCAGTTTCTCTGCGACTTGGCTATATTTGTTCTTTATTCCTAAAACTTCTTGTGCTGAATCAGTTATGTTACTTTTGAATTTTCCCCATACTTTGTGTATCGTGTCAGAATAGTTGATTTTATTTTTCTCTATTTTTATTTTTCATCTTGATTTATATAGCGATTTCGTCGTATCGTCATGCAGAGGTTTGATGTTAATTTTAGTTGAGTATTCTGGTACATCCTTCTTTTTTGTTTTTAAGTTTAACTTTCCCAATACTAGGCTGTGGTCACTGCCTATGTCCGCCGATGTAAGGGTATGCATATCTAATATCTGTGTTGGTTGTATCTTTCTATTTGTGACGATAAAGTTTACAGTAGATTTCTGGCCTCTCGAATTTTGCCAGTTGTATTTTTTTGTACTTTGTGATCGTAGAACGAGTTGTTAATTCGCATTTCATTATTAATGCAGAAATCGATCATTATTTCATTATGTTCTTCTTCGTTAAATCTTTGTTTTATGCCTGGAACGATGTGGTGTTCGATTCTAGCATTAAAATTCTCCATTATTATTAAAATCTCTTCTTTATTAATTGAGTTACTGTTTTTTGAAGATCTTCATAAAATAGTTATTTTTCGTGTAGAGCTTTACCGGTATCAGGGGCATAACGGACATTACATTTATGTTGGTGCTTGTTTTCATTATGTTCTTCTTCCTTATATCTTTGTTTTATGTCTGGAACGATGTCGTTTTCGATTCTAGCATTAAAATCCCCCATTATTATTAAATTTGAGTGACGAGATAATTTTAATAAAGTAGGCTGGCGGGTTGAGTTTTGTTAGTTTGTAAACGAGGCCTTCCAGCCAAACCTTATCGAAGGTCTGTGTAATATCGAAGAAAGCGATTACGGTATGCTTTTTTGTCTCGAACCCGTTTGCTACGATGTTGATTCGTAGTTAATAAATTGTTGAATGCTTACTGCGGAAACCATATTGAGTAACAGGAATGATTCTGTTGCAAGAAGTTGTTAAGACGTTGGTGATTTTCTCGAAGAGCTTCGACAACTTCGGAAGCAAACTGATAGGCCTGTAGTTATCGACCGAAGTTTTATCTTTTTTTGGATTAGGGAACAGAATAATTTCAGCTTGTTTCCAACTGTTGGGAAAGTAGCCATTTCTAAGACATGCATTATACATACAAATTTGCTAAGGATGCGAGTTAAGTTTTTTTAACACAACCACATCATGTCCCGGCGATTTATTTAATGGAAGTTTGTTGATAAATTCTTGAATTTCACGGGGAGATGTTCGTTTAAGATCTACTGAACTGTTGGGGATGTTTCTTCGTGTGCTATTTTTTAGATATTTGTGTTCAATATCAAGATAAGGTTGAGCAGGATGAGATTTAAAAGTTCTTTCTGAATGTTGAGCAAATAAGTTGCATTTCTCGTCATCGCTTTCATGAGTAACACCGTTCTGTTTTATTGAGAAAATGTCAACACGTTTACTCAGAATTCTTTAAGTTGCTATCCATAATGAGTTATCATTAGGATTTATTTCGGATACGTAGCATCGATATGGTTATGTGAAAGTTGTCTAATTCGTATTTGACTTGATGCGACCATTTGTTTATATTGTCGATCTCTTGCTCTATTCCAGAGCCTTCATGCTTTTTTTTCTCTCTTTAGTTAAATTTAATATATACTACGGCGGATAAAATGCTTGTCGATAAAGTTTGCTTTTATTTGGAATAATTGCTAAACTTATTGCATTAACTAAGGAAGTAGCGAATTTCTTGACAGCGTCATCGATGTCATTGTCCGTTGTTATCATATACGGGAGTACAATTTGATCTAACTTGAATTATTGAATCTCATAACAGTAGAAGAAAATAATCTGTATTGTTTTCCAACTCTAAGTAATGCACTTTCTTGGAGAACGGGTCCACACATACGAAAATTTGCAACTATATTATAAATTATTTTCATAATATAAAATAATGGTTATTGAAGCTACAATGCATTTAAAGACCTTACAAAACCTTCGAGAAAAAATTAATAAGCCAAGGTGAAATCAAGGTCTATAATTTCTTTCGAGAATGTTAAGTCTTTACATTTCAAGTCGCTTGTTGTCTTTTTTCCACTAACGGCAGCAATCAACTTAAAATGAGAAAATATTTCGAAACTGCTATATATAATCAGATATTTTAATTTAGTTAATAATTTAGCTAATACAGCGCCATTAATTTTTTCGTTTCAAAAGAAAATTGTGTTTAAAAAGTGGAGAGTGGAGATTTCTGCAACAGCAAATACTAGCCACTAGATTTATTACTGTCGAAATCAAGTAAAAGGTAAGAAATATAATATTAAATCTGTATTCGTGTTATATTTGTCAAATACAAGCCACTTACATGGCTTGCATCTATGGATGTATGATGTATTTACATTGTCGGTAGTGGAAAAAATTGGGCATTAATCTCGTTCAGTTTATAAAAAATTAATTGTTTGTACAGTTTATTATGAAACGCGTATACAACTTACTTAAAATGGTGTGTTATAGAACATATTCAAAGGTTTCATGAACAAATTTCAAGTCTGATGAACGAGTTTTTGATGTGATAAGTAGCCAGATTTATTTAAAATGGATTATTTCTGCCTCTAACAACTACACATTTTTGTGAATCAATATTTTCTAAATGTGCTGGACAAAAAACTTAATTTTAGAACAGATTGGATGCTGCATCAGAAATACAAATATATCTAGAATTAAAATAGGACATGTATTATCCGATTACGTTTTTGCTTACTATTTGACATATATGCTTTCTTTTTTGCTAATGTTGTTATTTATATTTTTTGTTACATTTTACGCTGCAGATGTTTGTTTTATTATTTTTTTCTTTATTTATATTTTCTTACAATTTTGGAATTGTATAATATTTTTTAAATTTAATGCGTTCTACAAATAAATTCAGTTTACGATAACTTGATGTAATTATAGTTGAAATGCCATGTCCTTTCAAGAGTTGTAAAAAATTGCACACTAAAATTAATTTGAGAAATACTATCTAACACATTGAGTTGGAATCCTTAGTTATTAATTAGGTTTAAACATTTAAATACATTTTTATTAGTTGAAATACAGTAATCTTATTTCCTACATTAGAATGTTTTCACTAAAATAGATATTACTATATTGGAGCTTATGAATATTGCATTTGACAGTGTAATATTAAATTAAACATTTAGAAACTATAGAATTTTATATTTTAGGGCATAATCGCCCTCTAGAGGCTCAAATTGAAAAGTGCCTACCTATTTGTCAATTTCTTCCTCAAAATAATTTAAGGTATACCTAATAAATTTTAAAAAAAGTATTGCCATTTACTTTATTTTTTAGCAGCAAGAATATCACAATTTTCTATGAAAAACATAATAAAATCTCTGATCAAAAATCAATTGTACATTTGGCGTATTTATGAGCTAACATAAATATTATCAGCTTAACTCCAGTAGGTTCGGTAGGTGAATATACTTGTTTATGTATTTTTTTCGAATAAACTTTTTTTTTCAGGTTTAGTGTATTTCTAATGAATGTAATTATGTTTATTTTGCTTTTATTGTTTAACACTTTTAAACAGAAATTTTGATTCCATTTTGGGTTATTTAGCGTCAAAAGGTGAAATGCATTTAGTTTTTATATTTCTTCTCAAAACCTGGATTGCAAGTAGAGAAAAAAAACCAAGTTCTTCAACCTTCAACTAATACTACTTTGCAAGCTTTATTAAAAATCTGTAAAGGGGTTTACACGGAAATTCCTTCGCTCGAATTAGATCAATTTGCAAATTAAAAAAGAATGTAGCCCGCTCGGGTTTGAACTCCGCCGCATCTGCATAACGATTGTAACCGCATCGATTTTTTCGTAGGTACTGCGCCATCTAGGCTTATTGGGACGAGTGCAGCGCGCGCCTCTACTCAACAGAACGGTTTTATTGTTGAAACGTTTTTGACTCTTTTGTGACATTATTATCTATGACCTATGTGAAAATTATTACTTCCATCTATTTCAAAATTAACTCAAAATTTTAAGGTGCTTACCCTGTATATATTAGTCTGAAATTTTCTCAGTTTCATGCCAGGTAAACATATAATCTGCATGCAAAATATCGTCATCCTCCAACAAATAGTTTTTGAGTTATACCGCCAACCGACGACAGACAGACAGAAAGACGGAATTGAGAAAACCTGTTTTTCGTCATCTAGAGACCCTGAAACGTAAAGATCCCCCGTCTAAAAGACGAGGGAAGTCAAAAGAATAGTTGATTCTCCACAAAGAATATGAACAGTTCCCACATATTAAAGTAGGTTTTTCGTCCGCTTCACATAATGAATCTTTATGATGTCTGAACTGGAACCAATAAGCAACTTTAAGTTGTGTATAAACTCCAAAAAGTCAGCTTCTCAGGTGCTTAGCTTTCAAGAATACATTTTTGTTACGGCGTATTTGATTCTATGATCCTATTCTGATGAGAATAGTATCTACTAGATCAGGGGTGGCAAACCTTTATTCATCTACGTGCCATTTTTTTTAAAGAAATGTTTAATGAGGCCATGACGTGCCATCAAACAATCTTGACTGAGTGATTAATGGGGAAAAAGTAAAACTAAATACTATCAACTTAAAACTCTTTATTTGCAACCAAAAATATACATTTTGTACAGCAATAGTAACGTCATATTTATTTAAATGAAAAAAAAATGGTGCCACTTCTGCTGTTGTAAATTAGATGCTAAAGAACTTATATTAGCTTCATACTTTGTTACTTTTAACAGAATGCAAGCTGAACTGGAGTCATCTGACAAACGGCTTCTAAGCGAGTTTTTAATGTTATTCATTTCTGAAAATAATTATAGTTTATGGAGATAAATTATGTCAATAAAATTTTGAAAATATGTGTTATATTATTAACGCATGATTTTCACTATTGGAATAATAAAAAATCAATAAGTCGTAACATGTTTAATATTTTAAAACTTTTAAAAGTAACAAAACGTTTCGCAACTTATGGTTGCATCATCAGTTGTTATTAAAAATATATAGTTTAAAAATTGGGTTTACATTTATAACCATATTATATAGTTG
The DNA here is from genome assembly GCA_940337035.1 of Agriotes lineatus. Taxonomy (NCBI): domain Eukaryota; kingdom Metazoa; phylum Arthropoda; class Insecta; order Coleoptera; family Elateridae; genus Agriotes; species Agriotes lineatus. Next base: position 92,341,955 of record OW679202.1, read on the forward strand.
AAATTTGACATTGTGTTTTCATCAGTTACTAAAATAAATTAAATTAATCAATATGTTACTCATATAAAATTTTTCAGTTTTAACATTTTTTTTTTATTAAACTTCTTTATTAGCAATCAGATACACGATATCTATAAGCTAATTTGCTAATTGATACATTATAGAGGTAATGTATGTTTGATGGCGTGATGAGTAGTCCATCCAGCGACGTCCCCTCTGATTAATATAGATCTGACGGCCATAGTCTTTTTAATCTTCTGTCGTTTACAGGTTGCAGAAGTGATACGATTAATGGGTTGGGATGCTCATGTAGTTTTTCACGATGTTTATTGGCTCTTTCATGAATGACTTCATTTATGTATGAGATTTTGAGGTCTCTATGAAGTGTGTAGTTCGAAACGTACCAGGGTGCATTTGTTATGATTCTTAATATTTTAGACTGACATCGTTGAAGTATGGCTGTATTTAACTTGCAGGCCCATCCCCACAATTTAATGCCGTAAGTCCAAATCGGTTTGATTACAGCTTTGTATATAAGTATTTTGTTTTCTATCGACAGATGTGACCTTCTACCGATCAACCAGTTCAACTCCTTGATTTTCAGGTCTATTTGTTGTCGTTTCTTTTTTATGTGAAGTTTCCAGTTCATTTTCGAGTCTAAATGCAGTCCCAGATATTTGACCGTATCGTGTTGTGGCAGTATGACCAGTGGCGTAACAAGACGGTTTGGCGCCGGTGTGCAAGAATAAATGATAGCCGCTGTAGACAAGAAGTTTCAGAAAAAAGAGGGGGGGGGGGTAATTTTTGGTCATGCAACACTTTAAATTTAAAAGAAAATTAATAAGCTCTTTTCTTAACATGAAAGGTTACTTACTGCAAAATAAAACACATTTAGATGTTTCAATCTTTTATTAAATAATAATAATAATAATAATGTATTTATTTCCCAACAATAAATTATAATACAGTAATTAATTTGGCATAAAAATAATAAGTCGAATAATAATAATAATAATCCCATTATTCCCCATTGGGACATAGGGTATTCGTATATTCTCTCCAGTTGTCATTTTCCTTTGCTCTTTGGCTCAGTTGTGCTATAGTCTTTCCTGTCTCTTGTTTTACAGTTCTCCTCCACGTTTTTCGCGGGCGTCCTCTGTTTCTGAAACCCTAAAGTTTCCAATCAAAACTTTTCTGCAAATTTCAGTTTTATTTTTTCGCAACGTATGCCCTAACCATCCATATTTTCTTCTCCTAATTTCTATATTAATGTCCACCTGCTTTATTCGGTCCCAAACATCTTTGTTCGAAATAATGACTTAACACCTATTTACAAACACTTGCAATTTCTGCTTTACCAGTTCTGTAACCGTCCACGATTCCGACCCATAAAGCAGATCAGATTTTACCATTACATCAAACAGTCGCAAAATATAACATGAAACATAAAAATACATAGGAAAATACAAAAACAGAAACCACGTAAAAGGAATACAAATATAAATAAATCACAAGGAAAATAAAATACCGATGGGGCCACAATTATATATAACAGCGATGAGATAACATGAACAAGAAAATAACACATATTGCTTGAGTAAAAAAGAGATAAACATAGTAGCAAATATACGAGTAGGCCTGACGCTCACTTTAATTATGACATATGTCAACTAATTGTGCCTACTAAAGTAATTTTGTTGTATGGTCATCTCTTTCTTACTTAAGCATTCTATTTTGTGGTTCATGTTATGTTATTGCTGTTATATATAATTATGGCCCCATCCGTATATCTTTATAGTATATATAATTCTTCTGTACGTGTGTACGCGACTGAACTCTTCCTAAACGGCTGGACCCATTTTGATGAAATTTTGTGTGTGTGTTTGAGAGGGTCCCTGGATGGTTCAAATTTACAATTGGATCCGGTAGGTGGCGGTGCAATCGGGTTCTAGGATTTTTTTTTAAAATTTTTTGACGAATTTCTTTTTTTAATTTTTTAAAGATTTCTCGCATATCTGAACATATAACTCCAAAATTTCATCCCCCTCCCACCGCCCACCAATATTTTTTAAAATAAAAAAGGTCGAAAATTCGAATATCGAAAAATCGTTTGTTAAACTCGGCAATAGCAGGCAAACCAACGTTCGGGCAGCACAACGTCTGTCGGGTCCGCTACCCCTTAGGGGGTGAAATGGGGCAAATAAGCCTAAAAATCGATATGGGTGTCGTTATTGCGGTTGTTTGCGACGTTGATTGAGAAAATGGCATTTATTTTTAAGTCCAAGACGATAGACATGACATAAAATTAAAACTCTATAGTGGTGAAACGGGGTTTAGCACTTTAATTAAACTCTCTTTTGCGACACTTTGCTAAAGCTAACATATCTATCAGTGAATTAAAACCAAAAGTACTGGCTCTTACTTTCCCGATACTCAGTAATGCAAAACTCTTTAGGTGTATTTGGCCCATCTTACTTAGCAAAACGTTTTTAAGAATTTTTAATTTAGAAAAAGATCTCTCAGTGGAGGCTGTAGTGACGGGATGTAAAAAGTAGGATATAAACTGTATACAAATATGGAAAGCTAGTCAATGATGTGTTATTAGACAGAAATTTTTCTCCCACTTCCTTCACTGATAAGCAATATTTAATACTAGTTATGTACGAAGATCGAAATTGTACAATTTGCTTTAGTAAGCCGTCATCGAGATCAGTTTCATACCTAGTTTAAAGTAATTTGGCACTCTCTATGATCTCTGTATCTGAGGCAATCGTCAGAAATTTGGGGTTTAAAACTTTGAATTTATAGTATGTTACTATGCACTATGAAATCTAAGAATCACAAACACACACTAGAGGTGGAACTTCTAATCTACTCAAAAGGAGAAAAGACTGCGCACTCAAAAGAACTCAGTGGCGCTCACGTATCATAGTCTGTTGCCGCTTTGAACCTCTATTCTAGGAAAACTTTTATTTTCACCGAAAACTCCGCTACCGCGGCGCCTATGTACATTCGGCGCGGAGGTTCTTCGCACCCCCTGCACATATGATAGTTACGCCACTGAGTATGACCTGGTTAAAGTTAACAGCAGGGCATGTGCCCCTACGAAGAGTAAATGTGATGTGTGTTGATTTGGATGCGTTCGCCTTGATCTTCCACTTTTGTTGCCAATTCTCTATAAGACCAAGATGCTCTTGTAGGTTGAATGACGCTAAATTAGGATCTTCATTAGTTGCAATGATGCCTGTATCGTCTGCGAAGGTACCAATTTCTGTGTGTTTGGTGGTTGGTATATCGGCTGTGTACAGAATGTATAATAGTGGGCCAAGAATACTTCCTTGAGGTACCCCTGATTGTATAACAAATCGACTGGACACTTCCTCTTTTACCTTTGTTTCAAATTCGCGGTTTTGTAGGTAAGATTTCAACAAGGCGTAGTATTTTGATGGTAATGTTCTTTTAATTTTATATAACAAGCCAGGATGCCAGACTTTATCAAAAGCCTGGCTTATGTCGATGAATGCAGCTGTGCAGTATTTTTTATTGTCAAGTGCTTCGTTTATTATGTTAATTATACGGTGGCATTGCTGTACTGTTGAGTGGGCTTGCCTGAAGCCGAATTGATGGTTCGGTATACTGTTACGTAGTGCAAGATCTTCTTTAATTCTCTTGAGGATAAGCTTTTCTAAGACTTTTGATATTGTTGGTAACACACTGATAGGGCGATAACTTGCAACATCCATATGATTCCTACCCGGTTTTGGGATCATAATGATTTGTGCTATTTTTAAAGCTTTGGGCCAGCAATTTAGTCTTAATACAGCGTTGTAAATGTACATTAGTTTTACTAGTCCTTTTCTTGGTAGCTCTTTCAGCATTTTTGGACTAATGAGATCAATTCCTGGTGCTTTTTTTAATTGTAATGATTTGATTTCATCCATTACCTCTTTTGGGGTAATGGGTCTAATGTGTTCTTGGACGTGAATGGGTATAGTCAAATCTTGTTCCACTTCTTGATCGTGCGCGATATCGGCTTGCATAAAGACTTCCGAGAGGTACTCTCCAAATAGATCTGCTTTTTCCTTTGAGCTCTTTGCCCAAGAGCTCGGCGGAGTGGAGTATCTACGTATTGGAGGAACTGTTGTTTTGGGTTTTTTATTGTTTTTAATTGGTTTCCATATAGAGTTGTCCTGTCTTTTTAAGTTGGTGACGTATGTTTTAAAGGAGTCGTTTCTAGTTTCATGTAGTTTGGAATTTAATTTGTTACTGAGATGATTTTATTGTCTTCTACTATCTGGTGTGTGCGTCCTTTGCCAGAGTGACCTAGCTCTTCTCTTTTCAGCTATTAATTTTTTAAGTTCGAGTGAAGTATAGTTAGTCACTTTTTGTGGCTCTATTTGTGGAGTAGCTCTTTTAGCTGCTTGTTGGAGCAGGTTGATTGTGCTATTTGTCTCAGTGTCTATGTCTTCTGGTGTCTGCAATCTTACTTGTAAGTTAATATTTTCTTGAATTATTTGTCTATATGTGTCCCAGTTGGTTTTAAAATGGTGTAATTTAGGGATCTGTTTTTTGGCAATAACGGTTGTGCTTATTGTAGCTAATATCGGACTATGATCTGATGTAAGATCATAGCTCGAAGAGATGTCCGTATATGCCGGGGAGATGCCGTTGGTGATAAATAAATCTAACAAGTCTGGAGCTCTATTAGTGTCAGTGGGCCAGTACGTTGGTGAATCCGTCGATAAGAAGGAGTAATTCTCTTCTTGCAGGGTTTTGGCTAATTCCCTACCTTTCGTCGTTGTCAATCTAGAGCCCCATAAGGTATGTTTGCTGTTGTAATCTCCACCAGCTATGAATTTGGATCCCAGTGTTTGAAAAAATGCTTTGAAGTCTTCTGCTTTGATGTTATGTCGTGGCGGGCATTAAACGGCTGCGAATGTAATTTCGTATGGAAAGCTTGTCACTTTTATAGAGGTGGCTTGGATGTGATTTTCTTCATATTTTAGAAGCTCGGGATGTTGTATTGTGTTTTTTATTAGTACTGCTGAACCTCTATGAGCGGTCCCGTCTGGGTGGTTTGTATAATATAGTTTATATTTTGGAATGTTAAAATAGCTTGTGAAGTGCGTTTCGCTAATAAGTAAGATGTCGATAGAATTTAGGTTTAAAAATAGTTTTATTTCTTCTTTATGATTTGGAAGACCATTGGCGTTCCATTGGGCGACTCTTAGAAAGTTAGCCATTTTTAGTTTATTTTGTTTATTAGCATTGTAAGCATGTTGAGTACCATGCTGTTTTGTTGCATCAATTGATTGAATAGTGCTTTAAATTCGTTCAAGAAACAGGTTAATATAGTAGAGGTGTTTTCTTCTTGGCTTATATTTTTTTTGGTTATGTCGACATAGCTAAGTTGATTAGGAAATTGCGTGGGTACAATATTTTTTACATAAGCTTGGGATTGCACTGGCGGGACGTTTGAGCGGTGAATGAAGTTGGTGTTTCCTTTGGATAGGCTGCGGTAGTGTTCACAGCCTTTGTAATTAGCGGGGTGATTTCCTCCGCATAGGGCACATTTGGCGGGTGTTTCTTTTGCCTTTGTACAGTCTATGGTGTTGTGGGCTCCCCCGCAGTTGACACATTTGTAGGGTTTATTGCAATATGTCTTAGAGTGGCCGTATTGTTGGCATCTCATACACTGGATTATGCTGCTTCTGATGGTGCGCGGGGGTTCGATTTGAATTATTCTGTTTTGGAGACTAGTTATTTTGTATACGTTTTTATTATTGGTAGCTGGTTCAAGATCACTAAAGAACATGTTCAACGGTTCTGTGGCGTGCATTTATGATGTTTCTTACTTTGTGTCCGTGTTCAAGTAAATCTTTTTCTATGTCTTTTAAGTTTGTGGTGTGATGTAGGTATTTTATGACTATTCTGAATGCTCGTTCCTCTTTCAACTGGTATGTGTGATGATAAATATCTTGTTCTTTAAGATAGTTAACTAATTTACGGCAGGAGTAGGGTGTTTGACAGTTTACTTTAATTACATTATTAGCAAGTGCTTTAGTGTGATATTGCTTATCCTCTAACGTCTGTCTGATTTGGTTTACCACCTCAATATATTTTGTAACACCATGTATAAATATTGGGGGGGGGGGCTTTGATATTTTATTTGTTGCTAAGTTATTTTCTTTTGGGGCCTCATCTTCATTATTTAATGAAGAAGCTAAGGGTATTTCCTCAGTGGTGGTTTGTTTTGTGCTGTTGGTTTTTTTTTTCTTTTTATACTTCGATTTGATATCACCTGCCAGTTGTTTTTTTGGTTTATTTGTAAATCATCTCCTTTTTCGCTTGTGAATGACATTCTTGTTAATTGTTGTCTAGAAGGTTCTGTATGTAAGTAGGTGTGTGATAATGGATCTCGTTGTGGCGATGTGGTTGCTTGTTGCAGTGGTGGTGTTGCTTGCTGTGTTGTTGGCAGGAAATAATTAGTGGGTAAATATTGCCCTTGAGGAAACTGTTGTGTTTGGTGTTGTATTATTGGGTTGTTCGTTAAAGGTAGATATTGTGTATTGGGTTGTTGATACGTTTGTTGGATTTCCATAGGGGGCACCTGGTCCGGGGCAGTTCCCGTACGGAAACATTGTAGAGCTAATAATTATAGATGTTTGCGTACCTTTTTTGCATGCTCCTTGGGCTACAAGTTTATTGCACTGTGATTAATACACAAGTTTACTGTTTTTGGATGTAGTAAATGGATGCACTGGTAAATTGCTTCAATTTATCGCGCACGATAAAGAAACACTCGTACTTGAACTTTCTTGCGGTTAGAGCGGTGACCCGAACATCTTTACGCAGCGAAAGCCAAATGAGAACTCCTCAGTTTTAACATAAAAACGAAAATGAAAACTTCATAGTTAGAAAAAGGTCTTAATTAATTCAACACAATGTCAAATTTCAACTATATAATATCGTTATGAATGTAAACCCAATTTTTAAACTATATATTTTTAATAACAACTGATGATGCAACCATAAGTTGCGAAACGTTTTGTTACTTTTAAAAGTTTTAAAATATTACCTAAACATGTTACGACTTATTGATTTTTACTTCCTTTTACAATAAAGGAAGTATTGGATTCAACCGATCTTCACGTTTTAGAGTCCCCTGATCCCAAAAAACATATTTTTTTTATTGGTCTGTCTGTCTGTCTGTCTGTGTGTCTGTCTGTCTCTGTGTCTGTCTGTCTGTGAACAGAATATCTCAAAAACGGAAAGAGGTATGGCGTTGAAACTTCATATATAAGTTTTATGTACTATGTAGATGCGACAGCAAGCTTTTGAAGAAAATCGCATAACCGGAAGTAGGTGTTTACTCTTGTGATTTTTCAGTTTTTTTCGATGTTTTCAAAAACGGCTTTAAAGATTTTTTTAAACTTTAAACTTACATTTTTAATGTGTATTGATGTGAGATAGGTGATTTTCCAGTTGAATGCTTCTTTTCTTATTAACTCCTATTTTAAAGAGAACACCCGGTATATTATTACATTTTTGAATTCAGCTTAAAATTCTAGAGAAAATTTGTCTCTTGAACTAACACTTTATTTTGTACAGTTTTTATAAAATTTGTAATTTTTGAAAATGTTTGACAAATGCTTAAAATGTAAAATAAAATTTTTGGCTAATTATGATCACTGTAAAAGGAAGTTGTGTGCGTGTATCACACCAGATTTTTTTATTATTACAATAGTGAAAATCATGCATTAATAATATTACACATATTTTCAAAATTTTATTGACACAATTTATCTCATAAACTATAATGTTAAATTTCCAAATGTCAATTTTCACAACTTAATTTCTGAAAATAATGACTCGCAGGCATAGATATTGGCATTTTTACTCATAATACCTGATACAGATAGTCTTTCTATTACATGAAATTTTTGAATCCATATTGAACTAGACTGGAAATCAGTCAGCTGTATTTCAATTTCTTCAATTTCCAACCAATCAAATTTGGGCAAGTTCAGTTTATTAAGTGAAGTCACATCAGAATAATAAACTTGAGTGTTTCTGATAATTCTTTGAACTGAGAAAATCTCGATGAAAATTCTTTGATTGAAGAATTAATTGCCAAATTAAACTCTTAAGCGAATTTTGCTTGGTGTGGTTTTTCGTGTAAATCCAAATCTCTGGTGATTTGTTTCAAGTTCGGGAAATACATGTAGTTTTTTGTAACAATATCGTTACTGAAAATTTGCAGTTCAGACTCGACAGCACGAATGAGATCTATCATAACAATAATTGTTTTATTTGCGCCTTAAAGCTTCATGTTCTATTCATTGTTAAATATAAATTGTTTCGATTAGGTACCTAAATTCCTTAATTAATGCCGTGCCCAAATTATTTTGTCGCTTGCCATCAATGGCACGCGTGCCATTGGTTCGCCACCCCTGTACTAGATGGTGTCCGATATTTTTCTGAACACCAAACAATTATATTAACATTTAGAACATAAGATAAGTAAATGTATCACAGATTACATAAAAGAACACATTACATTTGTTGATTTAATTTTTACATAATTGCTAGCTATTTCCACTAGACATTAAGGGTTACATATTTTGCATCTTGACACTTTTGGTATCGCAGCTACGATAGCTTACTTTCACATAAAGAACGTGTACTTAATTTGTGTCAAACATACAATGGTTTCAGAGCTAAGGATATTTGTACACACTTGTTTAAATAGAGATGTGCCACTTGACATGTCATGGGTTATAATTCTCCCATTCCCCTCCAATTATTGTTTAGAATTGCTATTATTTGTCTCACCACCCTGACGATTTTCCAATTCCAAATTGACATATATGGTTTGTATGTAGCCCAAGAGCAATTTCGTGGACGTAGTAACAATTGCAAGTGCTTTTCTTTCAGAAATCTTTAAATTTTCATCTTTTTATGTGGAACTAAAGTGTGTCTTAAATTATTGCGCCTGCCGTATCTTAAATGCGAAAATAATATAAAGAGCACCCTTAATATCAAGCACAAATTATGGTAGTTAGCACTCCCCTGCAAATGGATCTAATTTCAGTTAGAAGAAGATTTGAGAAAATTCATGAAGCTACATTACGTCAATTTTGAAGTTGGTCCGACAAGTAATTTTCAACTTATGAATAAAATTTAGGGCTTATCTTCTTATGGTTGCATTCGGCTCTTGCTTTTCTATTTTGACGAGAGCTTACTAGACATAGTCCCATTTTTTTGGAACACTCTTTATATGTACCGTTTACCGTATTATTACACTGCTTTTTAATCCCATCATTGTGATATTTATTTACAGTTACAACATATAAAGTCGAAGAAGTAGCAACTATATTAATTACAAACATATCGCTAAGATGGAAATTACAGTTTATGAAATTAGGTTGCCAAGGACTACGCAACAACTAAATGAAGAAACGGTTCTTTCTATTTAGATATTATGAAATAACTTCTTCGAAATTTTTTTAAAGTCCGTGGCAACTTCATTTAGTAGCGCATTGCTAAATTCCTAAGTTCTTTGACGCGCTGCAATAATATAAACCTCTGCGATAACTACTTAGATCGAGCTTGTGAATAAAAAAATAATAAATCACATTTTGCTATGAAAACCATTCATTGAACACCTATTACATACACATTTAAAAAACATAATTTCGAACGTACAGTCGATAAAATAAATGTCCGGCCGTGCAACCAGGTCATTAATTAGCAGTATACATTTCCTTTAAAACTCTGCGCAGCATCTTTCCAGCCGGATTTCTAGGGATTGCATCCACAAACTTAACACCTCCATAGAGATGCTTTTGAACTGATAATTTTTCTGCAAATAGCAAAATTAAATTCGTTGTATTCCCATTAAACTTCAACATTACCAGCCACTAAATTCACTAATTCCTTCTCGGTTACGCTAGCTCCGGGTTGCTTCACCACACAGGCCAGCGGCACTTCCCCAGCCCTTGCATCTGGAATACCAATCACACAACACTCTTTTACTCCAGGATGGACTGCAATGACGTCTTCCAGTTCAATGGGAGGGACCTGCAAGGACGCAAAGTTTTTGATGTGTTGAAAAAATTTGACTTCTTACCTGGAAGCCCTTATACTTGATTAGCTCTTTTATGCGGTCTATAATAAAGAAACATTCGGTTTTATCATAGTAGCCAAGGTCTCCAGAATGGTAAAATCCATCCTCATCTATGGACTCCTTTGTAGCCTCTGGATTGCCAACATATCCTTTCATAACCATGGAGCCCTTGAAGCATAACTCTCCCTGGGTTAGGTAACCGACAGGATTCTTGGTTTCAATGTCAACCACCTTTGCTAAAACGTTGGGTATAAGACGGCCCACACTCCCGGGTTTGTGAACATCTGCGTCTCCAAAAGTTAACCCCCCACACGTTTCAGTCAATCCGTAGATTTGACGTACGGCGCAATGAGGTAACCTGCAAGAGCAATATAAGGATACTTTCCAACATCCGTAGCACTTACTTTTTCGAAACGCTTTCCTGAAGCTCCTTTCCAACCGGTGCCGCTCCACATGCGATGTCCTTAATGCTGGACAGATCGAACCTTTCCACTAATGGATGCACATTAAAAAAACTCAGTATAGGAGGGGCTACGTATAATTTGGTAGCCCTATGGTTCTGGATGGCTTTCAAGTAGACCTCGGGAACGAACTTGTTTAACACTACTAGCCTTGAGGAAGTTGCTACGGCAGCTAACTGCAGGATTAAGCCGAAAATGTGGAAGAAAGGCAAAATGGAGAGGCTGACGTCCTGAGCTTGCAGGTTTGCATACCGGGTATCTCTAAAAAAAAGCTCTTTAATGAAGTAGATTCTTGTGGAAAGATCTCACCTTAAGTATCCCATAGGAGTTCTCAAGTTTTGGTGGGTTATGATGACGCCCTTAGAAAAGCCTGTTGTTCCCGATGATTGGCATATGAAAGCCGCTTCAGAGACATCGAGCTCTTCAGCTTTGAAAGACATGGTATCGATGACAGCTGTGGCCAAAAGTTCGTTCATGGTTTGTAGCTCGGGGTAGCCTTCTGAGTGCGGCTCCAACAGTATGACTGTTTCAAGGAAATCCATATCATTTGTTACGGCAATGATGCTTTCCAGGGCCGCTTGGGAACAGAATACCACTTTAGGCCTGGACAGAAGAAAGGCTCGTTTTAATTCGGCTGAAAAAAAATTTCGTCGATATAGTTAGCTTAACTAGGGAATTTTTGAGTTTTATTTTAAATATAGGATGCAACAATATAGGGCTTAATATTTTTAGCCATACACACAGCAACAGTCTGAAATTCAATTTTTACTTTCTTAGTCTAAAATACGATCAAAGTAATATAATCGCGAAAAAATCACCTTCCGAGATTTCTTCAGATCTTCACGTTTCAGGATCCGCAGATGACGCAAAACAGGTTTTCTAAATTTGTTCTGCTTATCTTTTTGCCTGTTGGCGGTATAGCTCAAAAAGTATTTGTTGGAGGAAGACCACATTTTGTATGCAGTTTGTATGTCTACCTGGCATGAAACTGAAAAAGTCTCGGTCAAATATATACAGAGTGAGTATATTGAAAAAATTAAATTCTGCTTATGTTTTTTTAACTTAAGAACTATTAGTTAAATAAAATTAATATTTTAACATTGCTCATGTTTTGATCCTCGAAGAAAGGAACATATTTTAAACCAACATATACATATACAGGGCGAACGCCTTAAAAGAATTAAAAAATCCTTTTCTTCTTTTGATATTTTCTAAATGTTTAGTTTTAAAACTTCCACTTACGAAGGAAGTTTCGTATAAAACCCTTTACAGATTTTTTATTTGATTATTTTTTAAATACTTAAACAATAATAGCACTACGACGAATATTTCTTTTGAAATAAATGTCTTTTTTAAAATAATTTTATGTAGGTATGACAACTATGCTAGTTCTAATATAACTATTTCCAGTAATAACCATCATTTAAATCCTCCACTCGAACTGCATGAAATTATGGCCACTACAATCCACTTATTTCAATAACAAGGGATTTCCGGTTTCGTTTCAGTTGAAAATTTTCGGACCCCTTTGCTGTATTCAAACTTTATGAAATTGACGAAGTCCTAAGAAATTATTTCAATCCGGAGTGGCAACGAATAGCAGTTCTTGCATTTACATACAAGTAGATGTTAGTAGCAATTAACACCTACTTGTATGTAAATTAACGACCTTCAACAACCATCCTTTCAAACACTTAGAACAGAAACATAACCCAATATATAGAGAGCAGAAATTTAAAGAGCAATACACTCACGGAAATATCAGAGTGGCTAGCTCTGATCTAATAACCAGTGAAGTCACAAAATCTATAAAATATATCGGCGTAGTACAAACTATGAACCAAGATATGGAAGACTTTCCAAAAGCCAGCCGACTGGAAAAAAGTCAATATTTGTTTTGTTGTTCAAAAAGGGATATGCAACAAGTAAGAAAGACTACTCTAATAAATGAAAGACTTAAACCATTCTTAATGCCCGAGATCTCTAAAGTACAAACGAGTTTCAATCCTAAAAGGGAAACGCGAAAACATATCTTGAATACCCGGCAACTAATTGAGAAGTTCAGATATAGGGGTTTCCACTTAAATTTTTTCTTTGTTATGGTATAATGTAAAAGTATTTGTTATATTGACTATATTATTGGAAATAGAAACATGAAATATACAGGGTGTTATGGAAATGAGTGCAAATATTTTAACCAGTGATAGAGCTCACTAAAATGAACAACTTTTCTATTTATCGTTTTTAATTTAATCGCAAATTTGACGAGCCGCTTGGTCAGCAAATCTAAGTTAAAGGTGAACGACACAAGGTATATTGAAACTGCAAAGTTCTTGCACAAAAAACATGCGGTCAATAACTTACCTACCTCAATTGATAAGGAACTTTGGTGACCAGATGTGAACTATAGGTTTTATCAGTGTGCGTTTAAATTAAATTATTATTCCATAGGCGGGTATGCATTTTTAGAGTAACACTGTTTTGAATTTTAACTCAGTTTTGGAGGCGTTTTCGAAAAAATGATAAATGGAGAAGTTGTTCAGTTTAGCGAGTTCTATTACGGGTTAAAATATTTCCACTCATTTCCATAACACCATGTATAATCCTGATAGTTTAATTAAATCAACGAACTGCAGAATAATTTTAAAACTATTAAGTAGCTGCAGTCGTGCAGCATTGGTTAAAATCTTGCGTGGCGTAATCAACCTTACAAAATTATCCCGTGAAAATGCAAAGCAGTCTTGCACGCGACAGCACATTTATCTCTGTTTGAATTTAGAGGTACGGAATAAGACCCTCTCTAGGCATTTGCGTTGTTCGGTGCACATTTAAACATGGTGTTTAAAAAAAGGATAAAGTATTTTACCTACTTATAGATCTCATCAATGCAAACAAAAAAGTCCTAATAAACATGGGTCCGGAAATGCTTTGTTTCTGAGATACAGTGTTAAAATTTTCGAAAAAAAAAAACCCAGCCGCCCCTGAAATAAATAGTTTAAATCTAAGTGTGCCAAAACATGATCATTAAGAGCACTAATAAACCTTTAAAGTTTCACTAAAATCGGTTAAAGCGTTTTTAGATATTGAAGCATTTTAGTTTTTGTCTTAACAGGTTCAGAGACGTGCAAAAATATGGGCTTTATTTTTTTTTCTTGAAAACGAAGCGAGATCTGAAAAAATCTTAGGAGACAAAAAAGTTGGAATTTTAGTTGCATGTCCCATGTAAACGTTTCCATGATAGCTGTTTTTTTAAAAGCTAGCGAAACCACATGCCAAGTTTATTACGAACCATTTCATACAAAATCTTTATGCTACCAATTTGAACGGTAGATTTCTTTTTTAAATATTTACACTAATTTAAAGTAAAGGTAACAAAGCGTTTGCCTTTTGGAACAAAAGAGTGCTTTCACGTTTTGCTAGCGAAAAGCAATAAACACCAATTTATTACGAACAATTTCATACAAAATCCTTATGTCCTTACCAATCTGCACGGTAAAATTCTGCTTTAGATATTCACACAAATGTAAGCCAACAGTAATAAAGAGGTTGTCTTTTGAAAACCTCCTGTACAATTATTTTCAAACTAAAACACGGCTATTCTAACTTAAACAAAACAAATATTTTATACATACAATGCCTTCACTAAATTCTTATACAGTGTCCGCTAAAAAGTCAGCATAATATGGAAAAAAAATTATTTTTGATTTTTCAAACAAATTTTTTCCGTCAACAATTTGTGCTTATCTAAAAACCTATTTAGCTCCTATCATATATACCATGTGATTTTTATTTATTTAGAAAATGGAGTTTTTCGAAATTGTCAAAATCCAAAAAGTGGTATTTTTCGGAAATTAAGCAAGATTTCAATACAATTCTTTTAGAGTGTGTTATTTTTAGCTAACTAAACAATCTCAAGGCCAGAAAACAACTTTCGCTAAAAATTAACTTTTATTTTTTTTTCAATATTTTTCAAACTGTCACATATCATGACTTGATATTAAAATTTCATTTTTTTATGTAAAAACTTTAATGATTTATAATTAGAAAAAATAATATAAAATTTCAATTACTTCTTTAGATTTTTTTATTATTTACCGAAATATTTTATGCAAGGTGCTTTTTAGGAGAAACATTTTTCAATTCTAATTAATATCTATTTAAATGGCTTCTAGAAACTTTAATATATCCTTGTTAATGAATTACTGTTACAAAAATCCTGTAAATGTTTTTTTACAGTTGTCTAAATGATGAGATTTTTCTTTATCCAGTTTACTTGTTCTAAAAATCTCCCCATTTAGACAACTGTAAAAGAACATTTACGTGATTCTTGTAACAGCAATTTATTAACAGGGCTAAATTAGAGGTTTTACTAGCCATTTAATAGATATTAATCATAATTGAAAAATATTTCTCCTGAAAAGCGCTTTGCATCAAAAACGTAAAAATTATGCTAACATATTATTTTTCGGTAAATAGTAAAAAATCTAAACGAGTAATTAACATTTTTTATTATTTTTTCAATTATAAATCCTGTCTGCACCTAAAAAATTTTGAATTTTAAAATTAAGTCTTCGTATGTGAAATTTTGAAAAATATTAAAAAGCACTCAAAAATTAAATTTTAGTTGAAGTTAAAGAAAAATAGGTGTTTTCCGGCCTTAAGATTGTCGGGTTAACTAAAGCTGAGGCACTCTAAAAAATATCATTGATGTTTAACTTAATTTCCGGAAAATATCACTTTGGATTTCGACAATTTCGAAAAACGTCATTTTCTAAATAAGTAAAAATCACTCGGTATATATAATGAGGGTTAAATAGGTTCTTAGACAAGCACACATTATTGTCCTAAAGTTTTTTTTTTAATAAAAAATAAAAGTGTTTCCAATATGATTTCGACTTTTTGGCGGTCATTGTAGAGTAGTTGAGGAACAAACTCCAATATTTGGATAAGATATTCAGGGGATAACTTAAACCCCTTAAAGTAGGGAAAAAATTATAAAGAAGTCTTCTCTTGGATGAGAAGATCTGCCAATTTTTATTTTAATGTGCTTTCCCAGTTTTTAGTAAAATGACAAAAACATAATTTTAACCCTCCTCTAATATCTCAGCAAGAATTGAAAATTTAGATGATGAGTAGGTATAGCATCTTTTTTGTTGATTTAATCCCCTGATCGTATTATGCAATGATTGAGATTTTCTTACCAATCATCCTGTATAATTATTAAAATAAGCTTTCCTCCATCTATACTTATAGGCGTTACAATATACAAAGCGGTATTGATAGGTAAATACTTAACCTTGAATATATTCAGGCCACCAGAACAGCTGATGCTACCACTAAAATAACTACAATAGTTGATAAATACTCCTACAAAGTTTTAGTCAAAAAGTCTCAGCCATTGGTGTTGTTTTAAATGTTCTAAGTGGGCGGTGTGCTATTTTTCAGTATAATGCTTCAAGTCCCCCATTTTAATGTGAAAAAATCTATAAAGGGTTTTGCACGTAACTTGCCTCACGCGAATTACATCAATTTGCAAATAAAGAAAGGTAATCCGCTGGGATTCGAACTCCGCGCTCCCAGGCAAATGCGATTAATATTTCGATCTCAATTTCTAGTTTGCCGATAGGGTTCGCGGCTTGCGGCCGCTTGAACAACTGAGCCACGACCGTGCTCGAATTGTACCAATTATAGGGACACCATTCTATTCTGTCCCATTTTCGACGTTTACCCTGTATCTGTTAGGTCACATTTTCGCCAAGGATAAAACCTGAGCTATACGCAAAGTATTACTTTTATATATTTCTCAGTTAAAGTAAAAATAAACTAAATATTATTTTTAAGGTGCTCATCCTGTATACAGTGACCGCCAAAAAGTCGTCATCATATGGGAAAGTTTTTTATTTTTGATCTTTCAAAAAAACTTCTTATGACAATAATTTGTGCTTGCCTAAAAACCTATTTAACCGCTATCGTATATACCGAGTAATCTTTACTTATTTAAAAATGCTGTTTTTCGAAATTGTCAAAATCCAAAATGTGCCGTTTTTCGGAAATTAAGTTAGATTTTAATGACATTTTTTAGAGTGTGTTAGTTTTAACTAACTTAACGATCTCAAGCCAGAAAAAACCTATTTTTCTTTAAAACTTTAGCAAAAATAAATATTTTCAACTTTTTAAATATTTTTCAAAATTTCACATACAAGACTCAATTTTAAAATATTTTTTTATGTGAAAACTAAATATTTATAATTGGAAAAAATATAAACTGTTAATTACTCCTATAGAGTTTTTATTATTTACCGAAAAGTAATATGTTTTAGGAGAAATATTATTCAATGATAATTCATATCTACTTAAAGGGTTTCTAAAAATCCTAATCTCGCCCTGTTAATAAATTATAGTTAGAAAAATCCTGTAAATGTTCTTTTACAGTTAATTAGGGGATTTTTTTAAAACAGTTAATATGTTCTCTTCTTTCATTTAGACAACTGTAAAAAAACATTTACTGGATTTTTGTAACTGTAACTTATTAACAGGGCTAAATTAGAGTTTTAAGAAGCTATTTAAGTAAATGTTAATTATCATTGAATAATATTTCTCTTAAAAGCATATTACTTTTCGGTAAATAATAAAAAATCTAAAGGAGTTTTTAACATGTTATATTATTTTTTCTAATTATAAATCTTTAGTCTTCAGCCTAAAAAAATAATTTTAAAATTAAGTCGTGGCATATAAAATTTTGAAAAATCTTTAAAGAATCATAGGTAGACTAGCATTTTTAGAAGTCATATAAATAGATATTAATTATCATCACTTATAATAATGCAGAAGACTAAAAGCCGTGTTTACACAACTAAAAGTACCACGGTTGCATTCGTTTATTTCTATTTTCGGGTATTTGTAAACAAACTTCCCTTAACTTTTAATAGCGATATTATCACAGAAAACAATTATTTATTATGCATATTACCTATGTTTTTTCAAAACTGTTGACACAGCTTCAAAGGCAAGTGAATTTTGGTTAATAATAATGAGAGTTACTGAATGCAACCAACGGCCGAAGCAAGGAAATATTGAAGCCGTACTTTTTGAGCGTATTAAATGTGTCTTTGACTCTGACACATAACCTATACATTATTTTGACTACGAAACTTTTGCAAATTGTTGTGCATCGCTTTGATTGCGCTGCAAATATACCACATAGTTGGCGTTGTACCCTGCATACGGGCTGATTTTCAGGTATGCCGATCAACGAAGGATTATACGAGGAATAAAAATTTGTTTCCTTTATTATAGCGACATTTTGAAGATTACCTAAGAAATACAGAAAACCGTGAGCTCCCCAAGTTACTATTAAGATTAATTTAGTTTGAAATGTGTATAGCTCAATACTGCCGTCATAAGCAAGAAGGCGGTATCTACAAAAAAATTGAAATTGAGTTATTGGTATCGTTGGAATTGGTACAAAATTCCAATCATTTTAGGTAAGTAACAAATCGATATCTGCACTGTAACTATGATTTTCAGATGAAAAAAGGCGGTATTTACAGAAATTTTGTTACTTATAAAGCACAAGAAGGCGTCATATGCAAAATGCAAAAGTGAAAAGCAGTATCTGCGTGTAGAAGCCGCCTTCTTTTTTTGTTTTGTTAGATACCGCCTTTACTGTCTGTTTTCGTGGACGCAAATGTTCAGATACGGCCAACTGCCGTTTCATTAAATTAATAGTATCAAGTCTTCCATTATACAACATTTAAAATATTTTTTAGAGGAAGTTCAATCCCTTCATTTAAATAGGATTTTACAGGTAATAAGTTTTATAAATAATTTAGTTACATTAAACAAGTTATCTAATAATAATATTCTTGTAGATTTCCATGGGCGGCCCTAATGTTGATTGGAAGTTTTTTTCTTTATTAAAAGAACATCGGATGAAGTCAACAACAAAAAAGATACTTGATATTGATTCTTGTGGGCTTCATATAGTACATGGAGCATTGCAAACTGGGCACAAATCTGCTGGCTGGAAAATGAATGAATTCCTTAGAGGAATTTATTATCTATTTAAGGATTCTCCCAAGCGAAGGGCAAATTTTCAAAACGTGACCGAATCCCACCATTTTCCCAAGAAATTTTGTGTAACACGATGGGTTGAGAATCATTCTGCAGCAACTAGAGCTATTGAAATTCTAGATCACATAAAAACTTACATAGAACACTCTAAAACTAAACTGCCAGTAAATATTTCAGTAACAAATGTTAAGTCAGGTTGTAAAGATTCATTTATAAAACCAAAATTGGCTTTCTTTGCTTTGATTGCTTCTATATTAGACCCATTTTTAAAGAAGTATCAAACTTCTAATCTAATGTTATCTTTTTTAAAAGACGATATGGAAGCATTAATCCAAAATTTATTGTGTCGAATTGTAAAAGTTGATACATCAGATTTAAATATACAGCAAATCCTACAAATTAATTTGGAAAATGCTTCTAATCTGAAAAACGTGAAGGATGTTGATGTGGGATTTGAAACAAGAAGGTATTTAAAGAACAAAAAATTAAATTAAAAAGACAAATTATTATTTTTAAAAGATTGCCAGCATTTTGTGAAGGCAACTGTAAAAAAAAATAACAGAAAGATGTATAAAGTATCTGTTGGTACATGCAGTTACTTCGCTTAATCCAAAAACAATTACATAATACTAATTCTGTATCATGGTTAATGGAAAAATTTGATAAATTACTAGAAATATGACATGATCATGAGTTTATTACAGCGACTACAGCAGAACGATCAAAAATTGAATATGCGACATTTATTAAAACTAAGATTTCTGAAATCGCTTTGTATAAAGAGGCTGAGAGACTGGATTGCTTTTATCATCGTTTGCTTGTGGGACATGAATTCGAAAATTTATGGAACATTGTTAAATTCATTTTGATTATGTCCCATGGAAATGCTAATGTAGAGGCTGGATTTTCCATTAATAAACATTTATTAGTAGAAAATTTAAAAGAGGAATCTCTTACTTGTCAGCGTGTTGTTTATGATGCTGTACACAGCAACGGTGATGTTTTAAATGTTGTCATTAGTGACAAAATGAGATCCTATGTAAAAAATTCTAGCTTCAAATATAAGTTGGCTTTGGAACAAAGAAGAAAAGAAGAGCAACAGGAAAGTGAAGAAGCATCGCTGAAGAGAAAAGCCACGCAAGAAATATATATGCTAGAATCTAAACAAAAAAAAATAGAACGCGATACAACGTATGAGTCTAACATAATTCAGACAAAAATTGCTGAATTAAGAAAGTACTTGTAATTTTTTGTTGTTTAAGTTATTTTGAATGTACAAGTTTTGATATGAAAAGTTATTTTATGTGTTAATGTTCCTTTCTGTGTTTATTATTATATAGACCGACTGAAAGTGTCCGTTCAAGAGAATGTCCGTCCAAGAGGGAGTTAACACAATGCAAATTATATGAGAGTCGGTCGGGACCATGAGAAACTGTCTGTCCAAGGGAGGTGACCGTGTATCCGCGAAGGGGAATTTCACTGTAACAGCAATAAGGTAACACAAGAAAATAACACGTATTGCTTGAGTAAGAAAGAGATAAACATAATAGCAAATATTGGAGTAGGCCTGACGCACATTTAATTATGACAGATGTCAACCACACATGCCTACTAAAATAATTTTTTTTTGTATGGTCATCTCTTACTCAAGCATTCTATTTTGTTGTTCATGTTATCTCATTGCTGTTATATATCGGGTGTTCATAAACAGTCGTCATCCCAGTTGCTTTGAAAAACAAAATGTTATATCTTTGATTAATTCGTGCAACACAATGAAACGTCATTGAGTACTGTCATAGCGCATTTATTCTCAATTTTAATAGACATACGTTTCTGAAGTCGAAACCTACTGGGATGACGACTGTTTATGAACACCCGTTATAATTATGGCCCAATCCGTATTACAGCATAATTTTGATTTAGAGTAATGAAATAGTATATTGTATGTTAAGAGCTGAAAGTGCATTCTTGCCGCTTGCACGTGAATATTGCTGGTTGAGGCAAAGCCGAAACCAGCAATCATGCAAAAGTGGCAAGTGCACTTTTAGCTCGAAACATACATACTATTTTTTCGACGACTGAGCATATTATTAATGGAAAATATCATATTTCATTTTATTGCAAATATTAATTGACAATCAAGTTAACATTACTCGTGCAGTCTATTAGACATGTGACGCGATTATTTCGACAAATGACGGGCATTGTCAAGGAAACATTCGGACGTAGCTACCTATTTTGTTCACATGGAAACCCAAAACGCTCGGTGAGCAGCAAAGTGATGAAAACGCACACTCAGCGGTAAATGTCAATTTTCTGTTTTTAAATGACAGTGAGAAAAATCTACTTTCGATGTGAGTCGTCGAAAAATATGTTTCTTACGGTTCTGATCCTGGCAGTTGAAAAAATTGTATTTACGCGGCAGGGCAGAACACCATTTTTCCCTCTGTTTATTTGTAGTGCTCGGCATCGCCCTTGAGCTGCAAACTCACATCTTGGTAAAAATTATGCTTTTCTTTTTCTTATAATGTATTATTTTTTCACATTGCCATTGGTGACATTAAAAAAAGTGACTTTTTGATACTTTTCATAACTGCTCAAAATCATATTGATTTCACCTAAAAATGAACTAAATGAATTAATAACAGATTCACCCATTTTCAAGTAAGCTCTATTCTATACTGTACAATGGTTAATTTGTACAGGGTCCGGCAACGAAGCGGGGGTGGAAGATATTTCTAAAACTATGAGAGTTGCATAAATATTGAGTATATAAAAGTTGTAGGTACTAAGGTGGTGCACATTACTAAAATAGTTTTGATTATACAGAGTATCTCAAAAAAGTGTGGCGGATCAAACTGATTTTTTTTTAAATAGAATGCCGTATATTTAGGTAGCTTAAAAGTTTTGTATTGAAATACTCTTCATTTTCATATCAAGTTGTATGGGTCTAACGTCAACTGTTTTGGAGATATTAACGATTTTATGCAAAAAAATGCTGAACTTCAGGCGACTGCTGTAAGCGACAGAAAACAATTCAATGAAGGAAAACGTTACCAAAAAATTAGGATTTTTGTAAACTATCTTTCAAGTGTAAAATGGTGGATCTGGGTATTAATGTTATACAAATTTAATTTCGATTTTTTTTCAAATGGAACGCCCTGTATATTTTTGTATTTCTGAAGAGCTCTTTTAATGAACTTTCTTTTGATATGTTACTTCATACCTCTTAAGTTCTAACTGTTTTTCAGATATGCGAGTTTAAACATAAAAAACAATTTAAACCCCTTAAGATGCTTTATTTCAAGGGATAAAAAACAAACGCCTTTAAAATAATTAATTTATTCCTGCATTTATCGTTTTTTCGTGTTTATAATTTCCTGCATCAACACTGACTGAATTTATATTTTCTAAACCTGATTTTGTGCATTTATTTTTAGAGAGATCATGCGTTTAAATCACTATTTTAAGGGCGTTTGTTTTTTATCCCTTGAAATAAAGCATCTTAAGGCGTTTAAATTGTTTTTATGTTCAAACACACATATCTGAAAAACAGTTGAACTTAGAAGTATGGGCTCTTCAAAAATACAAAAATATACAGGGCGTTCCATTTGAAAAAAATCGAAATGATTAAATTTGCAAATATTGAGCACCCTATATAAAATTAATACCCAGATCCACCATTTTACACTTGAAAGATAGTTGACAAAAATCATAATTTTTTGGTAACGTTTTCCTTCATTCAATTGTTTTCTGTCGCTTACAGCAGTCGCCTGAAGTTCAGCATTTTTTTGCATAAAATCGTTAATATCTCCAAAACAGTTGACGTTAGACCCATACAACTTTATATGAAAATGATGAATATTTCAATACAAAACTTTTAAGCTACCCAAATATAGGGCATTCTATTTAAAGAAAGTAAGTTTGATTCGCCATACTTTTTTGCGACACCCTGTATAATCAAAAATATTTTAGTAATGTGCACCACTTTCGTACCTACAACTTTTATATACACAATATTCATGTAACTCTAATAGTTTTAGAAATATCTTCCACCCCTGCTTCGTTGCCGAACTCTGTACAAATTAACCATTATACATTATAGAATAAAGCTTACTTGAAAATGGATGAATCTGTTATTAATTCATTTAGTTCATTTTTACAGTACAGTAAAAATTGCGCTTCCATACTTTGACCAAAATTATTGAAAAAGATATTTTTGTCAACTACACGGAAAAATTGCATGTTCAACACATTGGAAAAGTGATTCGTCCATGCTCACGTAAAACTTTTACATTCGCTGTAAAACTCTCCCTTTTCTTAACTTGTAGAACAATCTAAAGTACGTTTTTTTTTCTATAATAACTGTCAAAGTGTTACAATGTTGGTAGATATGTGATTAAAACGCTAGGAAATTTTTATACCTCGTGTTGGTAGCACTTTTTTAAAATTATGGTTGTGTGTCAATTTTGAATGTCAAAGTTTCTTAATTTGAACTCTTGAGAAATTTCTTTAATTTTGCAAACGTTCATTATGTTTATTTTCAAATATTGTAATTAATAGACTAGCAGTCCAGTGAGACAAATGTCTCATTTAATAAAACAAAAAAGACCGT